>OX578142.1:81008932-81493932 GCA_951213105.1 Amaurobius ferox | reverse complement strand
ACACTATTTCAAAGTACCAAATTAACTTATGTTTCGCGCAATTCTAATTAAGCAATTATCAATATAGATAGCATCCTCAATAAGCAGTATAGTCCATATATTAAAATATTTTAATAATTAATTAATCAGTTAGGCGTCATTTTTATTAATTTAGTGTCATTTTTATTAATTTAGTGTCATTTTAATTAATTTAGTGTCATTTTTGCAATTTAAGGATATTTTCATCAATACGGGGCGAAATATCGCCAAGTTGGAAATATTTTGCTAGATTACTCGAAAAGTTCGCCAAAATGCATCATCAAGTGTTACAGACAAACAGAGAGAAGATTATTTCTTATATACTAGAAGGTATCCCCGTCATGTTAGGGAAATACGAATTTGGGAAACATTACTTCCCATTTGGCGTCTTTTTATTAATTTGTCAATATTTTTGTCAATTTGAAAATATTCGCCAAGTTGGCGACTTCCCACTAACGTTCTCGCCAAACATTACGGGTGGCCAGACGTAGAAATAGATTATTCTTATAGCCTACTCTGTTCTTTCCAAGATATTGAACTTTCATCAATTAGTCACCATTTCAGTGACTTAGCGTCGATTTCATCCATATGGCGACTTTCTGTCAATTGGGTGACATTTTCGTCAGTTTGCAAACTTTTAAAAATTCACCAAGTTGGAGATATTCCAACGAATTCGTCACCAAAATTTTGCTAAACGTTACGGAAGGAAAAATAGATTATTCTTATAGTAGATAATTATATTCTTTCCAAGATACTGAATTTTCGACAAATAGTCGTCATTTTCATTGATTTAGCGTCATTTTTATCAATGTGACGACATTTTCGTGAATTTGGCAACACTTAAAAGTCGCCATGTTGGCGGTATTCTGCTAAATACGTCGCCAAAATCTCGCCAAGCGTTATTGACTGAGAAATGAGTTATTCTTATAACAGATACGTGACTATTGGCGTTCAAATACAAAAGTATTATCCAAAGTATATTTTCTCATGAATGGAATGAGCTAGACCCACGAGAATGATGTCACTAAATTTATCGCATGGTATTACGTTTGAAAAGAAAACATATTTCACAATAGTTAATACTTTTTTTATTTATGCTTTTTTTAATAAATGTATTTGAAAAATGTGCAATATCTCGAGAATTGTTCATGTTAGCGTTCTAAAGTTTATGTCAACCACATTCTAAGGAAACATAACATAAATTTTATCTACTTGTGTAACTTTATTAAAAGTTTTGATTATTTGATGAATTTTTGAAAATTTCACATGAAAATTTTGGGGGGTTCTAAACATTCGAATGCTTTTAAAAACACTAGGCTACCAGTATTCACGGATTGCAATTTTTGCACCAAGTTTCTTTTGAATCGCTCCATTCGTTCGTGAGATATCGTCTTCACAGATTCACTGACACACACACACATATACAACACATGCACACACAACACACACACACAAACACAAACCAAACACACACACACACACACACACACACACACGCACATCACCTCAAAAATGTTCGATTCGTGTTCAGGAATGCTTGAAACGTGCTCTCCCGTCAAAAACTCAAGTTCGAATTTTCGACCCAGTCACAATACTTTCTTTATACATTATACTATTTATATAAGGAAAGTAAAAATGTTTTAACTATTGTGAAATATGTTCACTTTTTACATGTAATATAATGCAATAAATTTGTTAGCATCATTTTCACAGATCTAGCTTGTTTCCTTCACGAGAGAAGAAACTTTGGGTAATTGTTTTGTATTTGGACGCCATTAGTTGTTTATCCACTATAAGAATAACCCTTTTCTCCATCCATAACGTTCAGCGATATATTGGCAACGAATTTGACGGAATATCGCCAACTTGACGAGTTTTTTATATGTTGCCAAATTGACGAAAATGTCGCCGAATTGATAAAAATGACGCTAAATCAAAGGAAGTGACGATTTGATGAATATTTAAAATCTTGGAAAGAATATAACAATCTACTATATAAGAATAACCTACTTTTACTTCCCTTATATACGTAGTATAATGTATAAGGAGAATATTGTGACGGGGTTGAAAATTTGAATTCGAGTTTTCGACGGGAGAGCATGTTTCAAACATACCTGAACACGAATCAGACGTTTTGAGTTAATGTATCTGTGTGTGTGTGTGTGTGTGCCAGTGAGACTTTGTAGACGATATCTCTCAAACGAAGCAAGCGATCCGATCAAAATTTGGTACAAAAAATACAATTAGTGAATCCTGAAAGCCTATTGTATTTACCCGTAATCGAATTTTCAGAACCCTCCTAAATTTTGAAATGGAATTTTTAAAAAAATCATCAAAAAATTAAAACACTCAATAAAGTTACGTAAATAATTATTTCGTATGTAATTTTGCATTGGAAAACAATTGACATAAATGTTAGAACGCTAGCATGAACAGTAAAACTCGAGATATTGGACATTTGTCAATAAATTTATCAAAAAATCCCATAAAAGTAAATAAAATTATTAACTACTGTGAAATCTGTTCACTTTTCATATGTAATATTATGCGATAAATTTATTATCATCATTGTCGTAGATCTAGCTCGTTCCATTCACGAGAGAAGACATTTTGGGTAACAGCTTTGTAATTTGACGCCATTAGTCGTTTACCTGCCATAAGACTAACCTATTTTTCCATAAACAGTGCTTGGCGAAATTTTGGCGGCAAATTTGGCGGAATATCGCCAACTTGGCGAGTTTTTCAAATATTGCCAAATTGACAAAAATATCGCCAAATTGATAAAAATGTCACCAAATTGATAAAAATGACGGAAAATTAATGAAAATGAAGATTAATTGAAGAAAATCTAATATCTTGAAAAGAATAAGAATCTACTATAAGAGAATATACGTTGATTAATAGTTTTGTATTTGAACTCCATTAGTCCTTTATTTGCCATACAAATAACTTATTTTTCCAATCATAATGCTTGAAAATTCAGCGTCGAATTTGGCGGAATATCGAAAAATTGGTGAATTTTTTAAATGTCGCCAAATTGATAAAAATGTTGCTAAATTGGTAAGAATGAAGCTAAATCAATGAAATTGACAACTAATTGATTCAATATTTTGGAAAGAATATAAGATTCTACCATAAAACTTCATCTGTAACGCTTAGTAAAATTCTGGCGATAAATTTTTGAGGCATATCGCCAATTTGACGACTTTTTAAAATGTTGCCAAATTGATAAAAATGCTGTCAAATTGATAAAAATGCCGCCAAATAGGATGCAATATTTTGCAAATTTTTAATTCCGTTATATGATGTGCATACCTTTTAGTATATAAGCTCTTCTAAATATCTATGCTCTTCTAAATATCGCCAACTTGGAGCGATTTGGATCCATTTTCACGAAAATATAGTCCAAATTGCAACAATGACGCCAAATTAATGAAAATAACGTCTAATTGATGAATTTATTATTAAAATATTTAAATATCCAATATGTACATTGCTTATTGAGGATGCTATCAATACTGATAATAGTTAATTTAGAGTTGCGTAAAATATAAGTTCATTGGGTACAAAATAGTTTTAGATGCTGTCATCCGGATGTACAATTTACCTCGCCAAATGTACAATTTTAAGTTACACACACTATGCCGTGGATCTTTCTCATCACTTCTTCATCACATTAAAGAAGTAAATGCATTTCATTATATAAGGAAAGTCATGTGCTGCCCACATCAGATTTTGTTTCCGTAATGCTTGACGAAAGTTTGATAACAAATTTTGGTCGACTGCTGCTAACTTGACAACGTTTTCAAATATTGCCAAATTGACAAATATCGCAAAGTTGATTGAAAAGTTAGCAAATTAATAAAAATGACGCTAAATCAATGAAAATGACGATTAATTGATGGAAATTCAATATTTTTAAAGGATATGAGAATCCCGGTCATAAGGCCGTGTGAAAAATTTGGCGACGAATTTAGCGGGATATTGCTAATTCGGCGATTATTTTAAATGTGCCAAATTGACGCAAAGATAATGACAATGACATCTAATTGATGAGTGCATTAAAATATTTTAATATATGGACTATTTTGCTTATTGAGGAGGCTATCAATATTGATAATTTGTAATTTAGATTTGCGCGAACTACAAGATAATTGGGCATGATATAGTTATACATGCTGTCATGTGGAAAAGCACCAAATGTACAATTCTACGTAAAAAAAAAAACACTGTACCATCGATCTTATATATCATTATTTCACTGTGAAAGTAGTAAATATATTACATTATATATGGAAAGTCATATGCTACCCACATTAGATTTTTTTTATATAATTCATTAATTTGAGTTCAATAGCACGAAATAACACAGATATATTTTAAAATTACACTAAATTTGCAGGACTGCCGTAAACCCCTGGGTTGGCTGCATGGTCTGGGCCTTTCACTAAATTTGCAGGACGACTGGACATATTTTCAAGGGCGACGTGGCACAAATATTAAAATACTAAAATATCTCGAGAACGAATAGTTACACAGTCCCAGGGTTGGTCTTATTCTTTTCGCTGCCACAAAGTACACGTATAACAAACATTTAATTGACACATTTGAAAATACGTTGTTTTTTGTTATAGATTTTGGCAATTTGTTTGGGTGGATCATTTCGCAATATAAGGCAGGTTCTCTGTTTTCGAATTGTATTAAAATCTTATCAGCACTAGGCTAACTCACAAGTGACTCCTAAAATTTGTGAAATTTGGACAGTTAGTTTATCAGATAGAGAGGATGTACATACATTGCACAGACAGACGCACAAACACACCAAAATACAAGCAGACACACACACAAACGTCAAGCTAAAATAGACTTTTCGGATTCTAGATTGATCAAATCTCAGTTCTGTCGAAAACTGGAGTTGCAATTTCAGACACGATTCCACTACTCCCCCTATATAATATCATGTATTGTAGGGAAATTAAAAATAGTGATTTGTTCTTTACCTAACGGATTTTCTGCAGTTTTTTTACTTTCACTACAATAAACACATGGTAATGTATAGCGAAAGTATTGGAATTGTGTCGAAAATCCAAACTCGAATTTTCAACGGACCTACACGTTTTTTGCACGAAGAAACTATTTTATCGTGCTCCTGTGTATATCTGTCTCTGCAATGTATCTATCCACTTAAACTAAAAACTAATTTGCCAAATACCGTAAAATTTGATAGATTAGTCCTATATGTGTTACCCTGGTGTGGATAAAATTTTGGTACTATTCGAAAAGAAATAAACTACACGTCGCACGACATGTTGGCATTTTGGCTACAAATGTCAATCAAGATAATAGGCTACTTTAAATGCAGTACCCAACCAAGTAGTACATTCACACGAACCAATGTGTGCGTAACATAAATAAACAGCTCCTATCCCCCCCATCACCAAGAGCAAATCAGAACAGGTGGTGTGTCATTCCAGGGGGAAAGAACAGGTATCTTCCCACAGAGTGAGAGTCTGCGACAAGAAGCATCAGCAATTCGATGGTTAGCCAGTATGCTGTAAACACATAAAAAAGAATTATTACTCAACTCCATTGCTGCTATACGACATTCCGAGGAAAATATATGTAGATGAGCACCTTGTCAGACTTAAACGAAAATGTATCATCAGCAATCGAATTTGAATCATCAATACATATAACAGTAATTAGCAAATGTGCACAGTTAGTATAATAAAATCTGAGTGACAGCAAAATGTTTGGCAAAACTCTAATAAGTCACCGCACTGCATATTGATCATCAAGTATCCTTACGTCAAACATAGTGTCCTACTGCATCTAATCCATGTGTGTTAAAAATGGTGATATGCAAATTACAATATGAGTATCAGTAATGCGCATTCCTCTATACGATTTTCCTCTGACATGTGCAGATTTATGACAGAGTTGACGATCTGATGATTTTAGCCGCTCTATGCAAGTTGAGGTAACTCTTTACTTATTCTACAATGTTAACATTGGGCATTTAAGGAAACTAAGAATTGTAAGCAGTGATTTCATTTGAGTTCTTACTCAATGAGTAGGAACTCAAACCTGATTAAATGCAGTTGCTTTTATGTAATTGGAACATATAAATGTGTTTATATAATGTTAATTGTTTTGTCATATATATGTATATATCAAAGTTAATGTTAATGATTTCAATTTAATATTTAATCAAGGCATGTTAAATAAAGATTTGGCCAATTTAAATATAAGCATATGTTGAATTTGGCCTCATGCCATTCTCTCTTACAACCTCTGTCAAGAACCACTGGAGAATGTCTTACTTCACCCTAAGTAAGGCATCAAGTGTAAGTCCGTTTATTTAGAATTTAGTAAGGACGATTTACCTTATCCCATTACCTTTTTTGTGAAATGGCTAACATAAATCGTATGTATCCAATCTATCTGAAAAACTAATTGACCAAATTTCACAAAATTTGGTATTTAAGTTATTTGTGGGTTAACCTTGTGCTGTAGATATTGGTACGAAACAAAAACATGCTTTTTCTTTCGAAATGCACTTGGAAAATCGTCAAAATCGACATTAAAAGAATACATATATTCGTCCGTTCGTTACTAATTCCCCCGTGGTGAAGGAGCGCCTACGCATCACGTCCAAAAGACCCCCAGGGTATCCCATGGCGAAGGGGAGGAGATTTGCAGCTTCAATTTTATAGAGGGTCCCCAACGGGCGGAAGTCTGACTTGACCTCGACATGACAACGTCCATGCCCGCTGGCGGAATTCGATTCCGTAACCCGGCAATCCAGCGATCAAACGGAAACGCACGCTCCTGACCGCTCGACCACCGGATCGGCACATATATTTAAATATGGTAATTAAGTTCTTGTATTAGGAATGATTTTTTAAGGCTGAAAGAATAAGAACAACCCATAACGCTAGGACTAACCGTTTTCAAGATATTTAGTATAAATTTTGCCACATCGTCTTTGCAAGTACGTCGAGTCAGCAAATGAAAACGAAAATTGAATCAAAACTGCATATTCAGTTTAATTTCAAATAATTATGCTTAATATTTTGTGCAATAAAACTTAGTTTAAGGAAATATAAAAGAAATAAAGAAAAAATAAATTTGAGACTCTAGTGCAAATCATGTGCTGCCTGTATCAGATTATTTTCTGCCTGTGTATTAATTCAATTTTTCATTTAAGAGCAAGCATATGCAATGGAACACTGGTAATTTAAATAATTTTTACATTAGCTTTCCTTTGACGATGTTTCCATGATTCCGTAGTAACATTAAATTGATATTTAGGGCTACTCGTGGCATATTATTCCTGGCTGTATATTAATTAGATTTTGCATTCGAAGCATTAATAAGTTTTACCTACAAAATTCTTATTAACTTTACGTCACTTCTCTTTGTGTGTCTACATTTTCATTCAACATCAATAAGCTCTTTCTAAGTCCCTAGAGCACATGGGCTGAAACTCGGTGCCACACAATTTTACCTTGTATAACATTTTCCGCTATCAAATTTTCCCTTCATTACGTTACATAGTTACGCTATTTATGTACGTTATGACTATGTTTCTGCCATTTTCATGCAATTTCTTTGATAATTACGGTTTAGTGTCTTCAGATGAAATGTACTTTAGGTTTAAACGCGTTGATCCATGTATATATGTTTGTGCGTTAATAACGGCAAATAATAATGAGAATACGGATGAAGGAGGAAAAGCTATGAAGCAGGAAATAAAAACAAAAATATAGGAAATAATTTATGAGAAAAAATAAGTTTCAGGGAAGCCTAAAGCTATAAATGAAAATTAAAAATAAAAAATAAATTATGTTCAAAACATGTTCTTTAATGCCCTCCCCTGCACGAAAATTTCGTATGGGGTTAAAATTTATTTCCCACTTTCCATGCGCCCCTGTTGCATAGGGAACAACATTGAGAGAGTAGTTCTTTCACACATTTTTTTCACATGTTTTCCAGATTTAGTGTTGTTGTTGAAACCCAGACCGTCCGACCTACCAGAAAGGTGTAAGGTAACTGTTTGGACGGTCGGGAAGTGCCACCCAATTTAGACCGGAACCCAGTGGGGGAGGCATCCACAGGGACCGTACCCTCCTTCCCCTACCACCAACCTCTCTCCAGATTTAGTGTGTAAAATTACAATTAATATTTGATTCCTTTCGTGACGAATTGAATTCAGCAAAAGACCTCTTTGTCAGAAATGCTGTCTTCGCCCTTCCAAATGGTATCGATTTTCCTTGGCACACGGTCTTTGATTAATCACCTGTTAAGGTTCTGTAGAGATGTTCCGTTAAGGAAATGCTGAAGTGTGTAGATTTAATGAAACTCGTTTCTTCTGCGGATTAGATAGATTTTCTGATTAAAAGAATAGAGAAATAAGTAGCTTAGAGATAAACGCCTCTTATGGAATGGAAAAGTTACCTTAAAGTAATTCTAAGTGTGGTGCATGAAAAAGACGGAAGTTGAAGTTCATTGAATTTAATTAATTGCATTGCGTTGTAACATGAAATACCGCGTTAATCCACCTTATGATTTTTAGTGCGAGTCCCGTAATAGAATATTTATTAACATAACACTACAATTAATTACACCATTTCAACTTTAAAATAAAATCATTCATTAACAACATAGATTACTTATTAAATTAATTACAACAATTATTCATATTAATTGCAGCGGAAAAAGCAAATGTGAGGCCAGTTAATTAAAAATGTCTAAAATACATTGATGACCTTCAACAATAATTGAGGAACACATACCTACAAAGTATGTCTTTGAACATTAATCTCAACTCTTACATCAGAGTATTTTATACAGGTATCAACTCAGGGCGTGGTACTGCTAATTGTACTGCAGTTGATCTGGCATCTGTCGCTGACGTTTTGTATATCAGGGCATTGGATATTTCTGTGGAATCTCTACGGAACACTGTTTACAAAACTTGCGGAGTACTTCTTTACTGCATCTCTCTACTAAAAATCGCTATTTTACATTGAAATCATCGTGAAATCTCTCGTAGTAGTAGTTCTGAATATCACCTAGAACCTCTCGTTACCGTCTGTTTTGCCTGCGGTCTGTAACGCTCCTTGTCGCTCTGATTGGCTGACCTTAGGGCAATACGATCAAACATCTTCCATAATTGGTTAACGTTTTAAATCATTCTTGTGGCTATATGTAGCCTCTTAGATTTATGGTCTAATTGACCTCTCCGTTCAAAGTGTTGCAAAAACTGGCGTCGTTACGTCAGCCGCATTGTCCAACATTATGGCCTTAATAAATAAAGAATATAAAACTGTCTCCACTAAATCTTATCCCAAATCTGGTCTCACACTAAGCACGTGCTTTTATACCCGTTAATAGCTTTTTAGGATGTGAATATACCTTGGTCTTAAGAAAAGTGTTAGTTTTAAATTTAAGGGTATTTACAGGGTTACTACGAAAGCTTTTAATCACCTAATAACTTTGTATTGAACGATCTATAATAATCTAATGTACATGTTAGATTTATTAGAAGTAAACTAACTAAGCATCGAAGTGACGAGTTTGCAGCACCTCTAAAGGAACACTTAAAAAAATCCCTCGGCAACAAACCGATACGCAAAAAAAATTTCAACTACAAAGCTGTAGAGCATCGTCTAATTAGTAATTACCGACAACAAAAGTTACTGATAGCATTTATTTCACACAACAAGGTTATTGGTGAATTTATGTTATATTCAGGAATGCTAAAATAAGCAGCACTTATGTACATGTTTAGGAATATAATGCCTAGATTGTTCAAAATGCCCTCCTTCAGCAACAATGCGTATTTCGATTTGAGATAGAGTATTTCCACTTTGACAAGCACTTCAAGTGAGAGGTTGGTGGTAGAGGAAAGAGTGGTGGCACTTTCCAGCCGTCCAAACTGATACCATATACCTTTCTGGTTGGACGGACGGCGTGGGTCGAAAAAGAAGTACTTCAAGTGTCACCGTGTTACAGTCGCTGCGAATACGACTTTTGGACAAGCATTTATTGACTTTCCATATACGCGTTTTGGCATTCTTGATGTGAATTTCGACTAATCAGACATTTTTCTAAAACTTTACAATTGACATATTTTTTTACTCTTGCTATGTTACAGAGTTCGACATTCTTACTTTATAATTTATCCTCTAGGAGCATTAAAATCACTTTTATTAGATTGGACATAGTCACTTTATTGTAGATAGACCTATTTTAACACTCTTGAATCATTGATATTCTTAAGAACGTTCCTACGATCACTGCAGATTACATACATATGTAGACTACATAAAAACCATATCCAAAATCCTCGAGTGAAATGTCGGGTTAGGATCGCATTCGGGTCCCCGGATATCTCTTAAATGGCTTCAAAGAATCTGATTTATTCTTTTGGACGGTCTACGTGACTTTTTAGTCTGCATATCCTAAATTCTCATGTAAGGTGTCTGATTCGGGTCAGATTCGGGTTCCCCAATTTCTGTTTAATGGCTTCAAAAAATCTGATTCATTCTCTTGGAAGCTCTAAGTGACTACTAAGTCTGCATATTCTAAATCCTCGTGCAAGATGTTGGCTCGACTCCCCGAATTTCTGTTAAATGGTTCTGTAGCGTTAGTTTGGGGTCTGTCTTGGGGGCCCTAAACGACAGCATAGTCTGCCTACAGAAAACCTTGATGAGATGTTTCGAGACTGATCGGGTTCGTTCTTTAATTCGGGTCCTCGATTTCTGTTAAATGTTTCGTAGTATCAAGTTGACCATCGGGGGGGGGTCTAAGTGACCGCTTAGTTCGAGTATCGTAAACCCTCATGCAAGGATTCTGGTCAAGTCAGATTATTCTCAATTTTAATAAATCTAGGTCCTCTAGATGTATATTAAATAATGTTTGAAGATCGGAATTATTGTTTTACAAGCACAAGATGACTGCTTGGTCGGCCTATCTTAAATCCACTTATAAGGCTTCTGGCAGGGTCGTGTTGGTGCTACGTTTTTAAAATCTCGGATCTACCAGATTTATGTTGAAAGGTTTCGTAACATTGGGTATACTGTCTTGTGAGCTCCCAAATGACCGCTTTGTCCGCCTATTGTAAATCTATGTGTCAGATTGCTAGCCGTGCCGGGTTCTACTTAATTAAAAACCAAATCTGGTCTTCTTAATTTATTTTGAAAGGCTTAGAAACATTGCATTTACTGTCTCAGGGCCCTAAGTGACAGCTTAGTGCACCTATCGAAATTCCACATTTATGTTTATAGCCCGACCGGGATTGGCTAGAACTTAGTTTTAAATACAGAACCCGACATAAAAAATTCAACACTTTGAAGCTTTGACCGTATAATTATGCAAATTGCGTGACAAGCGCAGCTGACCGATGTATGCAAATGATCTGAAATGCAAGTAGGTCACGTAATAATAGCGTTAGAGAAAAGGGATAGAAACGGCAAATGAGAGAACAGTTGTTACTGTCTGTCGCCTACGGAAACCAGTTTTCCGAGCTGGTTATCGTTTTAAATGACACTTGTTGAAGAAATACCTGGCAGAAGGCGCCGAAGTTCGTTTCAGCATTTGGACGATTGTGCGAGTGGTTACATTTCAGGCCTAGGTACGGCTGGGTGGACGTACAGGCGTATCGACGCTGAAACACGCGTAGATGCTTCCCACGTGCAAAGGATTTGGAGAAGATGGATTGAAGAAGGGCATGTGAATCGTCGCAGTGGTACATGTCCATCCAGACGTACGTCAGCACGCGTTGATCGACGCATTCGAGGGCATGCGGGGGCGACCCTACAAATGGCGACTGTCAATATTCTGAAGAATTTGCAAGGTATATTGGATGTTCCAATTTCTGGGAGAACAGTTTCTCGACGATTGGGCGAAAGCAGCTTTCACTCAAACCGTACTTTACGATGACTACCATTGACGACAAGACACCGACGTAAGAGATTACAATGGTGTCGGACCGGAGCCTCTTGGACGACTGAATGGGTCAGAGTAGTATTCAGCGACAAGTGTCGGTGCAGTTTGTCGAATGACAGTCGACGTGTGAGAAACTTGAGGAGACGTGGGAAAAAGATCCAATCCTGCTGCGAATGTTGAACGCAATATTGTTTTACAACATGGTTTAGGGTGCCATTGACTTCGATACCCTGTTACCTCTGGTTCGTATCAGAGGCACAGTGACGGCAAGATGATATGTGGATGAGGTACTGTAGCTGGTTACACTACCCTACATTCAGCGGTTGCAAAAGCCTGTTTTACAGCAAGATAACGCGCGACCGCAAAAGGCAAACATCAGCAGTTAAACCTTGAAAGGTATCCAGATGCTTCCGTAATATCCGCTGTCTCCAGATCTTTCACCTATCGAACATATATGGGACGTAATTGGCAGCCGTTTGACTGCCCTGCCCCCGCCTCAAACAGAGGACAACCTGTGAGGTATGGTTGACGGCATGGTCATCTATCCCTGAGGAAACAATCTGCATTCTCATTGCATGTGTTCCTCAAAGGGTTGCTTATTGTATCGCCGCAAGAGGTGGTCCTACTGCCTACTGATCACCCTGTCTATGCCATTACTGTATCGCATTATCATTCAAGAAACAACGTTACTTATTCATATATGCCATCTCTATCTGTGTGTTCTTTATCATCACACTTTCGTCTCTCTTTCATGGTGTGGCATTTTCTGTGTCGTTCAGTGTATTCGGACCCACTAGATTTTTAATAGACGGTCCCGGATCCGTCGGTTTTCTTTGATGTCCACATGTCTAATTTTGGCGAACATTTAGATTATGCTTATCTCATAAAAAGTAATAGAAGGCATATTTTCTAAAAATATTTTTTATAAGTACTGATATCATTTTAGTTTCACATCAATACGAAATTTACTATCTAGCAGTGTATGTCTATATAAAAAGTTTAAACAGTGACATACAAAGATTTTTACTTTTATAGTTTTCTTCCATCAAAGTATTACGGAAGTGCAAAAAAAGTATTCAATATATTCTTTAGCTCGCACATTTCGTTTATATGCTATTTTAGATAAAATAAACCGTAGGTTTGGAAGCGAAGTTAAACGTGATATCATATAAATATAAATAACTAAAAATAAAAAACAAACTAGGCAAGCTCTAAAACAAACACACACTAACAACTAAAAGCAAATTGCATTACAGTTGACACTGTAAACTATAGTGTCAACTGTACTGCATTGGTACAGTATAATCAAATGTACTGCACTTACAGCAGACCATCAAGTACTGACGCGCAAATGTATGACGCACCTACCCCTGTGATAAACGTATTACTCCTATCTATAGATGAATGAAGCCTTAACATCATTAAATCATTGAAGCTCTACTGTGGAAATGTTGAATTCAATAAGAATTGTATTATACATGTGGTATGAAATTTGACATTTCTATTCTATGTAACAAAACACGGAAAAAATTAGTTTCGACAAATTAATTTTTCATTTTGTAAAGAAGATTTAGCGCCCGATGCAATTACATAACATTAAATATGTTATTAGAAAAATAATCAGAAACACGCTATTTATATGCAGTTTTGGTGATTTTCAACTTTTTTGTGATGGAGATACTCTTAATTGAAACTTTTTTTAATTTGTCTCCTTCTCCCTTTTCCCCTCTGTCGCATTAGGTTCACTCTTAGATGAAAAAAGCTGATATGAACAGCACATGTCTTTCCCAATAGAATTAACTTTCTGTTTATATCTTTAATAATACATTAAATTGAGTTTAATTGCACAAAATAACACACTGAATTATTTGAAATTACAATGAATATAAACTCTTAATTCAACTTTCGTTTTTATTTTGTAAATGGACGTATTTAAAACACGACGCAGTAAAAATACGTAAAAACTAAAATATCTCGAGAATGGCTAGACCTAGAGTAATAAGGCTGTTATTATTTTCTTCGTCAAAAATTACGTATACGCAAGCATTTAAGGGACACTTTTGAACATATGTTGTCATACTTTAGATTAAATTATTTGATTTATTGATTGATCTATTTCAGATTTTTGCTGGCCATTTTGCATAAAAGCAGGTTCTTTTTTCACGAATCATACCAAAATCTTATCAGCACCAGAGTAACCCATGCGTAACTTATCTACTAAAATTTCTTAAATGTGGTCAATTAGTTTTTTAGCTACAGGAAATGCATACGATTTTTGCGGATCATTTCAAAAAATGTATGTATTACTATGTATTGTAAGGAAAATAATACGCATACATTTAACATTTTAAAGTAATGATGTTTTTATAATACTTTTCCAATTTTTGAGAAATTATGTTCGGCAAGTGAATGCCATTCTATTGCACCGATCGTGTTGTAAGTCCTTAGGCTTCTTTTTATGACCTATTGACTAAATTATTATAGTATTGTGATGAATGACATGAATGGGAAATTTTTTATGAATGAAATGCTGCTTTTATAGTGAGAGCCAGACGTGTTATTTTTTCTATGACGTCATTTGAATGAGTTTCAGTTGTTTTCGATGAAGTTTTCAAATATAATAAATTATCGTAGTATTATGATAGTTTTAAAAATATTATCGAAGAATGTGTCGCATTTTAGAGAAGTTTAAACCTGGTAATTTATATTTCAAAGCCGTCATTTGAATGAAGTTCATTTATTTTCGATGACGTTTTCAAATAAAAAAATCTGATGTGGGCAACACATGACTTTCCTTATATAATGAAATGAATTTACTACTTTTACAGTAAAATAAATAGGTTTTTCTTCTAGTAGATACTAATATCCTTTCCAAGATATTGAATTTTCAACAATTAGTCGTCATTTTCATTGATTTATCGTCATTTTTATCCATTTGGCGAGATTTTCGTAAATTTGGCAACATTTCAAAAAGTCGCCAAGTTGGCGACATTCCGCCAATTTCGTCGCCAAAATCTCGCCAAGCGTTATGGACGAAGAAATAAGTTATATATATATATATATATATATATAACTTATCAGATATTGAATTTTCGACATATATTATATAGCTATTATTATATATTTATATATTATATAACTTATTAGATATTGAATTTTCCACAATTAGTCGTCATTTTCATTGATTTAGCGTCATTTTTATCCATTTGGCGAGATTTTCGTTAATTTGGCAACATTTCAAAAAGTCGCCAAGTTGGCGACATTCCGCCAATTTTGTCGCCAAAATTTCGCCAAGCGTTATGGACGAAGAAATAAGTTATTCTTACGGCAGATAAATTGGCGTTCAAATGCAAAAGTATTACTCAAAGTATCTTTTCTCATGAATGGAACGAGCTAGATCCACGAGAATGATGTCACCCAATTTATCGCATGATATTATATATGAAAAGTGAACATGTTTCTCAATAGGAATTTTTTTTCTATTTTATATGACTTTTTGATAATTTTTTTGAAAAATGTGCAATATCTCGAGAACGGTTCATGTTAGCGTTCTAAAATTTATGTCAATCGTTTTCTAATGAAAAATTACATAAGAAATGTCTATTTACGTAAATTTATTATTGGTTTTGATTTTTTGACGATTTTTTCAAAATTTCATTCGAAACTTTAGGGGGGGTTCTGAACATTCGATTGCGTATAAAAACAATAGGCTTCCAGTGTTTACAGATTGTGATTTTTGTACCAAATTTGGTTCGAATCGGTCCATTCGTTCGTCAGTTATCGTCTCCACAGGCCCACTGACACACACACACACACACATACTTTCACACACACACACACATACACACACACAGACATCACTTCAAAAATGTTTGATTCGTGATCAGGGATGCTTGAAACATGCTCTCCCGTCGAAAACTCGAATTCGAATTTTCGACCCCGTCACAATACTTTCCTTATACATTATGTATATAAGGAAAGTAATAAATGAATGTAGTATTGTGATAATTTTAAAGATATTACCGAGGAATCTATCGCATTTTAGAGATGTTAAAGTAAAATTGCATTAAAGTTGGAAAGTGTTTCATAATCAATGCTTTATGCATGATTGATGTTTCTTGTTAATTGTATGCAACTTTCTTTTTATGAAAATATCTCGAATTCTAATTTTTGGACAGTACTTGTCCTGTACATTATACTACTTATACAAGGAAAATGAAAGTTAAGCAACTTATTAACACTTTACAATATAGTTGAAAAGCGTTTATGACTTCGTTCATTCTGTCTGTCTTGTCTGTCCATTAGCATGGCAACTGCTGTAAAAATGACTTTATCAAAATGAAATTTTAGTATGTTGTTCAGACGATCTGTTGTTCATAGGTCCCAACCTATGGGAATATAAATGAATAATATCACCCAATTAGTTTTGAATTGAACCCGGTTTGAAAAAATGAACTACATTGAACCCTATGGGACCTAATTTTTCAAAGATTTTTTAAGCGAGTTTAGAATTCACAAATTGCTTAGAAAGTTGTCAAAAATATTCAATTTATCAAATAAAATAAATAAAAAAAATTCAGCAAAATATATTCTGTAGTTTTTTAAATAAAAATTAAAATAATAATTACGCTCTTTATATGAAGAAATCACGTGACCATTATATGAAGAGATCACTTGACTCACTTCAAAATAAATTATGGCATCCATTTTGTGTCAAAATCGTGATTTTTACAGTTCTTTTTAATTTATATATAGTATTGTATCCATCCTAAATTATTTGTACCTCCATGGTTTTAAGTTTTTAAAAAAAATAAATTATTCGAATATTGTGATGAATGAAAGGAATGGAAAAATATTTATGAATGAAATGCTGCTTTTATACTGAGAGCCAGGCAATTTATATTTCAATGCCGTCATTTGAATGAAGTTCGTTTTTTTCGATGAAGTTTTAAGTTTTCAAATATAATAAATTAATGCTGTTTTGTGATAATTTTAAAAATATTACAGAGGAATATATCGCATTTTAGAGATATTTAAATAAAATTGCATTGAAGTTGGAAAGTGTTTCATAATCAATGCTTTATGCATAACTGATCTTTCTTGTTAAACCCGAATTTGACAGGATTGAATATTAGTATAAAATGAAACATCTGTAACGTAAAATATATTTTTATTTGAATTATTTTCCAAATTGTTCACTGACTGCATCATAAAATGAGAATTAATATTTGTGTTCTTGCGTGACAAATTTGATTCAGCAAAATAAGTCTCAAAAGTTCTGTCCTTCTGAATGATATCGATTTGCCATTTTAAAAGTTCCTTGATTAATTACCTCTTACGATTCAATAAAAATATCCCGTTAGGGCAATACTTGAAGCACGTAGGGTTTAACGAAATTTGCTTCCTTAATGATCTCAGTAGACGATTAAATAAAGATGATAAATAATTACGCAATAAGTGTTTCTTACGGATTAGTAAATTATCTTTGAAACACGGATTAAAACAAAATATTTAAAGTCGTTGATTCAATTTTCCTTCTGGTGTATTTTAACGTATTGGAATTGTCGTCATGTTGATATATGATAGCTTCTATTATACACTATTAAAAATGCCTATGATAATACTGAAATAAAATTAAAGCGATAAAAAAATATAAAGTTTTTTAATTTCTGTAATAACATACTGTGACAGGTGATGTATTTTATACTACGATGCTATGACACAAAAAATATCAAGTCAAGGCTTGGGTAAAAAAAGATTAGCTCATGTTAACAATTTCTAACGGCAAACTGCTGTCAAGACTTGACGTCAAATTCGAAGTTATTTATAATGGGGTCATAAAGAAATCCCACACACGGTGAAAGGTCACGTGGTCACCAAGACTTAAAGAGATTATGCCTGATGTAGCTCCGATCAGTGAAATGTTTCCTCGTACAAGCCAAGGGGCAGATGAAGACGAAGCCGGTTTGAGTAATGAAAGTCTGAGTAAAAAACACAAGGGAATTACGATACGAAGAGAATTCAGAGAAAGTTCAGTCAGCCACGAGTCAAAAACAGAACAGAATAATAATGTGAGTGTGACAATCCCAATGAGTTCAGGGGGAACTCATAGTAAAAATTACGACAAGTGCTGCGTCCAAAGACTCCGTCAGATGCGTACAATAACAATTTAACAATACGTACAATTTAACAATACGTAAAACAATTTTGAAGTGCCCGATTAAAAATTTTTCTGGGCAAATCTAACTTGAAAATTAGAAATATATCTAGGATCTGGTAAGCAATATAGTCCATACATTAAGCAATTATATTCGTTAGAAACTAATATTGTATTATATAGAACCTATAATTTGTGTTCCAATCTATAGATTCCTAAATTTCATATTTACTATTATTATAATGTTTCCATATGTCAGAATTGTATTAAGCATTTCGTTGTTTAATTAGGAAAAATGCGAATCTCATTACCATGACAACCCTTGAATCATCACTAATTGGGCGTTAAACCCCTTCATGCGGATTTGTGTGCACCTTAGATGCCCTATAGTGTATTTGCCACACAAACCAATAAATATCATTATATTTTGAATCAAGAATATCACTATACATGAAGCGACTGCATCGAATAAATTGAATTTCATTTTCCAAGGTATTGAGTAAATTTCCTCAATTTTGTGTCATTTTTGTTAATTAAATGCCATTATTGCCAGCCAACTCGTCAACATTATCCTGAGAATGGCGGCATTTTTAAAATGTCACAAACTCATCAATTTCCTGTTAAATTTTAACTAAATTTACCGCCAAGCATTTCCTAAGAACAGTCAAATAAATGAATGACTTTTGGCAAACTTTTGGGCGTCAAAATAAAATATATATTACAAAAACTAGCTTCTATCTAGAATGGAACGAATTAGATTTATGAGAAGAATGTTAACAAATTTGTCGCATAGTAGTGTATATAGAAAGGGGACATATTTAACGACAATTAACACCTTTTATATTTTACATAAATTTTTAAACGATATTCTAAAATCTTGATATATCTCGAGAATGCTTCAAGGTTGAGTTTTTAGTTTGTGCCATTTGCTTTCTACAGATAAAATACATAAATATTTATTTATATACCACTAGAATGTTAATGCTCGACGTTTTAGATCCTACTATCGAAGCGCCAGCCGTATGGAATTATCGGCTTCGCTAGCTAGACTATTGTCTGTAATCTTGCGGCGTGCTTCGAATAAAATTCGAGCTGCATTTTTATTCATGGATTTTATGGAAGTTTTAGCGATGGTCAAAAGAAGTTCGAGCAAGTAAAATAATTAAAACTAGCTCTAAATTAAAACATAAGGCTATAGCTACACTTATTCGGGTAATCAAGCACCTGTGTACAACATATCATGGCCGTTCGACGTCTAAATATGTCGCTACAAACTGCACACACTCACACATACACAGAAGGGTAGACACACTCATACACGAGTTCCTTTATTATATAATATTACTGAAGGTTTTGATTTTTATGATATTTTCAAAATTTAATTTGAAAATTGCGGGTTTTACCACCATTCCATTGAATTTAAAATCAATAGGGTTTCAGTATTCACTAGTAATAATCGTACCAACTTTTGTTCGAAATACCTCATTCTTTCGTGAGATATCGCATTCACAGACACAAAGACACACACACAGAGAGAGCCAGATACGTACGTATACAGTCACATGCATGCGCAGAGAGAGAGAGAGAGAGAGACAGACAGAGAGAGATACAGAGGGCGCAGACACACAGTCACACACACACACATGCACGTACATACACACATACGCACGTACACACACATACGCACGTACACACACATACACAGACATCACATCAAAAACTCTCGATTTGAGTTCAGGGATGCATAAAACGTGCTCTTCCGTCGAAAAATCGAATTCAAATTTTTGACACTGTTGCAAAATTTTCCTTGTACAGGGAAAGTAATATACGCTGAATAGCAATGTGTTCCAGATAGAGTATGTGAAAGAATGCTCACTAAAATACA
This sequence comes from Amaurobius ferox, assembly GCA_951213105.1. Lineage (NCBI taxonomy): Eukaryota > Metazoa > Arthropoda > Arachnida > Araneae > Amaurobiidae > Amaurobius > Amaurobius ferox. The sequence goes on along the minus strand of OX578142.1, from coordinate 81,473,917 downwards.
TGATATGAAATTAGTGCATTAGTATTTCATATCATACAACAATTTACATGATATGAAAATAGTCCAAATATGACGCAAAATTTTGTTTCTTCTATGGGAAGCGTGTTGATGAATTTATGCGCTATGGTGAAAATACTAGTTAATATTGGAAACTATATATTTTTTTATTATTATTTTCTGATATATATGAATGGAATTGTGTATATACCTTTGAAATATGGCATTTTGAAATTCTTGTATTATACAGGGTGTATCTGAATTCATCATCAATATTTGGTGGGGAGGTAGGGAATAGGATAAGAAGACTATTTCACATAGGAAAGCATAGGCGCAAACTACTTCACATTTCTTCAGACTGTGTTACCGGGTCTTATGAACGAGATTCCTGCTGATATTCTCCGGCGAATGTAGTTCCAGCATGATGGAGAGGGGGACTATTTTGCCGTGGCGTAGAGGCACATGTGACGCGAGATATGAAAAGGAAGAAGCAGGTCCGCAGTGCAGGGTTTTTCCAGACAATGCGTGTCAGTGAACTGTAGTCGTTGGCGTTCGTCGAAAATGGAAATGACGTTTGAAAAGCAACGTGTGAATATCAAATTCTGCCAGCGTTTGGGGAAACCGCCGACAGAAACATTGTACCTACTGCAGCAGGTGCAATGTTTCTGTCGGCGATTTCCCCATACGCTGGCAGAATTTGATATTCGCACGTTGTTCTTCAAACGCCAATTCCGTTTTCGACGAAGGCGAAAGACTACAGCTCAGTGGCACGCAATGTATGGAAATCACCTGCTTCTTCATTTTCACATCTCGCGTCACATGTGCCTCTACGCCTCTCCTCCAATCAGGGTTTGAGATATCAGCACAGTCTCCGAACTTTCTGATCCTACCTTGTATATATATATATATATATATATATATATATATATATATATATATATATATATATATATATATATATATATATATATATATATATATATATATATATATGTCATGTATGTGTGTCCTTTATAATCACACTCTATTCGCTCTTTCGTGGTTCATTTTCCGTGTCGGGTAGTATATATATATATATATATTATATATATATATATATATATTTATATATATATATATATATTTATATATATATATATATATATATTTATATATATATACATATATATATATATTTATATATATATATATATACATATATATATATATTTATATATATATATATACATATATATATATATATTTATATATATATTTATATATATATATATATATATATATATATATATATATATATATTTATATATATATATATATATATATATATATATATATATATATATATATATATATATATATATTTATATATATATATATATATATATATTTATATACATATATATATATATATATATATATATTTATATATATATATTTATATATATTTATATATATATATATATATATATATATATTTATATATATATATATATTTATTTATATATATATATATATATATTTATATATATATATATATATATATATATATATATATATATATATATATATATATATATATATATATATATATATATATATATATATATATATATATATATATTTATATATATATATATTTATATATATATATATATATATATATATATATATATATATATATATATATATTTGAAATTTAATAATAAGAATTATGTAAAAATAAAAAATACAATTCAAGCAATATCAACATCACCATAGAAGCAAATCCAAAGCCGTAATGCCGACAAGAGAAAAGAACAGCACCATCCCAAATTCGATGATTAATTAGAATTAAATTCATCGTCAGGTCTGAGTATTTAATTCCAATTAACCCAAACAAATGCCTGTTTCAGATTAAGCAATAGTACATTACTATAAATACTTAAACTCAGACTACAGGCAACAAAAAATGAAAAAAGGATACATTAAGAAAATTGTATAACCATGCGGCATGAACCATTCTTCTACCACGTGTATACACGATCAACCTCAACAGCTTAATCTAGAAGCACCGGAATGAACAAGTCGAAATTCTACCAGGGAGGCAGTACGAACGTTCACGGAGTTACTCCCAAACCCGTCCAGTGAGTCCAAGCTGGAGACTGGACAAGCAATTCAGAATACAACTTCCCAAATATGCAAACATGAATATGAACATGAATCAAAGATGAAAATTCCTACTAAACAAGTAATTCATATGAAAAATGGATAATCGAGAATGCCACTATACACCATTATAAGGGCGCTCAAAACGTAGTTTCAATACTGACAAAAGTTACATTTTTTTGCGAAAATAAAATTCAAAACATTAATGTTAATGCATCTTATTTTCCTATTTTTTGATTTTTCTAATGTTTTTGACTTAGTTTATTATTTTTCATTTTTATTTATATAATTAATAATTATATATAATATATATATATATATATACACATACATATATATATATATATATATATATATATATATATATATATAAACGCATGAAACTAGTACTACAAATGAATATGCCTCAGAATTTCTAATGCGATTATAGCAAAAAATGTAAAATCCTCGTAAATATTCAATTTATACTGAAGAGAAAAAATTTTGCGAGTCAAGTATTTTCAAAAGAAACAGAAATAATGCAAATGAAAAATGAGAATGCACTTAAATGAATTAAAAATTATTTTTAACATTGTTTAGAAGGCTGACAATTTGGAGTAGCAGAGAACTAAAGAATTTCCTTCCAGTGCCTATTTAATAAATAAAGCCGCATAGTTCCATGGTTAACTTCAAGGATATAAAATAAAAAAAAATGGCGAAGAGATTCTAAGAAAGCAATTTTAAAAATGAATATTCACGTATATCAGATTTAGAACAGCAGCATTAGATGAATTTAAATTAAGGAATCTATGCTGGATTTTGAGTCATTTTTTTTAGTTTTACTAATAGTCTAAAAGAAATCAATCCTTTTAAAGAAGAAACTTAAGATTAGAACATATCTATTTCATTAATTACTACCCGCCTTCGGCAACAAGCCCAGTCGCGTTTGCAAAAACTGAAAGATTCTTTAGTAAGCTACGTATTGTACCATTCGTGTAGTAACCATGTAATAGAGTGTATTTTACCGCTGACTATGCATAATCTATACCCGCATGATTTATGTTTCAAAATTATCTCCCATAAAGTAATTAAAATTAAATTTTCAATTTCTTTTATGCAATAATCTATTTTTAAAAATTATACTGCAAGGTATTATTACGTAAGTGATCTCAATTTAGAAATCCTCTACGCCCCACTGTTTGAAGTCGTGTAAACATATTAAAATTCCGCTCAATTAAAAATCCAATAGCTCCGTAAACCTCTATATATATTTTTGACTGCTCCGCACGTGATGAAGAAAAGCCGAATAATTTGCAGTAGTAAAAATAAATCATTTTTCCTGTACAATCCTCGCAACAGCTGATAGCCTGTACGTTCAATATTTAATTTCCAAAATTCACTAAATAAAGGTAAATAAACATCTTTTAAACATATTTAGCTAATTATTTTATTTATTGGAAGATCATGAAGATATGACTATGAGTAGATTTTTTGATGTCGAAATTGTACAATCTATTACTTCTTCCGATCGCTGAAACATACATTTTTTCACTCTCATTATCAAAGCAATGAAGTGGGTAACAACTATCCTCTTCAGGTCTTATTTTAATTATTGTTCTTTTTTACTTTCCTTATATACATAATGTATAAAGAAAATATTGTGACTGGGTCGAAAATTTGAAATCGAGTTTTCGACGGGAGAGCACGTTTCAAGCATCCCTGATCACGAATCAAACATTTTTGAAGTGATGTCTCTCTGTGTGTGTGTGTGAAAGTATGTATGTGTGTGAAAGTGTGTGTGTGTGTGTGTGAAAGTGTGTGTGTGAAAGTGCGTGTGTGTGTGTGTGAGTGTGAAAGTGTGTGTGGGTGTCAGTGAGTCAGTGGAGACGGTGACTGACGAACGAATGGACCGATTCGAACAAAATTTGGTACAAAAATCACAATCCGTAAACACTGGAAGCCTATTGTTTTTATACGCAATCGAATGTTCAGATCCCCTTAAATTTTCGAGAGAAATTTTGAAAAAATTGTCAAAAAATCAAAACCGCTAATAAAGTTACGCAAATAGACATTTTTTATGTATTTTTTCATTAGAAAACGATTGACATAAATTTTAGAACGTTAATATGAACCGTTCTCGAGATATTGCGCATTTTTCAAAAAAATTATCAAAAAGTTATATAAAATAAAAAAAATATGTAATACCATGCGATAAATTTGGTGACATCATTCTCGTGGATTGTTCCATTCATGAAAAAAGATACTTTGAGTAATACTTTTGTATTTGAACGCCCATAGTCATTTATCTGCTGTAAGAATAACTTATTTCTGCGTCCATAACGCTTGGCGAGATTTTGGCGACGAATTTGGCGGAATGTCGCCAACTTGACGACATTTTTTATTTGTTGTCAAATTAACAAAAATCTCGCCAAATTGATACAAAGGACGCTAAATCAATGAAAATGACGCTAAATCAATGAAAATGACGACTAATTGAAGAAAATTCAATATCTTGGAAAGAATATAAGTATCTACTATAAGAATAACATTTTTCTTAACTGTAAAAGTAGTATTTCATTGCATTATATAAGGAAAGGCATGCGTTGTCTACATCAGATTTTTCATAATGGTACTATGATTAAAACTGCACAGTAAATTTTTTCATCACTACAGACGGATTATCCCAAAATCATCCATATTCAATTGAAATGCTAAATGACTAAAAACTATACCAAATGATTAAAAAATTTGTCTGAGGATTATCGAAGCGTGACTTAAAACATTCTGAACGTCTGTACCAAATTTTGTGCTTGCATGTAATTTGGATATTCCGTCACAACACGCAAATTCTTACACAACACACACTCGAAACATGAACAAAAGTGTACGCAATAACGTAAAGAATAATTACGCGAAATTTTAAATAGATCGGCCCGAAATATGGAACGAAGTAAAGACACAAGCAAACAGACTTTATTTACACTGATATCCAAAAGTTAAACATAACTCGTGAAAAGTGCTAAGTAATCAGAGACACGCAAACAAAACAACAGAGATTTAAAATTAATAATTAGTGTATTTTAATATAATGGGGTATATTGCTTAGCAGATGTTAGCAATATTTACAATTGTCAAGCTATATTTGTGCGAAATATAAGTTAATTTGGTACGTTAAATTAATGTTACATGTTGTCATCCAGAATAGTGCCAAATGTCAGAGAACTTTTTCAACGGTAAAAACCTTATGCCGTTGAACTTTTCCATCATTATTTCGCATTGAAAGAAATAAAGTACTTGCATCATGTAGGGAAATTCATGTGCTGCCTACATCAGATTTTTACTGTAAATATACAGGGTGTTTCAAAAATATGATTATCTGATTTATTACTTTACTATTAGAAATAAATAGATTATGCAAATTGAAAAAGTGTTTGATAAGTTAAAGAATAGTACAGTTTGATCTCCATGGAGTTATTTTTTGACATTTTCAAAATCTGAATTGTTATATAGTCTCGCTATTGAAAAATGTCTGTTGCTGCTAGTTACCACCAAAATGATTATCATCATATCTACACAGTTCATGTAGCTAATGTTGTTCAAAAGCTTTACTCAGTACACTATAAAGTTTGAAACCTAGGGGATATTTCCCAAATGCATCATTTGTATATTTAGGTCAAATAATGCTATACATACTTTCTGAAACGCAAATGGAAATTTCAGTCATAGTTTGATGAAAGGGTAAAAGTTGTTGATCACGTATGACTGCAATTACAATCAATATAAGCTTAAAATTCGACGGAATTTGCACACTGTGTTCTTATTTTTGTGCAGCTTAAAATCTTAATAAAGCTTAAAATCTTAACTATGTACACCTCAATGAATTTTGAAGATATATGCATGACATATTTTATTTGGTAATTGGATGGAACGGAGATTTATTTTTCTAATTGGATGTTTTTAATGGAGAGACCGTATAATAAGCCATATTTTGAAGTTTTCTAAAATAACCCCCCCCTCCACCATGGATGTCGAATTGTAGTGTTATTACCCTTACCTTATATTGGAAATTTATTTTGGCAAGATTTATGATCCTAACCTGTATGATCTTTATCTTATATTGAAACTTACTGGTGGGGAAAATTTTGAAGTACCATTGTTTCTGCAAAAAAAATAAAAGAAAATGAACAAAATGAAGAGGGGGCGCAACAGCCCAGTGGTTAACGTGCGGGGATTGCATTCGGACGATCCGAGTTCTACTCCCGCTTCTGCCCAAACAGTCGCCGTGTTCACGCGGAGTATAATCACATGTGGGTTCGTAACGTGCGGCTCCTGTGACTGCCTCCCCCACTCGTTTCCGGTCTAAATAGGGTGGCACTTCCCACCCATCCAAATTGATAACTTAGATTATTATTTTAAACTTTCGGGTAGGTCGGACGGTCTTGGACGAAGAAGAAAAATAATGAAGAATTTATTTCTCAGGATCTAATATAGATAAGATAATGACAACTTCTGAAAAACGTAGAGAGTTCACTAAGGGTGTTCACTTTTATTCTTTTTTCAACAAAAATTTTGATTTTCTTTAAAATATCATTTTTTTAAACTTATGGTTATAAACAGAGTTTAGATTATAAGTCAAGTAAATTTTACATCACATACTGGAGGCGGTAAGGTAGTTCACTAAGATTGTCTATTTCGCATTAAACATGTTTCCTTAAAAAATATATTTTTCACAATTGGCTATAGATAGAACTTAATGACTGATATAGATTTAGTTATTTAGTTACAAAGGATTTAGCTACAAAAAAGGCTAACCAAAATTAATCCACAGGCTCACCCAAAGGTATACGGCAGAGAATAAGGAACCGTTTCAGTTTGAAGAAGGGTAAGAAAAATCACTATTGATTATTGACACTTGAAATTTTCATTTGCCTCAAAACGTCTATTTCTCAGAATAGTACGTTAGAGATTGAGCTTAGAGGATGACATATGGATTCAGCGTTAAGCTCTTTATGAGGTTGGAGCTCTTTATGAGGTTAAGCTCTTTATGAGGTTAAGCTCTTTATGAGGTTAAGCTCTTATTGAGGTTCCCTAAGGAGATAATCTTTTGGTTTTTTACTACGTTCGGTTCCAAAATGTTCTTTAAACACATATTTCTTAAGAGTTGGCAATAGATAGGGCTTATATAAAGATTGATATGGAATCAACATCAAATTATGTTGGCGGTAGGGTCTCATTAAAAATTTATTACATATTTAGACAGATATGTATCACCGATTAAAAATTACATTTTTCTTTCAACATCGATTTCTCAGAGAGTATAGGTGATGACTGATATAGATTCAACATCAAATTTTTGAGGGAATAAGGGAATTCATTAAGTATTTCCATTTCTGTTTCTGTATGTCACTTCAGGTTTTTCGTGAATATTCGTACGATTATACGAAATTAACTATGTAAAAGAGTATCAATACGGTTAAAAATTAAGTGTACACAACACATGCTACTGTATGAATACTTCTTCATAAATTTCTTGTTCCAATTTACATTAATTATATATCCCTAATAGGCAAAGAAATAAACTCAGCAATCACTTCTTCTTAAAACGCTCTTCACATTAGACATTTGAATCACAAGATGGCTCAAATGGAACCCAACTAAATTACTTTTGCCTCTCCTTTATTGATAATACTTCTTATTTATTTTAGAAATATATTTCTATTCAAACCTCCTTCAGTATTTTGATCATGTTTTTGAATTAAATTGACATTTCCGTTTCACAGTAACTTGTACGTGACAAGGCTTTTTGAAAGCTGAAAAATGTTTTTATTTCTTATTTCTGAGGATGTAAAACAGATAGAGGGAGCAAAAAAAAATTGTATTTACAGCCCCGCTGACAGCAACGAAGACGCATGCATTCTAAATCTTTCGTTGAGGCAATTTTTGAAATCATATTTTTCAATAGAAATTAACCGAGTTTCTCTTAATAATTTTATTGTTACTTTAATTGGGTTTGTCGAAATATATTTTTAAAAAGCCGAACTCGTTGAGTTAATAAATAATTTGATTATTCTTATTAGAAAATTATTATTCATTATATAGTTCCAAATTGAAAAAATGACAATTTAATGAGAATAAATGTATATGTTGTCATTCATTTTTTATACTTTATGCAAAGTTGACTTCGATAAGATATGAGATAGAGCTTCCACATCCTTGGGAGAGTGGCGGCTGGTCAGTGCCAAGGTATGCGGTTCAAGTGTCGACTATGACTGTGATGTTATTTACAAATGGTGTCAAAATAAATTAACTCTTCTGGATAATGCAATGTTACCAGGGTTCTAAAAGCAGTCCTAGTGCGCCTAGTGATATTAAGCACCGATTTTAAATCGGGAGACTTACGACCAGAGATACGACCATAAGATAATCAGGAAGATAAAAAAAAATCATCAGAAGGATAACTTGAGGGAAAATTAGCTCAAAGTGATCAGACAGATTGTCAAGTTGCACGTTGATGTGGCATTAGAGGTAAGAGAATGCTAAGTCCACTGCGAGAATAAGAGCTTGCAAATGCAGTATAGTAACTAAATTGGTAGAGTATCAGCTATCAATTACGAAGATACGCTTTTGCAGTCTGGGCAAGGGCAGCAAGGTTCTTTATATATATTTATAGAAATGTTATCCTATAAATTTTAATATATTGTAAGTGAGGGTAAAACAACACATTGGGTAGCTCACGGTAGCACTCGGATGACCCAAGTTTGATTCCCGGCTCTGCATAAATTGTCTTCGTGTTCATGTGGAGTACAACACGTTAAACATGTGGGTCCTTAAGTCCTTCCGAGATGTTGGCGATAGAGGAAGAACGGTACAGCTCCTGGGAATACCGCCCATACTAGGTTCCGGTCTAAATTGGGTGGCTCTTTCCGGCCGTCTAAACAGATATCTTACACCTTCGGGTAGGTCGGATGGTCTGGGTCGAAGAAGAAGAACATATTGTGAACATTATTTCAGAAGACAATCCAGATAGTGGCACAGTTCAGTCGGTTTTAAGATCCATCTAGTTAATTACACAGAATTATCCCACAGAATAGAAGCTGAATAGCTTACTATTTTAGACATTACGTCAAAACTAATGAGAAAGATACATACTCGGGGCCCTGATGTGATCATGTCCTAAAAAAGATATTACTTTTCAAATGAAAACTGGGCCGAATTTGTATACTAGATAGGAAAGGGATTATGTTATCAAGTTGTCAAGATTTGAAAATAAATGAAGATGCAGATATGTTAACCCGCTTTAATTATTCTGAGCTAAGATTGAACGGCTAGTGCAAGATTTCCATACATGCGGGATTTTAAACCTGGATTTGATGCAATGCGATGCTGAATGAGAAGAGTGGTGAAAAATATTCGTAATAATGCAAACTAAAATTCTTATTCGAATGAAGTTTCGAGTCCAAAACATTGGTCGTAGAATAGGAAACAAACACTATATTTAATTAAATTTAAGGATGGTTGTTTACTGATATCACAAAAATGAGATTTTTTTTCAATTAAATTAGAAAAAATGAAAACCAATACAATTATAAGTGTTTCATTACCTCTAAAATAACTTCCTTAAGCATACATGAACAAAATTAATTGCATCGACCGGATTCAAAGTCACGAACAGCCTTCGTAGTCAGTTGTGTTGTTAACGGCGAGAGAGGAAAATGGAGGTAAAACAACCCAGGAGGACGGAACAAGTGGTGGAACGCACTACATGAACTGTAAAATAACAAAGGGAAAAGTGGACATCCGACATAGGATTCAAATCATTTTCTTAGTTGTTCATAAAAGTCCAATTCAAATAAAATGTCCAAACCAGCGGAAAAAGAAAAAACTCTAAACAAAATAGAGAAATACGTAGAACAAACAATGGTTTTGGAGATCTAAAAAAGCTAACATCGACAACATAAACAACGAATACGAAATTAAAAGAAAAGAATGAAAATTACTGAAAAAAATGAGACAAACGAAACCAGATATTTCCAAGCAGAAGAGAAGAAAGGATAATCATTATTAATAAGGGAGTTTGACTGAGAAATTATTTATTATTTCACTAATTTTTCGTATTTTGCTTAGAGCATATTTATCCACTGATTTGGCAAATTTATCTAAATTGGGTTTTCACGAACAACTGAACAAGTGATTTGAATCTTCAGTTGATCATTCACTTTTTTCTATGGAAATTTACAGTTCATACAGTGTGCCCCACTTCTTGTTCCCTCTTCCTGGGTGTTTTTACCTATATTTTGTTCTCCCGCCATTGGAAAATCCTTTACCTGCTTCAGGCATGTTTTCTACTCTTGCATCAGTCGCCAACCTTTTTATCACTAATGAAAGCTGCGCTTCTGAGTCCTGACGAAGCAGACTACGTTTGCTTTCAAAACCGGTCGATACTATTAAGTTTTTGCTGTATGCTGCTCTTAATGAAGTTATTTTAGTTGTATTACTTTAACTGCAGTCCGATCTGTGCGTATTTTGCTATATGTTTTCGTTCGCATTCCATATAGCGGATTTCATATACTATACAGGGTGTCCCAAAAAGATTGAAACGCGATTTAATTCTTTACCTGTTGGAAATAAGTGGGCAATGTAAATTGTAAAAATGTTGGAAGTAAGGTAGGAAATAAGACTACGTTAATGAAATAGTCCTCCCATTAATTTTCAAAAAGTTACACTTTTTAAAATTTTATACTACCCCCTTAGACAAATTTAGTCATTCGGGAATTTTTTATTTTTAATGCAACAAGATCGTTAAAAAAACCGCATATATGTATCTTTAAAATTGAACGAGTTATATTTAATTGAAAATTGAACATTCTGAATGGGGACCATATATCAAATTGGAAATGTAAATTTGTGACATATTACAAAAAAGTTAAAACTGAATGATAATACATAGGATACCCAACCGCGTAGTGAGTACCACTGCTTTATATGATCTCTGTTTGTGTAATGCGTTATTTAGATGCATTTGCGTTAAAAATTTTTGACACATATTAACGTATTTTTGATCTAAACAATTTCCATCGTCAATTTGTTTATGATCCTTACTTTCACTGATAAAACAGCCTTTCACATGGTACGGAAAAGTGCCATAAGTCAGATTTTTTCCTTTATCATAATTCGGTTGATTTTAAAGATACAGATTTGCGAGTTTTTAATGATCTTGTTGCATTAAAAATAAAAATTTTCTGATTGCCCAAATTTGTCTAAAGAGGTCTTATAAAAATTTTTAAAGTGTATTTTTTTTTAAAATTAATGGGCGAACTATTTCATTAACGTAGTCTTATTCCCTACCATACTTTCAACATTTTTGCAATTTACATTGCCCACTGATCTAAAACAGGTAAGGAATAACAGCGCGTTTCAATCTTTTAAGGACACCCTATCTTTTGAGGACGCCACATTTTACAACTAAAATAAAAACAAATCCAACCAAAAATGTTCGTTGCTGTGGTATAATTTTCCCAGCATTCCAGGAATTTATTTGAGTCAACTTTATGGTCAGAAGAATGCGAAGTTTTGCGTTCGTCAGCATGTGAATAATCTTATTAAATTATTGCTGATTTACCGGATCTTTACGACAAATTGCGTTTATTCTGGGTCGTTTCTTTTCTTATCTTCTTTAATTAATTCTTGAAATTGCTGTGCTCCGTGAACCAAGTTGCTCGAATGGTATTTCTGATGTAAACAGGTGGTACGATGCATTAAACTGGGACGTTATAAAGGATGAGGTATAAATATATGAAAATATACTTGCATTATTTTACTTTATACAATATGATTACAAAATCTAGGATATAAAAGTTTAAATTCAGATAGTGCAGGAGTAGTCAACACGTAAATCACTATCTACTGGTCAGTAGCTCAATCACTTTTGATCGACCGCTGACGTTTTGTGAAAATAATATAAAAAAAATTGATGTGGGCAGCACATGACTTTCCTTATATAATGCAATGAATTTACTACTTTTACAGCAAAAATATATAGGTTATTCTTATAGTACGTACTTATATTCTTTCCAAGATATTGAAATTTCATCAATTAGTCGTCATTTTCATTGATTTAGTGTCATTTTTATTTATTTGGCGAGATTTTTTATTAATTTGTCAACATTTAAAAAAGTCGCCAAGTAGGCGACATTCCGCCAAAATCTCGTCAAGCGTTATGGACGGAGAAATAATTTATTCTTATATCAGATAAATGACTATTGGCGTTCAAATACAAAAGTATTACTCAAAGTATCTTTTCTCATAAATGAAACGAGCTAGATCCACGAGAATAATGTCACCCAATTTATCGAATGATATTACATATGAAAAGTGAACATGTTTCGTAACAGTCAATATATATTTTTTTAATTTATGGTATTTTTTGATAAATTTATTGGGAAAATGTGCAATATCTCGAGAACGATTCATGTTAGCGTTGTAAAGTTTATGTCAATCGTTTTCTAAGGAAAAATTACATAGGAAATGTCTATTTGAGTAACTTAATTAAATTGTTTGATTTTTTTGAAATTTTTTTACAATTTCACTCGAAAATTTAAATGGGTTCTGAGCATTCGATTGCGGTTAAAAACAATAGGCTTCCAGTATTCACGGATTGTGATTTTTGTACCAAATTTCATTCGAATCGCTCCATTCGTTCGTGAGATCGAATCGCTCCATTCGTTCGTGAGATCGAATCGCTCCATTTGTTCGTGAGATATCGTCTCCACAGACTCACTGACACACACCTGACACTCACATACACACCTACACACATACTTTCACACACACACTCAGACACATACACATACATCACCTCAAAAATGTTTGATTCGTGATCAGCTATGCTTGAAACGTGCTCTCCCGTCGAAAACTCGAATTCGAATTTTCGACCCCGTCACAATACTTTCCTCATACATTATGTATATAAGGAAAGTAAAAATAAGTAAATGAATTTGAGTCTATGGGGAAAGTTGTGGGCTACCCACATTAGATTTTTTCTTTCTCTACAATACATAGAAATGTACTGATAAAGCACTGGAATCGCGTCGAAAATCGGAACTAGAGATTTTAACTGATTTACACGTTTCGAGCACTCTAGAATGCGAATAAACTATTTTTAGAGTGACGTATGTGTATATGTGTGTCTGTGCAATGTATGTATCCACACTAGCTGAGAAACGAATTGACCAAATTTTACAAAACATGATATATGAGCCACGAGTGTGTCGCCAATATGCTGATGAAATTATGGTACGATTTGAAAAGAAACAGAACCTGCCTTTTCTGCGAAATGGCCCGCAAAATGCATCCAGTCTAGCTGAAAGACTAATTGACCAAATTTCACAAAATTTGGTAGACACATCACCATTGGGATTCTCTGCTGCTGATTTGATTTCGGTTCGTTTCGAAGGACATAATCTGCCTTTTTTGCAAAATGGTCCGCAAAAGTTATTAAAATTGAAAATAAAAGACTACGTGTGTGAATATGCATTGATTAAATGCTTGATTTATGCTTAATTTTTAACGACGAAAATAATAAAATCTACGTCATAACTCTAGTGATAATCGTTTTAGAGATATTGTAGTTCCAGAAATCGTATCGACAATGATACAAAACCTAACGATATTGGATTTTTATTTTATCCCCTCGGAGTAGTTATTTAAAATGGGGGTGAAAAGTATTTTCAGACCCTCCAGAATAATATTTGTATACTTATTGTATCGACCACTGGGCAGGACTTAACGTAGCAGATTTACAATCTACGCCCCGGGCTTGGAAGAAAAGGGTAATTTTTCGAAAAGTATTTTCAAGTACCCCGATGAACTAGGAGGCTGAATCTTTACAAACGTATAGTATCGACCATTGGTCAGAACCTAACGTAGTTGCATTTGCATTTTTATTGGTAATGGAGATTATTGGCTTTCCAAACCCTCAAGCAGCCCTTTGGTTATTTAAAAGGCTGAATATATGCACACTTATAATATCAATCGCTGGACCAAACCTAACTGTGTTGTTGTTGTTGAGACCCAGACCGTCCGACCTACCAGGTAGGTGTAAGGTAACCGTTTGGACGGCCGGGAAGTGCCACCCAATTTAGACCGGAACACAGTGGGGGAGGCATCCACAGGGACCGTACCCTCCTTCCCCTACCACCAATCTCTCGGAAGGACTTACGAACCCACATGTTTAACGTGATCGTACTCCCCATGAACACGGCGGCAGTTGTGGCAGCGTGCAAATGCAGCGCGCAAACCACCGGACTACCGCGCTCGAAATGTAACAACAGCAAAACCAAACTTAACTGTGTGGAATTTTTTCCGAAGAGAAGGAGTCATTTCTTTAACCCTCTCGAAGCCCCCACCGGTGTGCTGAAACTCGACGACGGGGCAGAACCTAAGTGAGCAAATTTTAAATTGCGAATACTACTTTCGATGCTAAATACCAAACATTATTAAATAAGATAAAACCTATCAAATAGTTGCAGTTTAATATTTTAAGCGTGTTAGATTCTCTGCTTTTTACAGGCTTATATACTAGTATTTCATAAAGAGCTGATGCAATAAATTCGTATATTGCGTAAATTTATTCGGTTACATAACTAGCTTTAGAATGTAATTGAATAAAATAAATTAAATATAATAGAATAAAGAAAATATAAAAAAATATTTCATGAATGTAAAAACATCGCTGCAGAAAATAAACATATATTTCCTTTTTAAAATGGCAGTGCCAAATAACTCAGTTGTCTACCGAAAGGTCAAAAGAAATACATACATATTGACATGTATTTCAGACTGAAAATGAACTTTATAACATATTCTGATACAAATGTGTTTCCTTTACTATTTAATTATTACCCGGCGACTCCGTGTGCCAAATCAGCTTTTCACAAAAGAAATGTGTCTATCGCTGAGATGGTTCTATAAGAAATGCCGTCTTCACAATGACGTTGATTTAAGTAGATTAGGATTAAGCACGACGTTAGCATTTCAATTTCTGGAAAAGTTCCAGGCCGTCATTTCATTTCTTTAAATTCGTTTGTGTTTTTCTACTTCAGAGAACCAGCTTTTAATCTTGTTTGGAGAAAATGTATGTTACGACTTTTTGTATTATAGTAGACATTGATACAAACCAATTCTTTTAAAATAGCGTAGAATTTAAATTTTCTGTGAGACCTCAATCCTATTAAGAATTAAAAGCTGACTTGGGACACATTTTTGTAACGTGTTGTTTCATTAAAATGTGTTTCAAAATAGTAATTTTTGTAGAACAAACTATTAGAAACAAATATATACAGAGCCAATAAGTAAATTACACTTTTTGCAGAGGATAAAGGAAACTAGAGCAACGTAAATAAGCACAAATAACAAAATAATGCAGCTGTCCGAAGCCTACAAATCCGAAGTCCTAAACAGTAATGGGCGCGGAAGAAAGAAGCAGTGGGTTATATACCCTAAACCCAGATTACTAGAGAGCCAATCAGAATGCAAAGTAACGAACATTCTAGCCAATCTGACACGAGAAGTGACAGCCTCTAAAAATGTTTACACTTTTTTCTGTATATTCCTTTGGGGCTCTTACGTGTCGCTTTAACCTATATTTCATCTTGTTGGGCTTCATTTATTCTTGTTCAGACATTATTTGTCTTGTCGGGATATTCCTGTCGTGTTCTGATGCAAACCAATCTTGTTGTTGTTACTTCCTGTTTTGGATTGGATGGACTGTTCTTCATTCTGCTTTAGTAATCCAGGTCTTGGTTATATAATCCCACTGCTTCTTTATTCCACGCCCATTCCTGTTTAGACTTTGTATTTGTTGTTCTCTTGCACTGCCGAAGGGGATCCAACGTATCCTCGAAACAGCTGTATGCTGCATTATTTGTTATTTGTGCCTTTCTAAGTTGCTCTAGTTTCCCTCATATACAGATTTTTAAAATATTGATCAGACTTATAAATTCTAAACCGTTAATGCTAGACAAACAATACCAATTGAAAATGTGTTTTGAATTATAAGAAAATTGTATCTAAAATATTTTCAAAACTGGAGAAGGTATTTGCATAAAAAAACTAAATGTAATTTCTATACGGCACCTTTAGGGCAAAATGTCCAATTATTCGAAACATTTTTATAAACTTTAATTTAATTAATTAACTAGTTGGGCATCTGTACCTATAACATCAAAGCTTGAGGAATAATACAAAATTCTTAACAAAAAGAACACGTTCTTACGTAGCAATTTTGAAGGGCTTTAAGGACCCTCAACAAAACAAAGCTTTAAAGTACTTTGCAGTGGCATAACTAGTATTAAGCGGGTTTAAGTGACGTTGAAGGGCCCAGAACAATCTCGGATATTTGCGCACTCAGAGCAAAACATTTTTTTCTCAAAAATGTTATGTAAAAATAAAAATATATGTTATCGTTGTTGTAAGAACCATATGTATTAAATTATGCAGGACTAATTAAACTGATTTTTGTGAGAAATACGAAAACACAATTTTATGCAAAATACCCATTATATAAATAAAACTGTTTTTCCGCGTTTAAAATACGTGGGGCCCATTCAAGATCGAAGAAGGAGCCAGGATGAAACCAAACACATGCCCGTAATTCTAACAATGACTTCACTTCACAATTGCCTTCACTTCACAATGGGAAATAGCACATGAAGTGTATATGATCTAAGATTCTAACTACTGTTTAAGCTGAGACAGTGAATAGATTTTTAAATTACTTTACACATTTGAAAATGAATTTTATTCAATTATCTATGACTAACAAAAATCTAAGTAAAGCTAGTATTAGAATTTCAAAACGAACAACAAAATAATAAACGGAAGATATATTAAAGAAAGAACAAAACGCATCAAACCTTTCCACTTACAAAAATTTTCCCAAACAAAGGCTGCTATTTTTTTTGGGGGGGGGGGGGGGGGCTACAATGTGAGGTTATTTAAACACAATTCCAAATAAAAGCATTTTTAATGCTTTTATTTGGGAGGTGCTTTTATTTTAAATGTTTTATTTTGTGGGACCAAAATTTCAGTTTGTGGGGAACAAAAATTTTAGGGAGGCCTTTTTCATATTTTGCTTAATGGAGTGAAATTGATAAATACGCAGCTGGTAATAAGGTTTTCAGGTTTGAGTGCCCAAATCTGGTTGTCATATTTGGTTGTTCAAGTTTGGTTGTCAATTTTAGCTGTCAAGATCTTAAATAGACTATGCTAGTGAAAAAAAATTAGCCGCAGTTTTAGGATGGTGTAACATAATGTTAAAGCGAAGAACAATCTTTCAAAATGGTAGGATTGTGTAGACGAGAAGTTTTTGAATGCGGAATAGGTCGAGAAAACTTAATATAGGGGATGTGAGGCATCCAAGAGTGACCAGAGTTGACTTCATTTCAATTGTCTAAGAAGGCCGTTTGTTGTAGTGTCCAAGACCCACATGTAAAAATAAGAAAATAAGTAGAGAACAGTACAAATTTCAGTAAAGTTAAGAATAGAGTAAAGTTAAGACTTTTCCGTAAAGGTCAGTTGCAATCTTCCGTTTCTGACTATTCAGGGAAATTAGTTACGGTCACTGCTACACATGGCAATTTATGATTCATACACTTGTGTTAAAAACCATAACTTATAATGTATTTTACTCATGATTAACTTTTTCTTTGTTTATTCTTCAGAATCAATTTGAAAAACAATGATTTTAATCATTCGTTTAATTTAAAATCCATATAGGTCATAAACTGCCACACTGCTATATTTTTGGAAAATCTATTGAATAGATTTATAACTATAGTAATACAAATAATCATAAGTAAAGAAACGTAGACACCCAGCTACATAAATCTCAAGAGAAAAGTAATTACTTCGTGATCTACGATGCGTATTATATGAAATTCAGGGATTCACATATAAAAACACAATTTTGGATTTTGACATAATAATACTTTACTCATATCATACTAGCTTGTGAGAAAAATAGAAGCTTACCGCGAATGATGAATTGCATTATTTTCCTATGCTCATACATTTGGGAAAATTGTAACTGATGAAACATATCTAAAAAGAATTATAGACTGAGTTTGTAAGAATCACCAATTTTTTTTTAAAAATTTGCTTGTTTCCTCGAATTGAAAGCTTCAAGAATTTATTCGATAATAGTTTGATATAGCTCATATATTCAGTAAGAATCAATCACGACCTGTCATTTAGGGAAAACAAAATTATGGGTTGGAAAAGTTTTAACGCCGTAAAGAAACATTTTAAAAGACTAAATTCATTTATACGGACTCAAATAAGGACATAAATAAACAAGAAATATCTAGCATGCATAAAGCATTGATTATAAAACACTTTCCAACTTCAACGCAATTTTATTTAAACGTCTCTAAAATGCGATTTATTCCTCGTTAATATTTTCAAAATTATCACAATACTACATAAATTTATTATATTTGAAAACTTAAAATTTCATCGTAAAAAATGAACTTCATTCAAATGACGGCAATAAAATGTAAATTGCCTCGTTTAAACATCTCTAAAATACGATACATTTCTCGGTAATATTTTTAAAATTATCATAATACTACAATAATTTATTATATTTGAAAACTTCATCGAAAACAAATGAAATTTATACAAATGACGTCATCGAAATGTAACATGCCTGGCTCTCTCTATAAAAGCAGCATTTCATTCATAAAGATTTTTCTATTCATTTTATTCATCACAATACTATAATAATATATTTTATTTAAAAACTTAAGACCATGAAGGTACAAGTAATTAAACTCTATGCTGAAAACTTCATCGAAAAAATCGTCCTTCTCTCTGTAAAATCAATGAATGTTTCATTCATATCAGCTATATTGCAGACTCCATGAGCTAAATAATTTTACGTTAAAGAAATGCATCAGTTCTAATACAACTCATTCTACATATTTTGCTTCTTACATTTTCCATAAGTGAAAATTCGACTTCGTTGTAGAAATAATCAAAGTTGGATGATCATTTAAACTGAAATATATTGTAATTACGTTGTTTCAGTATGTAGATGCACTGAATTTAAACAAAAATAAAGCGGTTTGAAAACGGATACAACACTAAATATGAATTATAAAGAACTTTAAAGAGCACGATTTTGACACAAGATGAATGCTATATTTTTTTTGAAGTGGGTCACGTGATCTTTACATATAATGGTCACATGATCGCTCCATATAAAATGTGTAATTATTATTTTAATTTTTATTTAAAAAAACTACTAGAAATATTTTGCTTAATTTTTTTTTATATATTTTATGTGATAATTTGAATATTTCCTAAAACTTTCGAAGCAATTTGTGAATTTTAAATCCGCTTAAAAAATGTTTGAAAAATTAGTACTTATAGAGTTCAATGTATTTCATTTTTTCAACCCTGGTTCAATCAAAAACTAATTATCTGATATTATACATTTATATTCCCATAGGTCCCACAGATCGTCTGATCAACATACTAAAATTTTATTTTGATAAAGTCATTTTTATGGCAGTTATCGTGCTAACTGACAGACCAGGCAGACAGAATGAACAAAGTCACAAACACTTTTCAACTTTGTTGTAAAGTGTTAATGATATTTTTATTAAGTAACAGTAAGCATAAACAAAATGTAACTGATAACTGTTAACTCCTGAGTAACTGGTTATCAGTGGCGTAGCGTCCATTGAGGCTAAAAGGCTGAGCCTCCCCAGCTTAAAATCTAATTTAAATAATTATATAAACATAATTTTATTTATTTTATTTTTTAAAATAATTTGTGACGATATATGTATTATTCAGACAAGAAAGATCAATCATGCTTAAAGCATTGATTTTGAAACACTTTCCAACTTCAATGCAATTTTATTTAAACAAGTCTAAAATGGAATACATTCCTCGGTAATATTTTAAAATTTACAACAGTACAACATTAATTTATTATATTTGAAAACTTAAACCTTCATTGAAGAAAATGAACTTCATTCAAATGACGGCATTGAAATTTAAATTGCCTGGTTTAAACATGACTAAAATGCGATACATTCCTCGATAATATTTTTAAAACTATCATAATACTACAATAATTTATTATATTTGAAAACTTCATCGAAAACAACTGAAATTCATTCAAATGACGTCATAGAAAAAATAACACGCCTGGATCTCTCTATAAAAACAGCATTTCATTCATAACAATTTCCCATTCATTTCATTCATCACAATACTATAAAAATTTATTTTATTTAAAAATTAAGACCATGGAGCTACAAGTAATTAAACTCTATGCTTAAAACATCATCGAAAACAATAGTCCTTCTCTTTATAAAATCAATGAATATTTCATTCATATCAGCTATGCAGACTCCATGGGCTAAATAAATTTGCGTTAAAGAAATACAGCAATTCTAATACAACTCATTCTACATATTTTGCTGTTTACATTTTACATAAGTGAAAAATAGGCTTCATTGTAGAAATAATCTAATTTGGATGATCATTTAAATTCAAATATATTGTAGTTGCGTTGTTTCAGTATGTAGATGCGCAGAATTTAAGCAAAAATAAAGTGGTTTTAGGACGGATACAACACTCAATATGAATTAAAAAGAACTTAAAAAATCACGATTTTGAGACAAGATGGATGACATATATCATTTTGAAGTGGGTTATGTGATCTTTTCATATGATGGTCACGTGATCGTTTCATATAAGGGGTGAAACTGAACTGAATATATTTCACTGAACTACTGAATATATTTCACTGAATTTTGTTATATATTTTATGGAACAATTTGAATATTACCTAAAATTTTCGAACCAATTTGTGAATTTTAAATCCGCTTAAAAAATGTTTGAAAAATTAGGTCCCATAGGGCTCAATGTATATCATTTTTTCAACCCGGGTTCAATCCAAAACTAATAAAATTTCATTTTGATTAAGTCGTTTTTGCGTCAGTTATCGTGCTAAGGGCCAGACGGACAGACAGAATGAACAAAGTCATAAACACTTATCAACTTTGTTGTAAAGTGTTACATTTTACTTGCTTGTTGTAATTTGTTACATTTTACTTGCTTAAAGTGACACAATTCAAAATATTTTTCCCATTAAGACGCATATTTTAATGTTTTAGAAGTTAAAATTATCCAGTCTTCGTCTTCCATAAGGAGAAACATGGCATTAAGATCACCCATTATTAATCTCCTCCCTAGCCTATTAACTAACATGAGAAGCTAGATTATAGAAGGCGTGGCTATTGCTTTCCCATTTAAACTCTTTATAAAAAATCAATGATTGGATGTGAGACGTGGCGTTTCATCAATGACGGGTTGGTGAGGGTGTGTAGTGCAAACCCAATGGGTCCTCCATTTTGTGTCAAACAGAATTTTATTAATTACTATTTGGAGAAAATTATCATTATTTGTAATAGTAAAGAATTTGAATCTTTTTACGAATAACCTAGATTTTACTTAACTTTAATCAATCTCAAGACGAAGAAATATACTAATAACGATTACCATTGAACTTCAGTAGTTTGCAACGTTGACTTAGCTCTTTATATAGGCATCAATATGGCAAGGAATCCGTTTGTGTATTTGGGAGTTTCAGAAAAAATAAGTTTCATTTCCCTTTAAATTCCTTTGTTAGACGAGAATCTCACTTAAATAAATGTGGTTGATTTAGGGGATTATTAGCATATTGTATTATAAGATATTTTTAAGTTTTCATCGTACAGTATTTGTAAATAATTAATAAGCAATATTGTTTAGGGACATTATTGACTGTGGTTTTCAAATAAGTTTATGTTTCAGATTTATCACAAATTTTTCGCGCACTTTTTCATACATGGGCGCATGTAGAGCGTTTGCGGGTATAAACTCGGGAACGAAGGGTATAAACTTTTTTTTTTCAAATGGCCAGGCACTTTGACCTTCGTCATTCGCCTTTATTACAGCGACCAGAGTGTGAACCATTTAGCCGTCCATTGACGTTGCCCCAGGCGCACCAGAGAGGGCGGATCACATTGCGTCCACAACACACACCTCCATGCCCTACTTGGGGCTCGAACCCACAACGTGGAGGTCGAGCGATTGCTACGGAAACGCTTGCCTTGACCACTCGACAACCACGTCGGCGAGGGTATAAATTGAAGAATAAAATGTTTAAAATCGTCGAGAATGATGCTCACCTTTGTTATCTTGAATATCCAAAGATAGAGTGTGTCCTCCCCCATGAGCGACCATGACTTCTTATTTAATAAAATGGTTGTAAAAGTTGAACTAATTTAGAAATAAGCAAATATGTAAAATGTTATACTCTGTATGTATGTATCTTACATAGGTATTTATATTTTAAAATATTGTGAATTCTATTCACTCTTAGCATTTTTATGTTAAATTATTTTATTTTACTCGCCAAGGAAATTAAACTTATTGAAAGTGCGACTTCTAATGTAAATTCACTTATTATACAAAAATATTTTCTAAGTTAAAATGACAAGCCTCCTCCCCTGTCAAGAATATCACGCTAAGATACTGCTGGTTATCCTAACTATTTGCAGACCTTCATACCTTTAGGAAAATGTTATACAGCAAAAGGTGCAGGATTTGGCAATTATTGTATACATATTTTATTTAAAGTATCTGACAATACAAAATGCTCCAGTTTCTCAAAATTAATTTGCTTATACTAGATGCTAGCATATAATAACACTGGGCAACCAAAATATTTTTTAAGTTCCTGTAAAAAACATGATGACAATTATAGACTTGATATTGCTGAATCCGAATATGACAACCAAATTGCTCTGTCGCTCGCTGTCGTTATGAGATGATTTAATAAAAATAAAAAATGTAAAATTATTCGTGCGTTATAAATGACAACTTTTATAGAAAATGTATGAAAACGTAATTTTTCTTGGGGATTTACATAGTATTGAATATATTTCCATAAAAACACAATTGAGATGCACTTGCATTATTCTACTGGATTAATTTATTTAATATTCTTGACAGTTAGCTATGTGATGACGAGGGAAGAGGCTTCATTAATCTCTATCGTTAAATACTTAGATTGTAATAATTTCCTGATAGGGTGTACTGAATAAAATTACAGTACATGTTAATTGTTGAGTTCATAATGACTGGGGGATGGAATTGGATGCATTAGCTGCATGAGGTATTGGTCACAGGGGTATAATCCTATGCAAAAGAAAAATAAATCCCAAATGTTCTACCATGTCACAATATTTTCCCTGTAAATTATTCACTCTAAAGTAGGAAACTGAAAAGGGCAATGATATGGTTTAAAAAAAACATATTAAAGTCTAAAAAGAAAAATCAAATGTTTGTTGTTAATTGGAGCTTATTTTTCTACCATTTATACTTTCCTTATATACATATCATGTATAAGGAAAGTATTGTAACGGGGTCGAAAATAAATTCAAAATCGAGTTTTCGACGGGAGAGCACGTTTTCAGCCCCTCTGATCACGAATCAAACATTTTTGAGGTGATGTCTGTGTGTGTATGTGTGTATGTGTGTGTGTCAGTGAGACTGTGGTGACGATATTTAACGAACGAATGGAGCAATTCGATTGAAATTTGGTACAAAAATCACAATCTGTGAATACTTGAAGCCTATTGTTTTTAAACGCAATCGAATGTTCAGAACTCCCCTAAA
The DNA here is from genome assembly GCA_951213105.1 of Amaurobius ferox. Classification (NCBI taxonomy): domain Eukaryota; kingdom Metazoa; phylum Arthropoda; class Arachnida; order Araneae; family Amaurobiidae; genus Amaurobius; species Amaurobius ferox. Next base: position 81,450,058 of record OX578142.1, on the reverse strand, counting down.
TTGGCGAGTGAAATTTTGAAAAAATCATCACAAAATCAAAACCTTTCATAAAATTACGCAAATAGACATTTCTTATGTAATTTTTCATTAGAAAACGATTGACATAAACTTTAGACCTCTAACATGAACCGTTCTCGAGATATTGCACGTTTTTCAAATACATTTATCAAAATATCCAATAAATTAAAAGAAAAAATTAACTGTTGAGAGACATGTTCATTTTTCATATGTATTATCATACGATAAATTTGGTGACATCATTCTCGTGGATGTAGCTCGTTCTATTCATGAGAAAAGGTACTTTGAGAAAAATAATTTTGTATTTAAACCCCAATAGTCATTTATTTGCTATAAGAATAAATTATTTCTCCGTCCATAAAGCTTGACGAAATTTTGGCGACGAATTTGGCGAATTGTCGCCAACTTCGCAACTTTTTTAAATGTTGCCAAATTAACAAAAATCTCACCAAATGGATAAAAATGACGCTAAATCAATGAAAATGACGACTAATTGACGAAAATACAATATCTTGGAAAAATCTACTATAAGAATAACCTATTTCTTTTACTGTAAAAGTAGTAAATTCATTGCATTATATAAGAAAAGTCATGTGCTACCCTCATCAGATTTTTATTTTCTCTGCAATAAATGGTAATGTTTGGGGAAAGTATTGGAATCGTATCGAAAATCGCAACTCGAATTTTCGACGAATTTACACGTTTTGGGACCTCTAGAACATGAAAAACTATTTTTAGCGTGACGTCTGTGTGTGTGTCTGTGAAATGTATGTATCCATTCTAACTCCAAAACTAATGGACAAAATGTTATAAAATTTTATAAGTAAGTCATTTGTGTGTGACCCTGGTGCTGATTAGATTTTGGTATGGCTCGGGATAACGGAACTCGCCTTTTTTGCGAAATGACCATCAAAATTTCATGTATCCACTCAAGTTAAAAAATTAATTGGCTAAATTTAACAGCATTTGGTGGATAAGTCCCTTGTATGATAAACTAGTGCTGATTAGAGTTTGGTATGATTCGAGATATAGGATCTCGCCCTTTTTGCGAAATGACCCACAAACTCTCATGTATCCACTCTAGCTACACTAATTGACCGAATTTAACAACATTTGGTGGATAAGTTTCTTGTGTGATAAACGTGTGCTGATTAGATTTTGGTATAATTCGGAAAATAAGAACGTGTCTTTTTTACAAAATGACCCGCAAAAATCTTCAAATCTAAAATAAAAGGCTACGTATGCTTAAATGCATCATTTAAATGCTTGCTTTATATGTAATTTTTGCAGAGAAAAATAATAAGACCAAGCCCATTACTCTAAGACTAACCGTCCTTCAGATAGTGTAGTTTTTTTTTTTTGCGTTTTTGTACGCCGCCTTTTAAAATTGTTCAGTTTCTAAATAAAAACAAAAATTAAATTAAAAGTTCAAATTGAGTGCTATTTTGCGCAATTAAACTCATTTTAATGAATTATTAAAGAAATATAGAGAACGTGAATATGAGTCTGCAGGGAAAGCCATGTGCTGTCCACATTAAATCTTGTATAATACTTGTTAAAGCAACAGTGTGGCTTGCTGTCTTATTTTAGAATTATGATATCAATTCGTTGATATAATTATCCCTTTAAATAGATGATATATTTCCTAAAATAGCATGATTACTTTGTCAGTTTAAAAAATCCAAAGTCATATGTAAACACGTCAATTAACATATATCACTTTGTACTCTTACAACTTCAATAATTTTATTTTCACTTCCTGGACAATTTTTTATTTTTTCTTCCTACTGAGATAAAAATGTTCATTAAAAATTAACCTCCAAAAGAATTAATAAAATGAAAGGAATATATAGAGGTTGATTTTTTATATCGTCCAGTATTATTGTTAAGTGCATAACTTGAGATTTCAAAGAGTATATCAAAGTCCCTATTTGTATATTTAAAGAAAAAAAGGAACATAATATCAAATAATATATTACGATAATGGATTTATATATTTCAATTTTAAATTGAACTTTTAATATTGAATATGTATATTATTTAAAATATGCATATTATAAGCGGAAAAAATCAAAAAGATATCACAATATTTAAATGAAATGCAATGTAATTAATTAATCTAGAAAAATCCACGTTTTCGGATTCTGAGATATACCTAATGCCTTTAACGCCATATTCTTTCCAGAAATATCTTATTTAATAGAAATAACTTTACAAATAATTTCCATTTGCAAAAGTTGGAAATTATAATGGTCTTCGCCATTTAAATTTGTTTTTAAATCCCAATTGCTTAAAAATATATACTTTAATTTTAAAAGTCTTTAATTAAAAATCAAACTTCCTCTGTTATTTCACAAAATAATACTTATCCTAGGAAAAGTTACAAATGGTTTTAAACATTAAGTCCTGTATTCCCTTTGGGAATTTTCGTATTGAATCGGTTAAGCGGCTAAACGAAAACAATTAACAGTGGCCATCCTCTATTTTTTGTCGTGAGTATATATGTTTATTTCAAAAGCATTCTAGATTTCAACCAATTCATTAGCTCTCCGAAATAAATAGAAGCATCTCTCAAATGAATCAGTCGTTTTAATGAAGAATGTAAAAAATTGAAATGGAAATGAAGTTTCTATCAGTATAGAATAGAATTGTTACCATGCATATTTCATATATTATTATTCATACCGAATTATCTAATTTAAAAAAACTAAAAATGTTTCGCAGAAAACTAAGATGGATCATTTAATAAAAATGTTCATAAAATGTCATTTATTAGAATTTTCATTTTAAGGAAAGCATTGAGCATAAAATTTTGCATTTTGTACCGGAGCTAAAATAGTCTTTGAAATGAGCTTTAGTTATAAAGACCAAAGTTTAAGTTTCTCCATGTTAACTCATGAAAAAATGTAATAAGTATGCAAAGAAAAAATAGCTTTTAAAATTTCCTCTCGAGTTGTGGAGTATACATGCTGAAAACCAAAAGGTTCAATGTTTTTCTTTAAACTCCCATTAAGTAATTAGAAATATTTTTAATATTTGTTGAAACAAAATTGCTCTAGTTAAAATAAGTGCTAGATATATTTCTGATTAGTTCATTACAGGTCAAAATTATTATTAAATGAGCCACTCAAGGATCTAACCACCAAGAACATTATTAAGAAAAGCCTTGTCAAATAATTGAATGTAGCAAGAATGTGAAAGCCATAAACAGGACATCAGGCAATAAGAACTCAGAAGACAAATAAAATTAATCATTCTTTGAAATTGCTAATTATTTAGTTATTACATATTTGAAATTAACAACAAAACATACAATTTTAATAACAAATCTGTAAAAAGCCGATAGAGAACCAATATCGAAAGAAATTATAATTTGAGGGGTTATAAATATTAGTGTGATGTGAAACACTTTATTTTCACAGAATAAAACAAAATTATCTAAAAATATTCAGTAATACCGTTTACCTCAGTATTTAAGAGGTTCAATACTTTTTAGAAATCTATAGGCAATTGCAATCTGCATCCTTTTTCAGCTGGTCATTGCTTTTGACGTGTACAAACCTATAAAAAACGATATGTTCAATTGACTCTGCGTTTTCACTTACACAAAAAGGACTACTTGATCATCATGATATCTTAAGTCATTTATCATAAGCACACCATTGACTTGTTAAGCTGGCATCCTGTTATCCATTCATAATTGGAGAGAGATATGCTATGAATCTCGTTCTTATTCTTGTATTCGTTTCCTTTGCTCACCGTTATGTGATGTTCATGTTGCTGGTACAAGTGTTACTGTTGTTAATTACCTGCAGATGTGTTAATTACCTGCAGAATTTTGTAAATTTCCAAAATGCATCATCACTCTGCCCTCCTCAGTATTTACATGTTTCAATTCACACAGCGAATTTTTTTGGACAGGCAGTATAAATTTTCAATAAATTTCAAGTATTCAAGTGTTTCTATGGAAATTTGTCAATTTTTGTAAAATATGTGTTTTCTTAAGTGTAATACGCTACATGTAATTTATAAAAAGCATTTTTTTTTTTCATTTATTTTTCTTTCCCATACTTTGTTCTACTAAAATATGCCTATAGCTACTTGTTATAGAAGTTATCGATTTTTTCCATTTATTAGAAAAATTATGAAAATCGTATATTTTCTCAAAGTTTAGGGTCGATGCGCTACCGCCCGATGTAAACAAAAAAAATTATTTTTTTTTAATTTCACTTATCTACCCTAGATGCCACTTTTCCGCAATATAGCGTTATTTTTTTCGTTCCACACTAATATATACAAGTATATATATATATATATATATATGAATAAAAAGGTAAAGTTAAGAAAGGGAAACCAAATGCAATGCAGCTAATAGTAGAGGAGGATTGCGATTCCTTATTTCCGTTTAAAGCAGCTTTTACAGCCCGGGCAACGCTCACGGAACCGTTGCATTGCAAAGGCTGATCCCCCATATGCTGCATAGTCAGAAGCACCCATTAATGGAGAGACAGAGCGACTGAGAATGAAGGTCAAAATGGAAACAAGTGAATAACCAGAAAATACTGCTTTAATTAAGACACAGTGCGCATGTGTAAATCTACAACAGATCTGCAGTAACTATCTCAAACTAGTAAAATCCCTCTGAAATGCATTGGTTACGTGTTTATTGTTGAAAAAAGAATTATAATATTTCATCAAGAAGTTGATAGGGTAATCTTTATTAATAGCCTCCAATATTATTCCATTGTTACTGGAAATTCAATCCTTCACTAAAGTGTTACATACCAGATTTCTTTTGAAATGACCCAATAAAATATTCCTCAAGACATTTCTAGACAGGTTCGTTTTCCAGTTGATGATATGGTTGATTTTGATCTTGTAACAATCTCGTTTGTCGTGTAAGCACGCATATATACCATATTAATATATACCGATATACCGTGTTTACATGACAAACGAGATAGTTACAAGATCAAAATCAACCATATCATCAACTGGAAAACGAACCTATCTTTAATGTCTTTAGGAATATTCTATTGGGTCATTTCAAAAGAAATCTGGTATGTAACACTTTAATGAAGGATTAAATTTCCAGTAACAATGGAATAATATTGGAGGCTATTAATAAGAATTACCCCATCTACTTCTTGAAGAAATATTACAATTCTGTTTTCAACAATAAACACGTAACCAATGCATTTCAGAGGGATTTTACTGGTTTGAGATAGTTACTGCAGATCTGTTGTAGATTTACACATGCGCACTGTGTCTTACTTAAAGCAGTGTTTTCTGGTTATTCACTTGTTCTCAATTTGACTTTCATTCTCAGTCGCTCTGTCTCTCCATTGATGGGTGCTTCTGACTATGCAAATATGGGGGATCATCCTTTGCAATGCAATGGTTCTGTGAGCGTTGTCCGGGCTGTAAAAGCTGCTTTAAACGGGAATGAATAGCCGCAATCCTCCTCTACCATTAGTTGCATTACATTTGGTTTCGAGCTTCATTTCGCCTTTTCTTTGGTGATATTGGATTGTAATGGGAATTATACTGTAAACTTTCAACACGTTGTCATGTATATATAAATATATATATATATATATATATATATATATATATATATATATATATGCATATATATATATATATGTATATATGCATATATATATATATATATATATATATATATATATATATATATATATATATATATATATATATATATATATATATATATATATATATATATATACATATATATATATATGAAAAATATTAAAATACCCCATGATCATGAAAAATATTGGTATTTTATATATTTCATGTTTATGTGGTATTTTATGTTTTTTAGTTGAATTTTATCATATTTGGTTTTTTTTCTGTTATTCTCGTTATTCCGTTGTTGGGCACAGATTGCATAAAATTTTAACCACGTGTTTTTATGCAATCATAGAAACAACGGATTTTAGTATATCTGTCTAGAATATGCCTCTGAAGACGTTTCTGGCAGATGTACTATTCTTTAATATATTTTCCTTATCCTGGCCTCTCCGTTCTCTGCTTTTTCGGCCCTTCCTCTTTGCTTTTTGCTATTCAATACTTTTATATTGCCAGCGGTTTGATACTGTGATTACTGATTCACTCCTGCACTTTTGTATTTGTTATTTTAATTTATATATATATATATATATATAGATAGATATAGATATACACTATTACTCAAAACTATCCATATCGAAAATTTTGCACTTTCTCATGTAAAATTGATTTGGAAAATCAGTATCATGTAGCATTCTGACTGTTCTTAAAATTAAATGTAATCTAGTTTTATTAAAGGTAATTAAGGCATAATTAAAGTGTATTAATACATACCGTTTAAAACTCGATTCAAAAGCAACATTTAAAATAAAATGTGATTAAGAGTTCTAAGACGAAGATGAAATACATAACCTACAGCTTACTTGTCAAACAATTTACACGCAAGTCTAAGCTTCCATAATCCTGGCGTAGAAATCGCATCTTAAATTTAGACATAAATGTGAAGTGTGTTCAAAATATTACAGCCAGCACGAAAAATTAACATTTAAATTAATGATTGGACTGTAAAATACTATACTCAAAGCCTCAAGCTCTCATAGATGCACCGAAAATCCCGTGGCGCATAAAATAATTTCACTTTGCGTTAATAAATTTCATTTTGATATTTTCTGAAGTTAAAAATATATATATTTTGTAAGGCATGTATGCATTCATGAAAGAGTTTATTTTTAAGTTACTTAAGCATTTCAAAAGGAAACAGTTTATATATTTATGACCAAAGGGTTATAAACAAACCACGTGAAAATTAATTGCAGATAGTTGGACATTTTATTTTCGCAGTCTGATGCATCTCCAGAATGTACAGTCAACAGGTGCCTATGCGAATTTTCCATAATATGTTACATATTGCAAAAAAGCTTATGTACTCAACAAAGGATTTTTCTCACAGAATAACAATTTTCAAAATTGCTAGAAAAATAATACAAATTAAAACTTTTTATAATTTAATATTGCTGAAAATAAGTACATTTATACACAAAGGGCCATAAATAACACAAGTAAAAATGAATTGCAGACAGTTGGACATTTCATATTATTTGATTGATGCATCTCCCAAATTTACAGTTAACAGCTGGCTACGCTTTTTTTTCATAATATGACACATAATGCAAAAATGTTTATGTGCTGCTCAACAAAAAATTTTCCTCACACAATAAGAAATTTCGACAGTGTTAAAAAAATAACACAAATTAATACTTTCTCATAAATCAAAATTACTGAAAATCAATAAGATTATTATTTTTTCCGATCAAAATAATCGTAACTGTAATGACAGGAAATGCGAAATTTTTGTCTTGTAATAAGTCGTAGAATGTTCTATTTTCTGTGTATCAGTATGCGACCTAAACACAGAAATTCTCTATCATCACTATAACATAGAGGCTAAAAACTTACGAGAAAGGTTGGACCATAAATCAGCTGATATAAAACCTAAAATTTCTGAAATAAATCAGATAAGGGTCTAGCTAACAATCAGATATTTGATGCAATTTCTGAATACAAACATTTATTTGTATAGTGTTGTGAAAATAATAAGGATATTATTTGTAATGACAGAGATGACAGATTAACATACTTCGACAATGATGGAGTATTTCATTTTAGGATGCTGTAGTACCAAGGAATATAAACATCAATTCGAGGTCTGTGCAATAAAAGGTTAGCTATAACTGACAATACAGCAGACCGGCTGACGCCAAGACTTGACGTTAAATTATATTTAATTTATGATGGTGCAATAAAGAATGCCCACATACATCAAAAACTCACGTGCTCCTTATGACCTCAAACAATTACACCCAGTGTATCGCCGGACAGTGACAACTTCTTCGCAATAACTCACCAGACAGTGGGCCTAAGGGGTAGAAAGGAAAACAGAATACGATGTGAGAGTTGAAAATATACAAGATGAGTCGAAAAAATAAATTAGACAGAAGAGAGAATTCGACATTTATGCACATGGATGCTGGAGTAGAAAAATAATTTGTGAACAAAAATAATTTGTCTGTGTTCAAAGATACCTCTTCAGATGACATGGAAAGCAAAGGCAAAATATACTCTTTTACCGTCCATGAGTACATTACATTTTAATTAAGAATTTGACATTTACTAAAAATTTGACATTTTCTATCAAACAAGTGAGTTATTTGTGTGTGTGTGTAGGACGCTTAGTATTGTAAAAAACTGTTTGAATCCAAGAAAGGAAAAAAATGTTTGAAACCAAGAACTTGGACAAACACAACTGTTACAATTACAAACACTTAAAGAACTGATAACAATACAGCAATAATTATAATAATACAACGATGACAAACAATTACATGCAACTGTTGGTGACCAATAAATTGGCAGGTGCAGTCTTGAACTCACTTGTTAGTTAATGAATTGTGTCCGTTGTATTTCTTACATGCTATATTATTGACGAAGCATTTATTTTACAATTTTACAGCAGTTTCAGTTGATTTGATTACTCAGTTTATATTGTATATATTGTCAGTTTATATTGTCAGTTTATATGTACCCTTTATTTTGTTTATAGATTATTTGCTAGGTTTAAATCAGTGTCATATAAATTAGGTTTCCAGAGTCATCCTGTCCCACACTTCTGCCTCACACAAACAATTTGAACAACTACACGAATTCTCAAATTATTAATTGAAAAACAAAATGCAGTACTGTAAACCCCATTTTCTTTTAGATCCCGTGCATCTTTCCAAGATCCTGGCTACATCTATGGTTGTTACCAGACAAATTATGTCTTATGTTACAAAATGCAGAAAGATGTAGTTATGTCGCTAAGAAATACATCTAATTAATTAATCCAGACGAATAGCATTATTATACAATTTGAATTAGTAATATTTTTAATCAAGGGCTCAATTCAAATAATATGTAAAATAAATATTTGTAGTGCATTGAATCATGTAGTATTTCCATGCATAATGCCTTGCATGGTTAAACAGTCAAATAATTTTAATATATTCTAGTAGTTAAGATAAAATTATATTATATCATATGAAATTTTTGTAAAGATAATAGTTTTACTACTCTCATTAGTTAACTCACATGAATTTTACACATATGTATCCGGTTTAAACACCCAATCATGCAGGTAGTATCGAGTATCGAGCCTACAACCTACTAGATCACAAACTGCCTGTGTTTAAATTATACCCTTCCATAAAATTATATTTAATTAATCTTATGTAATGCTACCTTATTGTTTAGAAGTAAAATGAATTAGACAGTAATACATTAAGATGTGTTTTATATATAATTGTAAACTTGTACTATCAGGATGTAAAATCAATTTAAATGTAATATTTATCTTATTTTCGAATATTTGGTTAAACATTCGTTACATTTTGCACATTTGCATACGTATTAAAGATATTACGATACTTTGATTATTGTTATGAAGAGCTTTTCCTTAATCCTGGGCTGGAGAAAAAGCATATTCATAGTATTTTCACAAATCCTCTAGCTAACAGTCAAATCACATTTACACCGCCTTACACAAGTGGAAGAAGTGTTATATTTCTAATACACTTCTGAATTGATTGCCGAGTTTCACAAGATGAAAAATCGTAAAAATTAAAGTCAATAGACCTATGACATCCTAACTCTCCAAAATTACTCTACGGATATGTTTTTAGTAAGGATTTGCTTACTTATCCGTTAATGTTTAATATGTCCTACGCTTATATTACACGCTCTAATATCACATTTTCCACTTAATTTTATATTTTTCACATAAAGACAGTAATTTGTCTGTGAAATCGATACTCGTAATGAGATACTGAAATATAAAATTAAGAAGTCTATAAAAATACAGAAACACATTCTAAAAATAATTAAACCTTAAACTCTGATTTACACTCATTAATTACAGTTTTGTGTTTGAGTAATCTTGAAGAACAGAAGAGCAGTTTTGAAAGTTTCCTTACGTTAAAAAAATTCTTGACGAAAAATCCAATATTATTTATCAAAGAACCCAAAACTGTTTCGCGGTTTTGTTATTAAAACCAAGATTGTAAACGCTTAATTACTGAAAACAAATGATGTCTGTTAATCAACAATATCTTCCGCATTTTTGGATTACTTTTTCATAAAATACATGTTTTCAGTAATTCATTCTCAAGAAAGTTTATCTTTTTCTGGGCATGGGAAACTTCTTTTAGTTATGAATCGATCGAAATAATTTGTTCCGTGGCTTTCTGGTCTGTTCAGAAAATTGTTTAATCTTGACAAAAAGTAAAAATTGCATTTTTAAAAGCATTTTCCTTAATCTTAAATTATTATCCTAGACTTAATCTATATTCGGAAATGAAAATCCACATATGTCTCTATTTCACTATATTAATTGTAGACAAAGAATTGGGGAACACTCTGAAATAAACCGTTTTCCATATATATTGTAGTTTAAGAAACACTTAATGTCAAAAACAAAATATTTGAGCTGCAAGTTAGCATCCTGGATAGACTAATAATATCAAGCCCACGAATTTATGCAGGAAGGTACCTACATAGTTGATTTTTTGCAGAACTGACCCCTTTTATAATTTCGATATAGTTTACGAGACATGTTAATTTTCATGCACTTTTGAAGTGAAAGATGTTTTTTCGTACCGGCACATCCATCGATTTTCTCTGTGTGTCGTACCGCAGAAACTATAGCATACAAAAATATGAAATTTGGTACATTCATAGATAAATAATCGAGTAATACGATGAAATATACCGTTTATCGATTTAAACTTTAGTTTGGCTTGAAATAACTCGCGAAACGAGTAAGAAGGAAACTTCCCGACAATGCGAATTAAGGGATGTGGAGAATCTTAGCGAGTAGGAGAAAGAGCCACCTAGTCATTATAAAATTAGTTCAAATATAAATTACATTTACTTACTGTGCACAATTCTTAAAGACTGACATTTCAAGCTGCTAATGACAAGGAAACTCACGCTCGCAAAAGATTAAGCAGTAGCTTTTTAAGTAGTAGTTTTACTTATTTAACAATGGTGTATAAATGTCATTTTCATTAATGGTGTCGAAAGCCCATGCCGACCGACTCGTCCGAAGATTAAGAGCAGCAATTTGAGCGGCCGGTTCATTAATGGTGTATACAAGTCAATGGTGTATAAAAGTCATTTTGGTGTATAAAAGTATAAAAGTCATTTTAACGTAAAATTGGTTCATTTAGGTTTGGTCCCGTTATATATACTACTAGCCATCTCCCCCGCGCTTCGCGCGTTCTCAATGGATATTGCTCATTAAATGTGACACCTACAGGCTTAATCAAAGCTGTAGATAACCGGTTATAATTGTTGGCAGCATAATGATATCAAACTGTGTATGTATTATTTTTGAGAAACAAAGTGGTGTATCTTTTTGGAAAATCCATTTGTATCGTGAATCCTAATTTGAATTTTCGTCTGTTTCGTTAATCTGGAAGTGGAGACGGATTGAATGAATCCAAACCCGAGATTCTGGCTCGAGTACACGTCCACGATCATTTAGAAAAGTGGTTTTGAATTTATTTTATTACCTCTTTGCAATGCCATTCTTAACTCGAATTTTCATAACAATATATTTTTACTTTAGGAGGGTTTGGAAAACATTTCGCCCCCACCATATGCTCCAACCATAAAAGAACTTTTAGACTCTCGTTTTACGAACACACGCTCAAGAAAGTGAATAAATTAATAGAAACTTCATTTTCTCTTGAAGACGATAAAATACTTAATTGATTTTCTGAACTTCAAATTTGCATGTCGGCAGATAGAGATAAATGAAAAAGTCCAATAATGAAGTCGTAGAGCATTATCAAATTAATAGGAACTGACATCATAAACGAACAAAACGCATACGGAAGGCAATAATAACCTATCGAATAAATGCATCACCAAGACCTCTAACACGGTAGCACCTGCAATGCATATCAAAGCACGAAGTGATATTCTTTCTCGAATTCAAATATGCATTGACTGTGACGGTTGGTATTTTAAACTGGCTCTAAGCCAGACTTATTTTCAAATACGTGTTGTTTATTGTATTATTCCAAAATACAGCAGGAATTCCAGGTTAGCCATATTGCGTCAAATAAATTCCCCCGTGTAACATTTTATTATCGAACCCTACTTATAAAACACAGCTCTACAACTTTAGCTGTTTTCATCAAACAGGCTTTGTTGCCGAATTCAGAATTCCAACTATTTAATTCTCTCGTAGGGGCACTGCAATCACTTTTATTCTGGCACTGTCACTTTACTAGAAAGAGATTACACGTGTTCACGCATGGACCTTTCCTTACAAAGACATAGAGTTACTTAAGTACTTTTTAGGATCCCTGCATATCCCTTTATTCTTTTATAATTAATCAATTCTGCGATAAAGACAAATTCAAATCCTGTTGAATAACTATTACAACACTAACTATTATTATATTTATTCGATTTACTAAATAATGGAAATGTGAAAATAACATGTAGAAAGAAAATAATAACACTATATATGATTGTGTACTGTGGCTAACGTGTTTTTAGCTTTCCAATGCTCCAGAACTACTATGACCTAGAATGCTATTATTGTACACTTATAGTATCGGCTACGACACAGAGCTTAACGGATCCCGATTTTCGATTTACCCCCCTCCCAGGGTGAAGAAAATGAGGGGCTTTTAAAAGTCTTTGCAGACACTCCAGAAGTTCTCTCTGCTGATATAGAAAACTGAATCTCCGCACACTTATAGCTTCAACTTCGGTACGGTACCTAATGGAGTTCGATTTTGTTTGACATTATCCGAGGATGAGAAAATGAGAAATTTTGAAAATACATTTTAGTTTTCCCCACAGAAGCCCCCAGTGATATAGAAGGCTGAATCTTTGCACATTTAAAGTATGGACCATCTGACAGAACTTAACGTAATCTAAGTTTTGTTCTCCCCTTCCAAGGCGGAGTTTAGGGATTTTTTTAAATATCTCTCTATGCTCTCCAGAAGTTTTCAGGTAACCTGGAAGGCAAAATATTTCCACACTTATAGCATCGACCACTAGATCAAAACTATAGGCAGATTTTTTATTTTCCCACCTGAGTAGATAAAATAGAGGTGAATGCTTCAACTCTTTTAGAACTCCGCCAAAGTCTCTACTGGAGACATAAGTGGCTAAAACTCGACCACAGTGCGGAATCTAAATCGGCCAATTTTCAATTTGAGACCACTATTTACGACATTAAGCACTACGCATTCTTAAATAAAATAAAACTTAATAAAGAAGTGTCAGCTTAAATTTTAAAAGTGCTAGTTTCCTTGTCTTTGACAGGTTTAAATACCAGTCTTGAATGAATTTGTAATCTCGCAATCCAACCACGTAAAAAAATCGCCTCTTTAAGCTACGTCCAAGCTATACTTACAGCATTTACTTTTTACTTTCCCTGACATACATGGTAATGTATAGGGAAAGTATTGGAATCATGTCGAAAATCGCAACTCGAGTTTTCGACAAATCTACACGTTTCGAGACTTCTAGAATGCGAAAAAACCATTTTTAGCGCGACGTCTGTGTGTGTGTCTGTGTGTCTGTGTGTCTATGTGTCTGTCTGTGCAGATATTGTATCCACTCTAACTAAAAATCTAATGGACCGAAATTCATAAATTTTGCTAGGTAAGTCACTTGTGGGCGAAGCTGGTGCTGATTAGTTCTGGGTACGATTCGGGATAAAAGAACCCGCCTTTTTTTGCGAAATGGCCCGCAAAAGCTCTTGTATCCACTCTAGCTAAAAGACTAATGGACCGAATTTCACAAAATTTGGTAGATAAGTTACTTGTAGGATACTCTAGAGCTGATTAGATTTTAGTACGATTCGGAAAAGAACAACCTCCCTTTTTTGTAAAATGGCCCGTAAAAGTCGACAAACTCTAAAATAAAAAACTACGTATACTCAAATATATCCTTTAAATGCTTGTTTTATACGTAAGTTCTAACGAAGAAGAGAATAAGACCAACCGCATTACACTGGGAATAGCCGTTCTCGAGATATTTTAGTTTATTCGTTTTTTCTCTACACTACCTTTGAAAATGAGTCCAGTTACCAAATAAGAACGAAAATTGAATTAAAAGTGAATTAAATTTAATTAAAATAAAGAGAACGTGGATATAAGTCTGCAGGAAAAGTCACGTGCTGCCCACATCAGATTTTCTCACATTAAAACAGGGAGCACTAATGTGAATAAATTATTTATAATATTTTGTCATACACTACTTGCTTAATTATTATTACTAATTCCTAAAATATGTTATCATTAGCAGTAATAGCATACATAATCAACGCCGAACAACTTACTTAACTAAATAAATGTTAATTATATCTGACACTGATAACCAAAACCGTTGATAAAAAATATGACATTCAGTGATAATTGACTTAGATCTTTCTTGCTAGAATTTTTATTTGTATGTCATATTTGTCATGTCTTCTTTAAATGTACAGGTATAATAATATTTAGAATTGCTTTCTATCGTATAATTTCTATTACATGAGTGTCAAGAATTCGATAATTATAGCATAAACTTCAGGTAGTTGAAATGTAAAATAAAAGCTGTCAGTATTTGCTCTCAAAATACGATTTAAAACCTCAGGGAAAGACTGGATAATATTTGCTCGAAAATATGCAATTGTTTCCTTATATTTTTCACAACATCCAAAATTACATTTTTGACACAGGAGGGGATATGTGAAGATATTGCATAGAGAGGAATATGTATTCTCATATTTTAATTAGTTAATTAATGCTGCTGTGATGACATGGTGTATGCAAATTTAATATGTGGCGCTTATGATATTCTCATAGTGTATACAGAGGTGAATCTAGGGTTACGATATAGAATCCAAAAGGAGGATATGTACTACTTTTTCAATTGGGATTGAATGTCTTCGATACACCTTAACATATCTTCCTTTTTTGTTTAGGCCACTTCACACACAAAATACAGACCATAATCAAGGTTTACTAATATACTAGTAACGTACCCATTCTTCGTACGGAGTGTATAATATAAAGAAACTTATAATTCGCAATCATGAGCAAATTCTGTTAAAATATTAAATTTATTGCTCCTAAAGAGAAGTTTAAGAATATCTGTTCTCACTATGCAAAATTATCTTTACGGCAGATCTGAAGAATAAAACATCCTGGCCACTTTTGTAAGCAAATTTATAAAGAAAAGGTATTTAATCAATATATGCAATCCCGTACTACTTATATTGTCGCAGAATAGAAAATATGCCAGTGTGTTAATAGAAGATTACCCGTATTACAATATAAGTCTCAAAAATATCTGCCAAAATAAAAGAGATGACGTAATAAATTGAAAATATCAATAATCCCGGTTCTCTTTATACCAGAAGGTCGTAATTGATTCCAATATATGCCAATATATATCAAAACAAATGCCAATATACCTGTACTACTTATATTCTCCTAGATTAGAAGATATATTCGTGTATTTGTAAAATATTACTCGTACAACGTACAATATATGAGTTTAAACAATTTTTGTCGTAATAAAATAATTGCATAATAACATGAAAATATCAATAATCCCTGAATCAATAATCCCCGAAAATATCAATAATAATAACGCTTAAACCTGAAGACCGTAATTGATTTTATCCAGTCAAAAATGCTATAAAAAAATCAAATCGCTCTTTTCTAAATATATATTTATATCCATTTATTCATTATTCAAGTCGAAAAAATAATAATTAAAATTAACAGACAGATTTAGTTTAATTGCGTTTCTGAGCAACATGATATAAGATAGAATCTTCCTCATAAACTGCGAACTTAAATAACCATTTTGATTTCTTTATACTTTTCATTGTTCAGTAAAAGCTTGTGCAAAATAAACCATGGAGAGAGATTTCCCATTTAAATCATGTTTCAAACAATTCATGTTTTCAGAAAGTGACTAATTAGCGCAAAAAATATCCCACCAAACTCGGAGATAAAGTTTTAATTTACTTTCAAACGATTTTCAAGCTTTCCGTTTGGATAAACCACGGAGTTAGAGAGTAGAACTCCTAGGAAAAAGTTTCATTTTTCATAAATATCTCAATAACCCCTAGACATAGATACTTGAAACTTGGGCTAAGTTTATGGGGGGCTATTTCAAGGCTATCCACAAATTTCATCAAATTCTCTTAAGCCGTACTCCCGTGATGATGAGAAAAACAAAAATTTCGTTTTTTACTCATATCCCGATAGCCACTAATTGTAGAAACTCCAAAGATGGACTAAATTTTGAGTAGTACTATTTCCAGGCTACCCACAAAATTTCTTCTAATTCGGTTCAGCCGTTCTCCCGTCATGACGGGACAAATAGACAGACAGACAGATTTTCAATTTTATTTATATAGATTGTTGCGCCGTTAGTCCAGCATCCCAACAAAAGTGTTTGTCATTCGCAGAAGTATAAGTGGCCACTTTGTAGAACACTTTTCGATTAAAAATTAAAATGAAAGCTTAAAATTACTTTTTAATTATTAAATATCTGAGATATAATTGTTTCACCGATCTGTGATAGTACAAAATTTTCTATTTTCAAATAATAATAAGGAAATATATATTTCGTTATTAAAACTTGCATTGATGCGTTTAAATCTGACTTAAAATAAGCAGATTTAAATTAATTTAAATGTAAAAAACGTAATTAATAAGATAAAATATATCAGCGATTGATTAATTGCCATTACATTTTTTCTTGTTAAAAACGAATATTGATCTATGTTCTATGCAACTCCATTTCATTCCCGTTTTAATATTATTTTTGTTTTCAATTTTATTTTTGTTATTACATTTTATTTTAAAATTATTTTAGTTTTAGTAACACTTTTATTATTAAATGTAGTTATTGTTTTTGTTTTAATATTATTTTGTTAACGAATTTTGGTTATTTTGAAATGTCGTCCTTTGCAATTTATTTCAGAATAGATTGTCCTATTTTTACTTTCCCTGCAATATATGGGAATGTATAAGGAAAGTATTGGAATCATGCCGAAAATCGCAACTCGAGTTTTCGACGGATCTACACGTTTGGAGACCTCTAGAATACGAAAAAACTTAGCGTAACGTCTGTGTGTGTGTGTGTGTGTCTGTCTGTCTGTGCAGATTTTGTATCCACTCTAACTAAAAAACAAATGGACCGAATTTCATAAAATTTTGTAGGTAAGTCACTTGTGGGCGAATCTGGTGCCGATTAGTTTTGGGTACGATTCGGGGTAAAAGAATCCACCTTTTTTTTGCGAAATGGCACTCAAAAGTTTGTATCCACTTTGGATAAGTCACCAGTGGGACACCCTGGTGCTGATTAGATTTTGGTACGATTCGAAAAAAAAATAACCTGCCTTTTTTGCAAAATGACAGACAAATATCGCCAAAATCTAAAATAAAAAAACTACGTATGCTCAAATATATCCATTAAATGATTGTTTAATACGTAATTTTTAACGAAGAAAAGAATAAGACCAACCCCATTACACTAGGACAAGACATTCTCGAGATATTTTAGTTTTTTCGTATTTTCTCTACGCCACCTTTGAAAATAAGTCCAGTTATCAAATGAGAACGAAAATTGAATTAAAAGTGAATTAAAATGAATTAAAATAAAGAGAACGTGAATATAAGTCTGCAGGGAAAGCCATGTGCTGCCCACATCAGATTTTTTACTTTCCCTGCAATACATGGTAATGTATAGGGAAAGTATTGGAATCCTGCCGAAAAAGGCAACTCGAGTTTTCGACGGATCTCCACGTTTCGAGACCTCTAGAATACGAAAAAAACATTTTTAGCGTGACGTCTGTGTGTGTGTCTGTGTGTCTGTGCGTCTGTGTGTCTATCTGTCTGTGCAGATTTTGTATCCACTCTAACTAAAAAACTAATGGACCCAATTTCATAAAATTTGGTAGGTAAGTCAATTTTGGGCGAATTTGGTGCTGATTAGTTTTGGGGACGATTCGGGATAAAGAACCCGCCTGTTTTTGCGAAATGGCCCGCAAAATTTTGTATATACTCTAACTGAAAAACTAAGGGACCGAATTTCACAAAATTTGGCAGATAAGTCAGTTGTGGGACACCCTGGTGCTGATTAGATGTTGGTACGATTCGGAAAAATGTAACCCGCCTTTTTTTGCAAAATGGCCAGTAAAATTCGCAAAATCTAAATTGAAAAACTAAGTATGCTCAAATATATCCATTAAATGCTTTCTATATATATATATATATATATATATATACGTAAATTTTAACGAAGACAAGAATAAGACAAACTCCATTACACTAGAACAAGCCGCTCTCGAGGTATTTTAATTTTTTCGTATTTTCTCTACGCCACCTTTGAAAATGAGTTTAGTTATCAAATAAGAACGAAAATTTAGCTAAAAGTGAATTAAATTTAATTAAAATAAAGAAAACGTGAATATAAGTCTGCAGGGAAAGTTATGTGCTGCCCACATCAGATTTTTATTTTTGCAATAAGTACAATGAACTTCGCTGTCGCAAAAAAACAGACATTTTAGTTGTCTGTATATGCGACTGCTTCGGCAGCAATTTACAATTAAAAGATAGCAACGTGAGCAGCATATATATATATATATATATATATATATATATATATATATATATATTAAATATAATTAACTTATTTTGTCAGTGGCGATTAAGAAAATAGAGATTTAGTAAGTTATATATAGTAAGCTATATACATTTAGTAAGTTACATATAGTAAGCTATATACATTAAGCTATATACATATAGTAAGCTATATGCATTAAGTGAGCTATATATAGTAAATTATATATAGTAAACATTAAAAAATATTGCTTCGTTTATTTTCATTTCAAATACGGATTGTTACCGACACTAACTTATTTTATGCTGTTCTTTTGATAAAAAAAGTACTTTTTATCTACTTTTGCAGCAATTTGAATTAACTTATATTTTACTAATAATTTTGCTGCAATCATGTCTTCTTGTTGACATTGCAGTAACAGGCCATTTAGTGGTGATATCTGAAGCCCATCGTGCACGTACAGTTTATTCCTCTGTTAGAACTGACAAACCAAACTGCGACAGATATGGTTGTCTGGCGTCCTGCTCACAGAGCGAAAGAAATGTTGGTTCATCTTCTTCAGTCTTCTGAGGAATGTTGTGAATAAACAGACGATTTTCAGCAACGGTTGTATACCTGTAGGCTAAAGACTCAACCAGAAGGCCAGACCATTCACGTCTGTTTGTCTACAGAGCCGGCATGGCCGGTCAGCAGAACTACAAGACTTGCCACAGTTCTAACTATCTGTCTGCAATCCGCTTCACACACATCAGTTGACCTTTCACATTTACACTGTCCAGGCCGATAGGAAGTCCAAACTATACGTGCATCTCGGACCTAATGTGCCCAAACCGGTCCATGGAAACTCTATTTCAAATCATCTCTATTCCGTAAAACTAACGAATCAACGAGATTTGACAAGATGCATTGATTGTGACCAATTGAATAAATATATATATTTAAAATTAATCCCAAATCTAAACTTCAAGGTAACCTATTCATCCTATAACTGCTTTCCATGAATAATTTAGGATTTCCAAATAGTGTTGAGCAGTCATAATTCCTAAATCTACTTAGCAAGTGACAAAAGATTTGTGTTCGAATTTCGTTATTGAGTGAATTTCGCTATACGCGTTATACTGAGTATTATCATCTGAATATTATGTATCCGATAAGGAATAGATCAAACTCGTGAAATTTAATTAGTTCTAACATCAAACGCTCCACTCATTTAAGGAAATATAATTGATTGGGAAATATAGCCTTTCCTTGTAGTGATAAAGATATGACATCTGATTCTGGTTTAATAATATTGCATTTATGCTTAGAATATATTGCCGCTAGAATAGATTGTATGTTAGAGGAATTAATCAAATATGTGTAGCTATTTGAAATATTTATTAATTTCAAAGTAGTCAACTTTGCATCAAAAGCAAATGTAACACAACAAATTTATAATTGTGCCTTCAAACCGGTGTGTACACTTAATTTGTGACTAAATTGAAAGAATTTTTATACATACTTATTTCGTAGAGTCATAGGAATTTTCAGAAAAACAGTGACATCTCCAAAAACGGAAGTTGAAATACTTAGTGAATCCCTTAACCTTCAGGATTTTAATGCTAATTTCATATCAGTCATCTTATAAGATCTTACCTAATCTTGAGAAATAAATGTTTCAAGCAATTTTTTTAACATGTATAGGCGTAGTGGAGTGCACAAATCTGAAGAACATACCCACGCACACAATAAATACAGCGGACCCATATCCCAGTGGTTATGACAATCATAAATGCAACAATAGGGAAAACCAGCAGGGTTACTGACACATCTATCGGAGTGCACAAATCTGAAGGTAGGTATCCACTCATAAAATATATATAGCTGGCAAACGCCCAGTGATTGTGATGCTCATAAATGTAACAATGGGGGAAAATAGCATTTTATAGGTCCTAGCTATAGGCCTATAAAATGTGAACAATAAACACTCATGTCCAAAAGTTAAACATAGTTGCTGTTTATGTGAGAATTTCAGGAAATCTACATCGGAATGGAAGGAAACGCGGTATGCGAGTGTAATAAGGTTATAGAAGAAGACAACAATGCAAAACAAGGATATTAATGACTTTTATTATCCAAAGAAAATGGTTGAAAGAAAAAGGGTCACAATACGAGTGTCAACCTCAGTGAAACAGAATGGTTAAAACAATGTGATGCTGCAGTTTTTTAAGGTGTGTGGACACCTCGGGTAAACTCGCACGCTGCACAACGATTTCTCATACTTTCGTTGAGGGTTTAGATGAATTGAATGCTCAAAGATTTTCAAGTCTCACGGAGAGCAGTTATCAATCCCTGAACGGAGCTTGGTGGGTAGCGGAGGGTTGCTAGATATCTCCCGAGCATATCCCACACATGCACTATTAAATTCAGATCAGGAGAGTCGGTAGGCCACTGCAGGTGCTGGATATCTGTAGTTTGAAGGAAGTCGTCAACCTATGCCACACAATGAAAAGGTCCGGCCTTCCAATCAACTGCTCTAAGTCCTCGGACGAGTCGGGTGGTCTGGGCTTTCGACACTCCTTTCGACACAGTGAAAAGGCACGTTATCATCCATGAATATGAAATTTGAACCAATAGCACCTCGAAAAAGTTGAACGGTAGGCTTAAGGACTTCGTCTCTATAATTTTGACCGGTAACCGACCCGGTGTTAAAGATGTGGAGGTCTGTGCGGCCGTCCATCATGGTGCCTGCCCAGACCACGACTGCCCTAAACGGAAAACGATGTCTTTACGTGATGTTTCCCGGATGTAAATGCGTTCCACGTTCTCTCCAGATTAGCTTGCAGGCTAAACCTGGACTCGTCACTGAACATGACATTGCCCCGTTGTTGTCCACTCCACTGTAAATGCACGGGTTTCTGTGCAGACGTCAGGGGAATGCAAACTGCTGGTCGACTGGCATAGAGACCAACGTGTCTGAGTCTTCTGTAAACTGTTTGTTTCGAAACAATGACTCCTGTGGTGGCTGCCAGGGCTGAACCCAGTGTCTGGCTGAACGGTGCTCCCGACGTCGCACAGTTATCACCAAATATTGGTCTTGCTGAGCGGTTGTTACCCTTGGCCGAACTGATACTGGCCGTTGGGTAACATCTCCAGTGGTTTGGAACATCTACCAT
Source organism: Amaurobius ferox (assembly GCA_951213105.1). Lineage (NCBI taxonomy): Eukaryota > Metazoa > Arthropoda > Arachnida > Araneae > Amaurobiidae > Amaurobius > Amaurobius ferox. The sequence continues at coordinate 81,428,162 of OX578142.1, read as the reverse complement.
AGTCTGAAGACCGCACACTGAAGCACATTCAGAATTCGAGTCGCTTGGGTTTGGGATGATCGGATTCCAGCATTCTAATAATTCGTCCCTTCAAAAGCATGTCTAGTTGGCATCTTTATGATATCTTTAGCCCTTTTTTTTTGTTAACAACGCTCCGTACCACAGCAATTGCGAAAGTCTGCCTTCACTCGTCATGCCTCTAAAGGCTGTTTTATTTCCGACTAGCGTCGGTGCTTTGCACATGTCGACGGCGACCGAGCTGTTTTGCATATGCACAATAGTTTAACTTCAGTCCACAATTATCCACATCTGATTGTGAGCCATTGTATCCATATTAACTCCGAATTTTTTTTATTTTACGAATTATGCTTTACTTTTGGACATGAGTGTATATAAAAATATTTAATCTTTTATGGTAGTATTAAATATATGCTAATTTAACAGTGGGGTGAGTATCAGCAACAGTTAAGCTGTCGAACTTCAAGCAAGTAACATTGCATTAAAATAGTCTCAAGCTTAAAAATCTGACGTGGACAGCAAACGACTTTCCCTATATAATGCATTGGATTTAATTCTTTCACAGTGAAAAATTAACGTATAAAATCTACAAAACAATGTTTTAATGTTGAATTGTACATTTGACAATATTCTGTTGGACAACATGTAAAACTATTTTAAAGTATCCTATTTCATGCAACTCTTAATTCATAATTATCAATATTGATAGCGCCCGCAATAAGCAATAGTCCATTAATTAAAATATTTTAATAATTAATTCATCAATTTGGGGCCATTTTCGTTAATTTTCACAATTTTAACGATATTTTTGTTAATTTGGGACGAAATGTCGCCAAGTTAGTGAAATTTTACTAAATCAGTCCCTAAGTTCGATAAATTTATCAGCAAGCGTTACATGTAAACAGATGTAAGATCATTTCTTATAAATAAATGAGCGTTGTTGAATACTAAGCATTCAATTATATAACTAATGCCCAAAGTACTAGATGCTCGGGAATAATGTTAACCAATTTATTGCATAATATTACATAAGTGAATATAATACTTTTAGGAATACATAATACTAGATAAATTAATTAGTTGGAACATAATACTACCTAATACTTTTTCAATTTTTTGTGATTTTTTTATAAATTTATTTTAAAAAGTGCAATATCTCGAGAACAGTTTATGCTAGCGTTTTAAAATTTTGAGGTAATTGTTGTCTAGTTTAAAATAACACAAGAAATAATTATTTACGTATCATTATTGAAGGTTCTGATATTTCGATATTTTTTGAAAATTTCATTCGAAAATTTGGGAGTATTGAAAACTTTAGATTACGTTCAAAATCAATAGACTTATATTATTCGCTATTTGTAATCTTTGTAAAAATTTCATTCAAAACGCTCCAGTCGATAGTGAGATATAGTCCCCACACACACATCACCTCAGAAACGATTGATTCGAGCTCAGTGATGCTTGAAACTTGCTTTTCTGTCGAAAACTCGAATTTGAATTTTCGATCCTGTCACAATACTTTCCCTATACATTTTACTATGTATATAGAGAAAGTAAAAATTTTGAGCACCCTTTGTTTACAGACTATGTTACAGACCATTTTTTGTTCTTAGAATGTTTGTGTCAAGGACTTTAACAGTCATCATTTCTCTAAAATATTGTTGTTGAGTGTGATATAATGGTTAAAATGTATATGTATATGTTGAAACAATATGCAAAAATTATTGTTCGTTTCAGCTATTTGTCAAGAAATGATTTACAACAGAGCTCTTCAATCTACGGCTTGCAGGCGGTATGCAGCTTACCGATGAATTCTCAAGAAACATCTCTTTTGTAAAATTATGCATTTTTTTCTATCACTATTAGATTTAGCATATTAGAAAATATTTTTCTGATTTGGCTAATTCAGTTAAAATTACTGAATAATACGAATATACAGCTTGCTATTTCAAACGTCTGGAACAAATGCAATATTATATTTAAAAAAAAACTCTATTGAGTCTCTAAAATTGTATACGTATTGCAATAAATTACCAAAATAAATTGTTGATATTTTCTTTTGTATTGATCAAACAAAATAGTGTATTTGTTTGCAAAAGAAAAAAACATATTTATCAATGAGAAGTTATCTCAATGGTGTGAAGGTGTTGTTGTTGTTGAGACCCAGACCGTCCGACCTAACAGAAAGGTGTAAGGTAACCGGTGTGAAGGTAAGTGGTGTGAAGGTGTGATACGACTCATGGGTGAATTTATAAAGTAAATTTTATCGTATTGATATGATGTATCATACATAACAATAAAAGAGTAACAGCGTTTACCTAAATATTTTCAGTAACCCTGCTGTTTTTCCTTATTGCTGCATTTATGATCGTCACATCCACTGGGACATGGGTCCGCTGTATTTATTGTGTGAATGGATATGTACCTTCATATTTGTGCACTCCAATAGATGTTTATTAAACTTTTTGTCACGCTCAGCTAACATACAATTGTCAGGATTATATATTTGCTAACTTTTATTGGCTTCTTATAATTTTTTAACATCAATAAAATATAGACATATATTTATTATAGTTTGATTAAATCAAAAATTTTAATTTTCAATCAGCAATTAATTGTTCAGAATAATAATACTATGCGATTTATAAAATAGAACTCTCAAAATTAAAAATTACTATTGAATAATATAATATTTTCCAACTTATTTTTATTTTTCTAAACGTAACGACAGCAATTTCAACTTCTTTATCTTAATAATCTTTTTACTGTAATATGATTCGCAAAGATCAGTCGTGAAAGAGTCACTTACTCCATAATTTGATTTGTTTATTGCAAGGTTATATGTTTTCTTCCTCAAAATTTTGAACTTGCCATCAAAAGCAGCAAACAACAGTTTCATCAAGCGTCATTCCCTGCGATATTATTTTGTCAACCGATAGTCTTAAAAATCATAACCCGTCAAGTTTTTGTATCATTAGACCGGTCTACAAAATTCCGTGTTGATTGATGTTTGAATTTAAAAGCTGTAGTCCGCACAAAGGAGTCAAACAGTTGAGCAGAAGAAATATATTCGCATCCTTTACATAATATACATACGAATGATTACATGATTAATAGAAATATGATGATTGAATGATTTTTACTTTCTCGTTCGTTGTATTGAGAAAGTATTTGTGGCACAGAGAAAATTTAGGTTAAGTTATAATTTATAAGTTTAAACTATATTAATATTAATTATTATTATTAAGCATTAAAGACATGGCCGTTGATCTCATAAAGTGGAATTAACATTAAAACGTACACTGCTCGTTGTTGTGCCGCAATAAACCCTCCAATTATTTTAACTTAAGTGTGAGTCCTGTAAAGAAATTCATTAATCATTATTAAATGATTAGACTATTTAAACTTAACAATAACATTTATTAATGTACATAACTACTTATTAACTTCCAATACAATATATTACTCTTAAAATAGACTGGAATGGAGACATGTGAGACTACTTGAACCAATATCTAAATATTCATTAACCGTTGGATTGTTGATGACACATACCTTGAGTTTTGGGCCTTGTTGGGAACCGTGGCCGAATTTGTCTGTAGTTGTTCTCTCCATGTCATGATGATACTCTCACTACTTGAAATCTGCTAATCTTACGATGATACTTGTCGTCATCTTACTTGTTCATGTTGCTAAGTCATGATTTCTCTACTACTCAAATCTTTCTATAACTGCTTCTAAGTCATCTTACTTGTTCATGTTCTACTACTATTGTAACACAATATTTGTATTACATGTTACATTCCAATTACGGATGCCAACCTAGCCATTTCGAAATTCCAATTGCGGATGCCAACCTAGCTAATGAGCTATTTAAATGCTGCAGAGGGAGCCAATGGCAATACAAACATAAATAAGCAGCGCATCCCCTTCTTCACTTCAACGAATCAACAACGACACTACAATGTGAAAAGAAAAAGGTTTGAGAGAATGTTCTAGAACTTTCCAACAAATGCAATTTCGACAGCGTCCTAGACGCACCTGAAGTTTTTGGTAGTCGTCTTAAAACTTTCGAACGAGTCAGCATCATGTTTTTGGTTTTTGTGAAAAAATGTCTGTAGATTGTGAGCAATGGAATGGTAGCCTGCGCAAGTACGTGAAGTGCAACGATTTTCCCACATCATTGAGATGGCACGAATATGCACGTAACAAAGAGTAAAGGTAACCAACTTTCAATTGTCACTATTAGCACGGAAGGCACACCTTTAACGATTATTAAAATAATTGACTACCAGTTCATATGAGTACACCATATGAACGAGTTCGTAATATTGAACTATAAGAACCATTCTTTATCGATTGTTTAAAGGAAACTGTTTTTTAAGAAATTTAAATCAAAGATATTATGTGTGTAAATATATATATAGCTATTAATGTAATATTGTCAGTATTATGTGTCTTTTAGTAATTGATTTAATTAGAGCATAGTTACTCCAGATATAATAGATATCTATTAAGTAAAATATTAAAATAAATTGAGCAATTAAGCATGTGTGTTTCTTTATGTTTTGTGTGTTCGTAGTCCGAGCTTGAGAACCGGGAGCTTACATGCTCCACCCTTAGTGGCGGCATCATAGGTAAGTCCTATACTGGTAAATTTTGATAAGGACAATTTTACCTTATGACATGATGTCGCCGCACGAATTGGTGCCGTATGTGGTCAAGCTCGGAGAGAATTAATTTTCATAAGAGAAAGTAAAAAATATAAGTAAAAGGCAAAATTAAATTTAATAATAAGTTTGAATATAATATTGAATTTAATAATGAGTTTGAATATAATATCAAATTTAATAATGAGTTTGAATATAAAACTGAATTTAATAATAAGCGGAATGTAATATTGAATTTAACAATGAATTTAATAATGAGATATAACTCAGTAGAATGATAAGAAAATGCATGAAAATGATAATTTAAATATGTATTATATGATTGTATATATATGTATGTATTAGCATAAATATTTAATATAGAGTTAGAATTGTATAACAGTGTATTAAATCATGGCGCCGAATAAAACTAGGCAAATAAGTAAAAGATCGAGGCAAGATGCTCCAATTATCGATAATATACAGCAGGAGGTACATATAAATAACAGAGTAACAGATAGTTCGGCAAATAACGCGATCCAGATACAGATGCCCGCAAATCAAGCGCAGCAAAATACATCGTTGCCAATTATGCAACGATGTTTTGTCCATCATTTGATGGACAAAAAGAAAATAATGTCAATTTCTTTATCATACAATTTAAGGAAATAGCGGAGTTAACATCATGGTCCGAACAAGAGAAAATCATAATTGTAAAATCAAGATTAAAGGGAAAGGCTCAGCAATTTCTAGCAGAAAATATTGCTCTGCAAAAGGAAAAATCATATGAAAAATTCATGGAGTTATTAAAAAACAAATTTGAAAGGAAACAAACATTAGTGCAAAAACACAACAATTTTAACAATCTGAAACATTTACCAAATATGACAATTAAGGAACTTGCACAAGAAATCGAAAACCAGGCGATAATTTTTCTAGAAGTAGATGAAACAATGGACGCAAATGTAAAAAAAATTACAGAGAAAATTAAACTCACCAAATTTTTACAGATAGTCAGAGAAGATTTAAGAACAGAAATAAAAAAAAATGACCCGAAAACCTTTGACGAAGCAGTGAAAATAGCTGAGGTGATAGAATCCGCATTGGAGGAAGATAGTGATTGTATAAATAGTATTGAAATAGAAAATAAAATAATTGAGAATGTAGAAATAAATCATGTAAAAACTGAAAATAATGCAGAAAAGCCGCCACAGAAATTCTGTATAGCGTGCGGTCGCAACAATCACTGGATGTCAGAATGTTTTACGCTGCAAAAAGTACAAAATAATTTAAAAAGGGCATTCACAAATGAAAACAGCAGTCAAGAAACTACCAATTTTCAACAAAGACCCACGATTCAAAATAATTATGCACACTATAGTAGGGCGAATTTCAGAAGAGGTAATTTCATAAATAACCGGGGAATACGGCGGCGTGCAGGAAATAACAGACAATTTCAAAGTAATAACAGAAGATCATATCAGAATAATGGACCACATTATGAAAGCAATCATAGGCAATATCAGAATAATGAATATTTAAACTAAGAAAGGGACCTCGAAATAAAAGACATATAGAAAGTTATAAGGCATCAAATAAGGATTCGAGATCCCATAAAATTGCAAGCAAAATTAATAAGGATGCACAAAATTTAAATGAACATCTACTGAATTCAACATATGGACAGAGTGACGCATTGCCAATGATTAACATTAATTTAGAAAATATAAAAACAGTGGCTCTCATAGATAGTGGCGCAAGTGTCACTTTATTATCAGATAACATTTTTCAAAAAATCAAAAATAAAATTAAAATTAACTATTTATCTAGACAAGTAAAAATACAGACTATGACCAAAGAAAACATTCAATTTTCAAAATGTATCAGCTTTAGCTTTAAAATTGAAAACAAAAGATGCAAAAATTCTTTTTTCATAACTAAACAATTAAATAACACCCCTTATGAAATTATTTTAGGATTTGACTTTCTCAAAAATCATCATGCCATAATTGACACAAATAAATTAATATTAAAGTTTGTCAAAGAATCCATATCTATACCATTTCAAGACAAAAATAAAAAAAAGCACAGCAACCAGAAAATAATAATACAAGAGTTGAACATATTCAATGCTTAAATGCAAGCTTAGCGCATAAAATTAAATTACTCCCTCAAGAAACAAAATCAATAAAATTAAAATTAAATGAAAACCATTTTGAGGATAAGGAGGTATTGTTAAATATTACAAATTCATTAAAAGATTTACACGCTGAGCATTCTTTACATTATGTAAATAATAGAAAATTTATTTCTACTCTTTTAACAAACAAAACAGAAGAAGAGATTCATCTAAATAAAAATATGATATTTGGTACTGTAACACCGCAGTTTGAAATTTATGAAGAGAAACATGATACTGATAAAATTTTACAAATTAACAATATCGAAAGCTTAAATGATCCACAAAAAATGGACATTTCAGCGTTACGAAAAGCGGAATTAACACCGCAAGATTTTAAACTAGATCACTTACAAGAAAATGAAAAACATATATTGCTAAAATTACTGTTACAAAATTATGATGTATTTTCGAAATCATACAAAACGCTGGGAATGACGGAAGAAATAGTACCGGAATTTAATTTACTACACCAATACCCAATTCAGTGTAAACCTTATCCCTTGCCAAAAATGTTAAAACCTGTACTCGAAAGTGAGATAAAACAATTGTGTGAAGCTGGAATTATAGAAAAATCTACAAGTAATTATGCGTTCCCATGCTTATTGATAAAGAAGAAAGCCAGTATTAATAGTAATAATGCCAATAAAGAACAAAAATATCGTTTAGCCGTAGATTACAGGCTACTTAATCAAATTACTGAATTACTGCCCGTAAATATTGGTAAAATTAGCGACATTCTGCACAACATCGCAGGCCACAAATTGTATACTGTAATTGATTTAAAAGCCGCGTTTTTTCAGATAAAAATCAAACCTGAATATGGGTCGATACTCACATTCGTAACGAAGGAAGCCGCCTATAGCCCTAATAGAATGCCTTTTGGCGCAAAAAACTCATCAGCCTATTTCTCATTACTAATGATGAAATGCTTAGGAGATTTAAAAGATCAGAAAATTGAATTTTATTTAGATGATATAGTAATTGCCGCAAATTCATTCGAGAAAATGTTGGAGAAATTAAAAACGGTATTTTCGAGATTAGCTAAATTTGGTTTAACCATTGACCCTTCAAAATTACAAATGTGTAAAGAGAACATTAAATTTCTAGGATTTAAAATAAGTAAGGAAGGCACAACACCTTCAGATGATAATGTACAGAAAATAACGAATTTCCCTGTGCCAACGACAGTAAAAAAAGTAAAATCATTTTTAGGTTTATGTAATTATTTTAGGCAGATCATACCAAATTTTTCTGAACTATGCAATCCATTAATTGAATTAACAAAGAAAGATAAAAAATTTATATGGACGGAGAAATGCGAAGAAGCGTTTGTAACATTGCAAAACGCGATTTTATCGAAACCGGTAGTCAAGGCAGCTGATATGTCAAAGCCGTTCTTTTTGTCGACTGATTGTTCAAAAGTAGCCGCGTCAGGAATTTTACTTCAATCAGTGAATGGAAATTTTCATCCTATCGAGTATTATAGCAGGAAACTTTCAGACAGTGAAAAGAAATATCCGAGCATGAAACTAGAATTGCTAGCAATTCACGACGCTATAATACATTTCAAAGATTTTTTATATGGTACGCATTTCACAATTTTGACCGACTCTAAAGCTTTAACTCATTTTATACATTTGGAAAATCAAAATTCTGATTTAATCGCAAGATGGTTATTAAATTTACAACAATATTCATTTGACATCAAATACATTAAAGGACAAGATAATCCCAGTGATTTTATGTCACGCCAAATTTTTTCTGAACAAACTAAGACTAAATTAATAAATAACATTATTGCTAATGACAGCGCTATAACAATAGCCAAAATTTTAGAAGAGCAAGCAAAAGATAGAGAGATAAAGAAAATTATTAACGGACTAAATGCAAAATGTAAACAGCCAAAATATGTAAATAAATACTATAAAGATGTAAATACGGGTTTAATTATGATAAAGACTGCTAGATATATCAGAAATCCTATGCAAAACGACAGAATTCTAATACCTCACAGTCTAAAATTCGCAGTTATTGAGTTAGCTCATACACCACATTTTGGAGTAGAAAAAACATATCAAATTCTGAATAGAAAGTATTACTGGAAAGGGGCATACAGTGATGTAAAAAATTTTTGCGCATCATGTGATGCATGTTTATGTTACAAGAATAAGGCTATAAGACCTATGGCATTACAACGTGTCCCACGTCCATGTAAACAAAATCACACGGTGGCATTAGACATTGTAGGGAAGCTACCGAGAAGTAACGGACAGCACGAGTGCATCATAACGATGATAGACCATTACTCGAGATTCCTGGAGGCAGTACCCGTGAGAAATATTACAACTGCGAGTGTATTACAGGTCCTAACGAATTGGATTTCACATAATGGCGTTCCTATGTGGCTGCTGACCGATAATGCTCGGCAACTGAAAAGCGAGGAATTTAAAAAATTCGCAGAGCAACATGGTATAAAATTGAAATATACTTCAATTTACAAACCCAGCTCAAATGCAATTTTAGAAAGAAGTCACTTGGGAATAAAAAATTCTTTGGCAGCAATGGCTGACCAAACATTTAATTGGCACAAAGTCTTGCCATATGTCAAATTATTTCATAATGCGACACCCAGCGCAAATATAGACCACAGTCCCGCTATTTTGTTTCTTACCAGAGATTTGAAATTACCCGGAGAAAATAATCTGGAAATAGCGGACCCGGATGACAGTCCGAATCTAACTAAAACTGAATATGATAATGACGTCAGTGAAGCACTTACTTTAGCGGAAAAAATTAATAGATATACAAAACGAAAACAAATTCAAGCCCAAAGTCGCCAAGAAAGAATTTTTAAAAGAGTTAGACAGCAGAAATTATTAAAAGGACAAATTGTGTACTTAAAAAACCTGAGACCCACCACAGCATTACAAAAAAAATTTCAAGGACCATTTCGCATCGTAAAGGTGATCCGTAACAATAATTACGCTATCACACCTATGTACGATCCAAATAAAAAATGGATAGTTGTTCACGCGAATAAATTATATAAAGCAGAACCGCGTAAAAACTATTTACAAAATAAACAAACACGGCGAACTGTTGACAGAAGTCAATCGCATGTAAACAAAGAATATAACGCCAATAATCATAATTATCAGAGTCCGAGACGTTATAATCTGAGGACACGCAAAAAATAGTATTGGAAAGCATTCTACAAGATGTGTAGCAGTCTATAATGAATTTTAAATTAAATTAGATGGTATTATAAAATATATTAGTTTCCTACAATATTTTGAAATTAAATTGGAAAGCATTTTGAAATAATTTTGGTAGTCTACAGTAAATGTAAAAATTAAGTTGGAAGGTAGTCTACAAATAGATATTTTTGATTAATGTAAAGAAAATGAATATAATTATAATAATAGAAAATTTATGTAGATAGAGCAACTTTCAAAATTAAGTGATAAATAAGTAAATAGACAACAAGTGTGTTACAAATAGCATAGTGCCACAATATGTGCAAAACATAGGGCAGCAAAAGTATATGGTTATTTTAGTATGTATTGTGTATTGTATATTATGTATGGTATATTGTGAAAACTGTAGTGTTGAGGAAAAGTGTGTAGTAGTGAAGACTTAGTGTGAGGATAGGCATGATAGTTATCCAAAATGCACGGTAGTCAACAAAATCGCAAAATTAAATAAAACTTCAAAAAAAATTGTCTGGGGGAAGGCAAGTCCAGCGGATAGGAAGTTTTAAATCATGGATTTTTCTGCAACAACAGCAACAAAAAAAAGAACAGTAGGAAAGTTTATCAGCGGGTTGACTGGTTAGCAGTAATGTTGTCAATAAGTATCAACGTGTACAACGTAAAAGTATTAGCGCCAGCCCATTTTATTAAAATTATCAGCGTTTCATCAAGTAGCAGTACAGCAAAATTAAAAAGTTATAGATTCTCGTCCCTTTTATGCAAGTAGATATTAAATAAATGAACGGACAATGATAAAAGATAAATAATTTATATGAAAATATAAGTAAAATAAATAAATTTAATCTTAGAAAATATAAGTAAAGTAAATAATTCAGTGGACGTAAAAAAAAAAAAAATAAAATAAAATAAAAATAAAAGATATCTGAAGTATAAATAATATGTAATACAATAATGATTTCAGGAAATTAAAATGTTTGAGAACAAAATAAAAACGGAGACTCGGAAAATTTTGAAGTGAAAGAAAATAGTAAATAAATGTTTTTTCCCTTCCAAACAAAATAAAAATTAGTCTACGTTATAAAAATGGACATTGTCAAATACTATGTAAGTGGGGATAAGAGCAGGGAGATTCATTTTGTAAAATTAATATGAGGATAACATATTTGTAAAATTAATATGAGGATAAAATTTTTGTAAATATGAGGATTTTGTAAATATGAGGATAAAACAAAAATATAGGTAATAAATAAACATTTATGTATAGATACATAACTTATATATAGAGCAATAAACATCAGAAAAAATATGTAGAAGTGATAAATAATACATACAATACCCCTCAATGTTCTAAAAATAAATAAACTAACATGTGTTGTAAGAAAGAGAGAGAGAGAAATAAATAAATTTTACGTACTTTCAATTTGTATTACTTGTACGGTGACTGATGAATTAAGGGTAGGAGTGTCGTAATAGGGAGTTGGCAATTCAAGAATCTTGATGGTCATGTGTCTTTATTGATAACAGATGATGAATGGCTGTAGAGGTCAACGAGGAAGTGGCAAATTTTGTTTCCAATGGTAACATGCTGATGAAGTATATGCACTGTTTCATTTTTCTTGTACGGGTCTTGAAAAAATTGTATAACATAATTAATAAAATGCAAAATAAAGTCATGGAACATGGTAAATGCAAGTATATAATATTCAAAATCATAAAAGTATTAATTAAATACCTCATAAAAAGCTGACAGAATAAAAGCAAAATCATAAATAAATAAATAAATAAAAGTGTGAAGTCAAAATAAACACTCACAGATGATGTAAATAATAATTAGTAAATTAATAAATATATATTGCATAAATAGTGTATACAGACCTTTTACAAAAACACGCAATCTGGAAAACAAAATAAAAGTTAATTACATAAATGGATTAATAAACTTGAAGAAGTAAGAGTAGTTTACTAGCCTTCACAGTCAGCGTAACAGTTCCATATATGGCCATTGTACGGCGAAAGCTATTCACCTTCAAAATAAATAGCCAGGCTAAAAATAAACATCGGAGAAAATCTCCCCTGCATAGTACGATAATAATACGAAAAATTTCTATTGTAAGCATACAATCAATGTATCAAAATTTAAAATTATAATTGCAGGCAATTATAGTTATTTAAAAATACCGGCCGGTATATAAAAAATAAAATACATTAGGAAAACACATTGATTTGTATGTAAATGATAAATGATTGAGTATGTTAATAAATTATTGCATTAATTAGACATCACAGTAAATAAAAAAAAAGAAATAACAGATAAAATCAAATATGAAAGAATTATATTTAAATAAATAAATATGTAAAGTTATGCTGAAACGGGAACATAAAGTCAGTTATATCAATAACATAACAAAAGCATGGTATATTCATAATACTACACATAAAATAATATATCACGCGTTGTTGCAACAAGGGATAAATAAATCCAATAAATTAGAGGTACATGAAATCAAAATAATAATTCAACAGTCAGATATGTGTTAAGGTCATAAGATAATAATAATAAAAAAAATATATATATATATCAAATTAAATAGAATTAATAACAACATATGTAAAATAAATATATAATATGATACACATAAAATATAACTGTAAGTAAATTCCTTAAAAGGATACACGTAAAACCTCCCACGTCAATGTTAGCTCGCACATTCATCACCGGAAAGTCAAAAGCCCGCGCTTGACAAGACGATACCGCCAAGTTACACGATAACGATTAAATCTTTAGCGATACATGCAAAAGGCAGTTAAAATCCCTTTTACGTAAGTTTGCGCTCTGCAAACATTGAAGACACTCATTCAAGGCTCGCCGTGGGGGTCAACAGATTCGCAGTTGCCATAGAAACACGTTGAGGGGAGCAGAGGAAAGCTACGGGTCAAGCGAATTTTTTCTTTTTTTCTTTTCTCCCTTCCTCCCGTGCAATTATTACACACGAAAGGGCAGTCGAAGAGGAAATTTAAAGTGCGTATTGTGAGATGCACAATATTTTGAAGAGCGAAATGAGTACATTTGATATATATTGATGATATATATGTGATATTTTAAAGGCCGAGATGTAATATGATATAAATATGGTGTTCAAAAGAGTCATGATTTATACACACAAAAATATATAATATGTTATTCATTGTAACAAATAAGAAATATATACAGCTAAAAAATTGTCGAAAAATTATTTACGTCTGTGAAAATGAGAAATCAAGGTAATGAATTGTGTATAGTTTAATGTAATGTTGTGAAATTGTATATAAATAGAAATGCAAATAACAATTATGATATAGACTTCATTTGAAGTGTACAATAGACTGTACGAAGCAACATAATGAAAATATAAATATTGACGTACCGGAACTTTGAAAGTTAAGTCACAGGATGGTGACTCATTCTTCCATGCTCATGATAATTCCATGTGACAATAAGGTGTCTTCCGTGCTCATGATAATTCAATGTGACAATAAGGTGTCTTCCGTGCTCATGATAATTCCATGTGACAATAAGGTGTCTTCCGTGCTCATGATAATTCAATGTGACAATAAGGTGTCTTCCGTGCTCATGATAATTCCATGTGACAATAAGGTGTCTTCCGTGCTCGTGATAATTCCATGTGACAATATAGTGTGCCTTCCGAACAGTGATAATTTCTTCATGTACATCAATATATGTGTTACTAAGTACGATATAGTGTGCCTGCCGAACAGTATTAATTTCTTCATGTGCAGCAATATATGTGTCACCAAGTACGATATGGTGTATCTTCCGAACAGTGAGTTCCTTCATTTTAGTGACATGTCGGTTGTAATGCACCGATATATGTATGTCAATGTTACAATATAGTGTGTCTTACATGCGGTGATCTGCATTTCTGTGACAGATATATGTGCAGTGGATCAAAGCAACATTTCCACAGTGGCCGCAATGTGTACACATATGTATTCAGTGCAATGTTTACCGTGTGCTGAAATTTTCTCTCTGCAAGGGGGGATATCATGTAACACAATATTTGTATTACATGTTACATTCCAATTACGGATGCCAACCTAGCCATTTCGAAATTCTAATTGCGGATGCCAACCTAGCTAATGAGCTATTTAAATGCTGCAGAGGGAGCCAATGGCAATACAAACATAAATAAGCAGCGCATCCCCTTCTTCACTTCAACGAATCAACAACGACACTACAATGTGAAAAGAAAAAGGTTTGAGAGAATGTTCTAGAACTTTCCAACAGATGCAATTTCGACAGCGTCCTAGACGCACCTGAAGTTTTTGGTAGTCGTCTTAAAACTTTCGAACGAGTCAGCATCATGTTTTTGGTTTTTGTGAAAAAATGTCTGTAGATTGTGAGCAATAGAATGGTAGCCTGCGCAAGTACGTGAAGTGCAACGATTTTCCCACATCATTGAGATGGCACGAATATGCACGTAACAAAGAGTAAAGGTAACCAACTTTCAATTGTCACTATTAGCACGGAAGGCACACCTTTAACGATTATTAAAATAATTGACTACCAGTTCATATGAGTACACCATATGAACGAGTTCGTAATATTGAACTATAAGAACCATTCTTTATCGATTGTTTAAAGGAAACTGTTTTTTAAGAAATTTAAATCAAAGATATTATGTGTGTAAATATATATATAGCTATTAATGTAATATTGTCAGTATTATGTGTCTTTTAGTAATTGATTTAATTAGAGCATAGTTACTCCAGATATAATAGATATCTATTAAGTAAAATATTAAAATAAATTGAGCAATTAAGCATGTGTGTTTCTTTATGTTTTGTGTGTTCGTAGTCCGAGCTTGAGAACCGGGAGCTTACATGCTCCACCCTTAGTGGCGGCATCATAGGTAAGTCCTATACTGGTAAATTTTGATAAGGACAATTTTACCTTATGACAACTATCTATTACAAAATACTCATACTAATACTATTACTAATCTTAATACTTCAACTGATTACTGCCGATTCTCGGATCCAAACTTGAGGTCCACTCGGTGGGGGGGGGGGGGCTAACTCCGCCTTACTTCTTCCATGTCACTGATTGACTACCCCTCACCCAATGGCACGGCTGTACTTACAGTCCGGGCCAACTGTTATATGGCCTCCTAAATTTACTGTCATTTGACCTAAAAGTTCAAGTTCTCATAAAATTCGGCGCCAGCCAGACTAATGTTTTGTCTGCCTTTAAGGACACCATAAATCTACACATAAACTTGTCTCACTACATGTGAGAACATATTCTGGTCTCACAGTATTAGTTACACGATCATTTTTGATTTCTCAAGGTTTTGATGCCAATATATGTTTTAAGATCTCCTGAACAAGTTTTGACCATTTTTGGAGATACGTCCGTCTGTCTGGCTGATATATCAATCAAATTTCAAAATGTTCAATTAAAACTATGACTTTTCCCAGTGTCTGGAAATATGGTTAAGTTATTCCTGCACATAAAAAGAACAACAAGCATGAAATTCCTAACTACAGGCCTATGACTATTCTTTCCCCTTTTACCAAGGTTTCTGAATGTGTTATGCATGAAAGGATCATTTCCCAAATTATGCACTGGATTTCTCCGTACCAGCATGGGTTTCTACCAATACGATCAACTTTAACTAATCTGGCTTGTTTTACCAGTGATATTATTGATGTTATTAAAACCAAGAGGCAATAGGATTTTATTTATACTGACTTCAGTAAAGCTTTTGATCACATCGATCTGGGATTATTAGCCCGTAGACTGATTGCTGCTGGATTTAGTGTTGATTTGTCGACGTGGATGTACTCTTATATTGCAGACTGTATTCTGTAAAGTACTTTGGTCTAAACTCTAGACTATACAGTAATTCCTCAGGGTTCCAATCTGGGCCCACTCCTTGTCTTAAATTTTATCAATGAAATTCCTCAGATTTTTAAAACTGCAAAATGTCTTATGTTTGCAGACGATTTGAAACTTTACATGAAAATCAACTCTTTAACTGATTGTGAACTGATGCAGAGAGATCTGGATGAACTGTATAACTGGTCTGTTTTAAATAAACTCCATTTAAATATTTCTAAATGCTATGTTATGAGCATAGCTAGAATCCGCAATATTCTCAATTACAGCTACATTTTAAATAATTTACCTCTATCTTGATGTACTCATATTATTGATTTGGATGTCACTTTCGATGATACTTTTAACTTTCAGAGACATATTGATAATACTATTAGAAGAGCATACGAAAGACTTGGTTTCACCCTAAGACGATCTCGTGTTTTTGTCAGGTCTGATACTATTATTTGTATTTATAATAAATACCCTTGTTAGACCAAACTTGGAATATTGTGCAATGATCTGGGATCCTGTTTACGGCCTGCATTCTCAACGAATAGAAATTGTGCAAAATAAACTTTTACGTACTTTGGATTACAGATTGTCTGGCTATTATCCTTATGATATGCATATGAGTGAACTCAGACGGAAATATAGTTTAATGTCTCTTACAAAACGAAGAAAATGGTCCTGCCTTTTGTTCCATTATAAAGTTTTAAATAATACTATTGATTGCCCCATTTTACTTTCTTGACTGGAGTTTCATATACCTGTTAATAATGCTAAGAAGAAAACTGTGTTTCACAACACTATTATTAAACACAATTACCTTAAAAGCTATTCTATCTATAAATTTGTTGAACTATATAATACCTATTGTACTGATATTGATATATTTAATTTCACTCCTGCCTGTTTAAAAAAAGTCTGGTTGAATGCATTTGACATGCATACGGCTTAGTATTCTTGTATCTTATATTCTGTTCTTTTTATTTTTGTGTGGCTACTGTAACTGGATTTAATCTGTAGTTGCCACGTAAATTGAATAAAATAAAATAAAAATAAAAATAAAATATGTGGTCAATTTCTTGAGTGCATGATAGCAGCCTCAAATATTAATGGGTTTTATACGATACTTAATATCCAGTTGTTATGAAAAAATCTAGAAATAGAAATATATTTTTTTTTAAATTCGAGTGGAAACTTCGAAATTTTATATATTTTTTAACATGGTCAACATAAGACAGAATGTGACATAATTATGCATAAAACGTTTCAGTCATTGCTGAATGACTGCGAGAATTCATAGTTTCAATCATTGTTGTAGAAAATAGCCGCGATAAAATTTTTATGTTCGTGACATCATTAGTCCCCCTTAAGGGGCATGTTTCCTCGGGGTAGGAAGGGTCACATTGTCAATTTTGTATCAATCGAAAGATATTTCTCAAGCTCTTTAAAGTGAAGGGTAACACGCTATAGTGGTAATCATTTAAACCCACGATATCGATATTTCAATTTTTTTTTTTTTTTTTTGTAGAATTTGATATAAAAAAAAATTAAATTTTGGTATGAGAAATTCGAACTGAGCACCAATCTAGTTAAATGTCTTCTGAAAACATTCCGCAACATAACAGCAATCAATAACTTGATTTAAGATTCTATAGCATCCAAGTGGAACATCCTATAAATACTGACAACATTCATGAAACATGATGTAATCTAAGGAAATCACATGAAGTTGGTCATTTAAATGCAAACATTATGCACATAGCATCTTATTAATGAAAACCGTCTAAAATGAATAATGCATTAAAAGTTTTGCAACAAAGGATACATATGTTTTTATTTTTCATGAACCGAACAGCGCAGGATATAAAAGAAGACTTGATGTAATCTCTTACACATCTATTTTGGTTGACTGGATAGCTTTTTATGTCGTGAGTCAATGAATATCATTATTCAAGATTGAAAATAACATTGAATTCATAATCAACATGCACTTTAGACTTTATATAATATGTAAATACCATATCTTGTTATTATGTTTTAAATATGAAAGCTGAATTTGATCAGTGTCTTATACGTAAAATGGGAATATGCAATTTCAGTACGTGTATATTTTCAGAAGACTCTGAAAATATTACAAGAAAGTGATGTTTAATATTCATTGAGATTACTTTTAATCTGCTATAACGGGGTGCAATAATCTATTTATATTATGTGAAGAATTCTTTTATGTGAAGAAGTTTTCATTCGAACAAAGCTTAATATGAGAAAATGGTATAGACCCAATTAGCATACTGAAAATAGAATATTACTTGCTTTATAAAACACTGTTAGCATGTACGACATATCCTCAATAGACTTTATTGTTGGCAATCATTCTATATAAGCATTTTTTTACAGTGACGTAAGATTTACGTCACTTTGGGACGTCACAGGACGTCGCAGTACATCTCAGCAATGTCATATTGAGGTCACAGCGAAGTCATTTTGGTTATTTTCATGGTCGTTTGTAACGTCGCATATTAAATTGTTTGTGACGTCACATTGTAATTGTCATTGTAATACCGTCACATTCTTAAGTGTTAATTAAATTGCGGAAACGTCACAGAATATAGTCACAATGAAGTTACAAAGTTACTAACACGTAACGTCGCATAGAAGTCACAAATATGATGTCACATTGTGACCCATGTGTCAAGTGACTACTGTGTCAAGTGACCCATGTGTCAAGTGACCCATGTGTCAAGTGACTGTCACACATGTGACGATCTTTGCTGTGAGGGTAGGATGATTGCCAAATGTAGAGTGATGTAGTAGAATGATTACCAACAACTAAAGTAACCCAATGGACTTTATTGCTGACAATTAAATTCGTCATCTAAGATTTTAACAAAACACTTTTGAAACATTATTACTCAGTGTTTACTATAGATAGAGCTTAGATGATGAATGATATGGCTTCAACATCAAATTTCAAAGGATTTAAGGAGATTCATTAAAGATTTCTTCTTTCGATACCTTTTCTATTTCTGATTTAAAAGTGTTCATTTCCCTTGAAATATCTATTTTTTCAAAATTGATTAAATGATAACTGATATGGTTTCAGCATTAAATTTTGGAGAAGGAAGTGTGGTTACTATGTATTTTTACTTCTGGTTTCTTTTCCGTTTTCGCTTTCGCTTCCAAAAAGTCTTTTGGAAAAACTATTTTTCAGGATTAGTTATAGATAGAGCGTAGATAATGACTAATATGGATTCAGAATTAAATTATGAAGTGGGTGGGATGTCTTATTAAGAATATCCACTTTCGGTTTTCGAGATGTCACTTTGAAAAAAAAATTACGTTTTCCTTGCAACAACTATTTTTCAGAATTAGCTGTAAAAACAGCTCAGATGACAACTGATATTTATTTATTTAGCTGTAAATTTTTAAGTTGTGGGACAGTTCACTAAGGATTTCGACTTCCGTTTTTTTCCCCTTCCGGTTCAAAAACTTTCCTTAAAATACCTATTTTCCAGGATTGGCTAAAGATAGAACGTAGATAATGATTTATATAGATTCAAAATCAATTTATAAAGGATCTAGTGGGGATTTACAAAGTATTTCCAGTTCAATATTTTTCCAATTCTGGTTTAAAAAATTTCATTTTCCTTCAAACTATATTTCCTAGATTCAGCTATAGATAAATATTAAATGATGACTGATATGGATTCAGCATCACGTTTCTAAGAGGAGGCATGGGAATTAACTAATGATTTCTACTTACTGTTCAAACTTTTCCCCTGAAATATCAGATAGAACTTGCATGATTAATGATGTGGATTCAGCATAAAATCCTAGTGGGAGTAGGGCTCTCACAAAGTATTTCTTCACTTGGCTTTAGCGATGTCGTTCCGGTCCGTTAAAAATTTACTGACGATGGCTGATGATGACTGATATGGATTCAGAATCGAATTCTGAAGGAGAGTGGTGGTTCACTAAGGATATCTATTTCCGGTTCTTTATCAAAACTTTTTCTTGAAACGTTTGTTTATGCCGATTAACTATACACAGAGTCCATGTGATGACTGATATGAAATAAGCATTTAATTTCTGAAAAGATTGGGAATTCGCTAAATATAGCACTTCTGTTTTTTTCTCCTGGCTTAAACAATTTCTTTGAAATACTCATTTTTCACGATTGGCTATAGATAGAACTGAGATGATGACTGGTATGGATTCGGCATCAAATTCTAGATGGCGGGAAGCTAAGGATTTCCACTTCCGGTTTTAGGGATATCACTTCCGCTATTTCCGAATATTTATATTGCTTTTCGAGATTTTTATGCAATAGATAATTTACATGCTTTATAGTTCTATCAAAGTGATGTGTTGTGTCACCAGTAGGCTTCTTTTGATACATTTCCAGTTTAGCATTGTTTTAAATTCTTCAACAGTCAAATACACAAATTTCATTATATGCATATATTTAGGTACATTAAGTTTCTTTGTTTAATAACATGTATTAAATTGAATTGTCTGAGTCTATAAAATAAATAATTGAGTATTTCGTAAATAAGTAATTCTGTTTTGGTTAAAATATAGATAATAAAACTGAAAAAACTTCCTTAAAAGCAGCATTCAATACACAATTAAACATATTGATCGGATTTGAAGGCTAAAACAGCTTTCTTCGTAAGAACACACAGGAAGCACAACCTTCACTCGTGAGAGAAAGATCGGCGACTGATGCACAAGCAACAAACGCGACTGAGGCAGAGAATGGATGTTGCCAACTGTGAGAGAAGTTTGTTGCCTCGAAACATCTATTTCTCAAGATCTTCTATGGATAAAATTTAGATAGTGAATAATATGAATTCAGCATTACATTTTAGAGTTGGTAGGGTGATTACAAAAGGTGTCCACTACCTATTCTTACTCATTTCTGGTTCAAAAAATTTCATTTTACTTGAAGCATTTATTTTTCATGATTGGTTATAAATACATATAGATTAGACAATGCTCGTATAGTCTAGATGATAGCCGGTAGATTCAGTATTAAATTCTGAAGGAGGTTGAATAAGGATTGTTATTGATTTCCACTTAGTTTTCACTTAGTTATTTTTTTCCATTTTGGGTCCAAATGTTTTCCTTCAAACTTTATTTCTTAATATTGGCTATAGATAGAGCTTACTGACTGAGCTTACTGATAGAGGATTACTGACATGAATCTAGCTTAATATTCTGTAGGAGGTCTATTTATTTCCAGATTTTTTTCACTTTCACTTCAAAAAATTTCCTTCAAACATCTATTTCTCAGAGGATTGATTGACGAACGTAGATGATGACTGATATGGATTCAGTATCAAATTCCAGAGAGGGTTTGGGAGGTGGTGGTGGTCTGTGTGTGTGTGTGTGTGGGGGGTGGATAAAGATTTTCATTTCCCGTTCTAAAAGTGACACTTTCGGTTTTACTAAAAAATCGTATGACTGAACGAAATAAGAATAAGAAATAAAAATGCTTATGGATTGCCTTCAAAATAAAGTGTACACACTATCTGTCAACATATGGAGGCTCCTTGATACATTTCTTGTTTTTTCTCTTAAATGCAAAAATATTGTCTAACATTTTAAATGAAACACTGAACAACAAATTTGAACTTTTTTTCTTGCCATGAAACAAAATTAAGTGATTATGGCCAATTAGCATGCTCCTATTACGAATATGAACTCCAAAATTTTATATCACTTACCAATTTTTGAGAAATTTAAGTTAAAAATTTTTAGGATAAAATTGAAAAAAATTGAAAAAAAAATACAATTTCACTGCAGTTTTTCAAGCAAAATGCCGCCCTATTAAGAGTTTAAAAATGGTTATTCAATAGTTCGTGGAATTTTATTATATTATTCCAAATGTAATAAAATGTTACAAACATGTCCAAAACATAAATAAATCAAGTGTTTCACTTGTGTTTTTGAATATAGCACATACTGAAACGTAACATTTGCCATGCTTTGAGTCGAGTCAAATTTAAGTGTTGTAATTAGCTCAACTTTTACATTTAGTACCATTAAAAGCCCAATTTCCCCTTTCTTATAGATGATATTATCTGATAAGACATTAACTAAGCTCTAAAAATCTGAGATAACATTCCCTCTTGCAGTAAATATAACTCAACGACTGAACAGCTTCCTCTTTGTAGAACGTGATTCAAAGAATATAATTTTGTATTCGGAGAAGTAAGCAAGCCATTTTACGCAGATAATACTACAGACTGAAATAAATTTAATGGCAATGATAAAGCAGAGGGAAGTATGAATGGGAAAATTTAATCACAGTAGATATTAAGATCGTTAAATTAAATATTGTTTGCATTTTAAATGAGGGATACACATACACAGATAAATTTATACAGCCTCAAATAGTCGTTGTCCTGGATGTGTTTTACGTAAATTTGTGTGACTTTGATTTTTAAAATCTTTATTTATGCCATTTTTTATTCTGAAGTAGAATTTTTTAAATGAATAGTTTTGCATTATAATATGCAATATTTTTGTTTCTGGAAGAAAAAGATTTGTTTCAAACATGCGCACAAACAACATGTATCAAATTAAATTTTAAATAAATTCGTGAACATTATACAATTTAAAAATATATTATTATGAAACTCACCTTATTGAAAATATTATCATATACGCTACAGGTAATCACTTATTAGTCATAAAATTTTCGATATATAAGAGTATAAGTACAAAATAAAATGTAAAGCATGGGAATTCACTTTGTGCCGCTTTTAAGACTCCAAAGACCACTTACAGGTAGGTCTCTTGACAACACCTAGTAAAGCAGAGAGCTAGCTGAACATCTGAGATAACATTTCCTATTGCTGTGAATGTAACGAAATCGCTGATTGGCTTAATCTTTGAAGAGTGTGACTAAAAGAATGTAATTTTATATGGTGAGGAGTGAAAATGTCAATCTAGTTTTATCCAGACTAAAAAGGAATGAATGGTACAGTAAGTGAAAAGTGGGGTCGCGACAACCCAGTGGTTAGCTCGGTCGGCCCAGGTTCGATTCTCGCCACTGCTAAAAACCGACGCCGTTTTCACGCGGAGTACGATCACGTTATACATGTGGGTTCGTAAGTCCTTCCGAGAGATTGGTGGTAGGGGAAGTAGGGTACAGTCCTTGTGGATGCCTCCCCCACTGGGTTCCGATCTAAATTGGGTGGCTCTTCCCGGCAGTCCAAACTGATACCATATACCTTTCTGATAGGTCGAATGGTCTAGGTCGAAGAAGTAAGTGAAAATTAAGCATGGAAATATTATTAGGGTGGCTATGAACAACAATGTGAACTCTAAATTTAAAATAGGTAAAAAATGTACAAAAATCAATACATTATTTAAAGGTGGTATATTAAGAGAAAAGTGAGCATGAAAACATAATTACGGTAGATATGAATAACAATATGAACTTTAAATTTAAAATTCTGAAGTCAATACAAACGTTATATCGCTTGAAAAAGTATTCTTATTACTTTCTCTATATACGTAGTATTATGAGTAGGGAAAGTATTACGACGGAGTCGAAAATTCGAAATCGAATTTTTCACGGAAGAGCATGTTTCAATCATCCTTCAACTCGAGTCGAATATTTTGAGGTGCATGTGTGCATGTGTGTGTGTCCGTGAGTGTCTGGATGCGATAGCTCACGAACGAAATTTTGTACAATATTACAATCGGTAAATACTGGACCACTATTGACTTTAAACGCGATTGAATGTTCCGATGATTCCCAAATTTTTCAATGACATTTTGAAAAAACCAGAACCTTCAATAATACATAAATAGCATTACATAATACATAAATAGCATAAATATTCAATAATACATAAATAGCAATACATAAATTAGCATTTCTTATGCAGTATTTCATTAGAAAACAAATGACACAAACTTTTGAACGCTGGCATGAACCGTTCTCAAGATACTGCACGGTTTGCAAATAAATGTATACAAAAAATTACATAAAATTAGAAAGTATCAATTATTGTGAACTATGTTCACGTTTGCTATTTAATATTATTCTAAAAATATAATATTAATATTATGTAATATGTAATATGTAAAATTACTCAATACACAGACTGTATTATCAACGCTTGCATTGGTAAAGGATATTGCTGACTCAGAATCACGAATCTTCATACTAACTAGACGATGCTTCCCCAACTGGGACGTTATTGCAAGCTCTTATTCTCAAAGGGAATTTTAAATTCTCCTCCCTCTAATATCAGACTGACGTGCAATTTAACAATCTGATTGGTAACCTTCTGCTATTTTTACCTCAGGATACCCTTCTAATGCAATTTTTCACCAAATTAATATTTTGCCTGGTTGCTGGCATTCCGTTTTGAAAGCATTGATAATTACCCCAGATGCCATTAAATTTGTGATAGTCATTGTAACGTCACTTTCAGACCCCGACACTACTGAACTAACCCCGTAGGGTTTATTTACTCGGCCGCCATTGTAAAACACATTGCTGTCATACCGATGTTCGAAACAAAGATATGCGTTCTGACTAGTCAACGGTCTTTCAATTGAGCTACTGAGAGTCTTTTTATCGAAGTGAACTCTGAACGTTCTGCAAATGGTTGGACGTGAGCGAGTTCATGCGCTGAATGTAATATGAGAGAGCTGTTCATGTGCATTCTGCGCATATACTCTCAAAAGGTATAGCTGAAAGATAGTGCTGTTTGTAAAAATGAAGTTTTTGGTTCGCAATGATAATTTTTATTTCCAAAATTTTTAATTTTTATTTACAAAATTTAAATGTACACTGTGTTTCGTATGCAATCTATCAGATGAATTTTATTGAAAGAAGGATAGACTATATAAGCAACACTGCAAAATTTAAATATAATAGTCCTCAGGCCGAGAATCATAAGCGCAAACCATCAATATGCATTTAATTAAAAGCATATTAAATGCTTATCAACAGGAGAAACATACATTGTCACTTGTCCTTAACATTGAATGAAAATTAGATAAAGAGAGATTTTCAAAACTTACTAATGTAGAATATATTCCATCTTCGAAGAAAAAATAAGCGCCTTCCGGCACTCAAAGCTATTTAGTGGACTATTGTGCATATTTTGTATCGGTTACAATCACTAGACGTGTAGGAGTACCATACCAAAATTAAATGTATGTCCTTAAAGTAAAGTATTATATTAGACACATAATACGAAAGTTGAATAAAGGTATCAGTTAGCTTCAAGGGCAAAAATAAGCCTTTTTTGTTAGGTATACATGAGACAGGGTATAAGTATTAACAAAGACAAAAATGCTTTAATTGATCTTCATTCTATTGGTACTGATGCTCTGTTATAAATTATCCTAACGAGGAAGCTTTTTGTTGGTGTTTGAAGCCGTTTGATAACTGTATTCAACAGTTGTATGCTGTATTTAATCGCAGTGTTTATTTTACAAATCAGACAGCAGTTTGGGTGATATATCATACTGGAATAAAAGTAGGGTCTGAGGTAATTTAAATCTACCAAAATGGGCCCATCATTGAAAGTATTTCAAAGTGGCCATTCATTGAAAGTACTTGAAAGTAAAAGCCAATAATGATCCAATGTCCGAATGCAATATTTTACAGTTATTGACGAAATATTAGCATTTCCTTGTAAACATTTGTAATGAAACTCCCATACTAGATGAAAAATGACTAATAATGACTATTTAGTATGTTTCCAATAAAATTTTTTGTATTTCATAGAAGGTGCTACAGAGTCCATTTTAGACATAGAAAAAAAATAAAACTTCTTAATGGTTCAGTGATAAATTATCTTTTGGCCAGCGAATATAGGTGAATTCACTAGTAAGACATAAGTTTTTTGCTATAAATGTTTTCAGTGAAAATTATTTTTCTTTTAAGTTACCACAAGGGTCCAAAATATTTGGCCTTCTGCATCTGAAGATAAACGAGGTTCTCAAAAATGATTTTAGATTGATAAGTAAATATCTTATGTATTTTAAGAGAAAATCCAATGAATTTTGGTCAACTGAGCACATAACATTTTTAGTCTCAGAATGTTGAGTAAACTGATATTAAAATTGAAAGTATATTTAAGAATTGCATCCAGTATATTTAACAGTTGCATCCAGTATATTTAACAGTTGCATCCATTATATTTAACAGTTGCATCCAATATATTTAACAGTTGCATCTCCAATAATTTTAGAGCTTTACAGCCCAAAATAGTTTTCTAAAACGAATTCTAGAGATACTGAGATTAACACTTATAATAATACCCTAAAATAATCCAATATATTTAATGCGTGACTACAAAAGCGTTGGAACACAACTTTAGAGATAATTAGAGATTTCCACGCGAATTTGATGTCGAAACATCAAGACGAACATAAAACGTTTTAGTGTTTCTTTTGCTTCCAATACTTTTAGGGGAGCAATGCCTTCAAAATAATTTAGAATATAAAAGCAGATACCAATACAAAATAATATATAATAATATATAAACTTTAAGGAGAATAAGCTTAAATAAGCATTACCAAAAATATATACGGGGATTACTTGATCTTTAAGTCTCCAATAAGATGTTAGAAATTTCAAGATCATATCTCTAAAATAAAATACAATACTCGAAACATAAAGTGCCTCTAAAAATAATCGTCTTTATGAAAAGTATTGTTTTATAAATCAATTTTGAGAATAAATCTTTTTCAAGAATCCACTTAATAACTCAGTAAACGTAGTTTATTTCATTTCGTTGCTTCATTTTATTTTCTAAATTTTCATCTCTACTAGAAAAAGAAATCAAATTAAATAAGATGGTTTAATGAGACAAGAACAAAATACTTGCAAATACCGATCTGTACATATCAAGGTGACTACTCAGCTCAATTACCGTAATAAGGAATGTTTAACGGAGATGTTTGTGATTTAGTTGTGAGATCATGAGTTATGATGGTAGATGGCTCACGTTCGTTCTCGAAATCTAGCAAAGTATTTTGAGAATGCTGCCACCTATGTGCAGAAATGTATCCGATATATTATATTTTTAAAAGTTTTTAAATACTTATTTTGCCAGCTAAAATTGCACTATTTTGTAGTATTGTAAAACAACCCAAAAGAGAGTTTGAAAATTATATGCAATATTTTAAGCACTATTTTACCTCATATTATCAATATAAAATATGATCATATCTCTAATAAACTTGACCAGGATGTGTCTACTTAAATTGTAGAATAACATTTGATAAGGATTTATAAGCATGGGGTGTTAGTAATAAGAAGAAGCAATATATATGTTGATTTGGCTCGCTATTCACAACTTTAGAGAACTCAGATTTTAATTACACTAATTTAACAAAAAAAAAGATCAATCATGCATAAAGCATTGATTATAAAACACTTTCCAACTTCAATACAACTTTATACAAACATCTCTCAAATGCGATACATTCCTTGGCAATATTTTTAAAATTATCACAATACTACATTAATTTATTATATTTAAAAACTTAAAACTTCATCTAAAAAAATGAATTTCATTCAAATGACGGCATTGAAATATAAATTGCCTGGTTTAAAGATCTCTAAAATGCGATACATTCCTCGGTAATATTTTTAAAATTATCATAATACTACAATAATGTATTATATTTGAAAACTTAAACCTTCATCGAAAAAAATGGACTTCATTCAAATGATGGCATTGAGATATAAATTGCCTGGTTTAAACATCTCTAAAATGCGATATATTCCTCGGTAATATTTTCAAAATTATCATAACACTACAATAATTTATTATATTTGAAAACTTCATCAAAAACAAATGAACTTTATTCAAATGACGTCATCTAAATATAAATCGCCTCTATATAAAAGCAGCATTTCATTCATAATAATTTTTCCAATCGTTTAATTCATCACAATACTGTAATAATTTATCTTATTTAAAAATTTGAAAAATTGTTATCTACCATATTTATTTTAAAATGTGAAACCTTTCTCATATATAAAATAATTAAACTCATAGAAAGATATTTATTATATAATATATCTCTTCTTTCTTTCTGGAGGATATAACGAGAGTCAGAATTTTATTGAATTTGTTTTTCTCCCTATATTAAATAAATTTTATTTAAAAATCTACTCAACATATTTTTACTGAATTTTTTTATATATTTTTTATGGGATAATTTGAATATTTTCTAAAATTTTCGAAGCAATTTGTGAATTTTAAATTCGCTTAAAAATGTTTGAAATATTAGGTCCCATAGGATTCGATGTATTTCATTTTTTCAATCCGGGTTCAATAAAAAACTAATTGGATGATATTATTAATTTATATTCCCATAGGTTTCACAGACCGTCTGAAAAACATACTAAAATTTCATTTTGATAAAGTCATTTTTACGGCAGTTATCGTGCTAACGGACAGACAGACAGACAGACAGAATGAACAAAGTCATAAACACTTTCAACTATGTTGTAAAGTGTTAAAAATGACGAAATGCCAATGTCAAAATTGATGCTTGATTATCGATGCAAAACGCCTCAAACTCCATTTCATGCTACATGAATAGAGTAGCTAATCTTTGGATCCATAATTTAATATTCCTAATCATTTCGTCGGAAATATTTTAAGTTATCATCAATTGCTTGGGATGTATTTGGTTAGTCGTGAGGGGATATTGTATATGTACTCGAATGCTAGAGGTTACATGTTTTTTATTTGTTTATTTTTTCGTTTTATTTTTCTTTGTATCGCAATACGTTACCATATTTTTATTATACGGGCATAATGTTTCAATCAACTGTACCGGACTATACCTGTGATTTCTCAATCGGGCATTTGGAAGTCATTATATTTGGTAAACCGGATATTCGGTGAAACGTAATGTGAGAAATTACATCAGGATTTCTTCTGGCAGTATCGGATAATAGTATTTTTATCGAATTGCTAATCGGTAATACAGTTATAGGGTTATATACTAGTTATAGGGTTATAACATCCTAGCTATTTTTGTAACCAATTTTTGATAAAAATTCTCATATGTTCCTTTTTAAAATTATGTGTCTTAGCAGCCAATATGTGAAATTGTTTTCACACAGATATTAGCACAATATTTTGCAAAAGTATTTTTTTATTTTGGCATATTACTGACGCACCTTATGGACATTTAGAACGCACATTAACTATTTTAACTTGACATTTGTGGGCTTACAGTTTCACTTTCAAATACAGTTTCTATTTCTCAGATGTTCATTGAATGTGATAGTTTATTGGCTCCTATTTCTATATCAAAAATGTTTTCAGATTTTTATACAGAGTCTCAGGGGGAGTAAAGTTAAAGTGAAAAAATATACAGTAAATCTTTTACGATTACTTTTTGTAGTATCTACTACGTAATTTAACTTTTTCTTTTAAATATTTTAAACAATAAATTTTTCGAAGGAGCCTTCATATGGTAGCAAATGATTCTCATACTTTATTTTTGAGGAACTATTAAGCATTGTTTTCACTTTTAAATGCTTATTTCGTACAGTAATATGAAAATCACGAAACACCAGAAGTGACATCACCAGAACCGGAAATGGATATCCTTTGAAAATTATCCAACCTCTTATAGAATTATATGCTGAATCGATATCAATCATCATTCAAACTCTTTCTATGGCAAGTCTGGAGAAATAGGTGTTTTAATACTGGAAGTGAAAATAGTTAGTAAACCACTCTAGCTCCTGCAAAGTTTGATGCAAAATCCATATCAGTTATCTAATCTATATCTTTAGCTGATCCTGATAAGCATATATTTCAACGCAAACGTTTTGGTAAAACCAATAGGATGGCAAAATTTTTATCATTAATAATTTTGCTATCTTATTGTTTGTATTTAAAAACAGTAATAAAATCGTCATAATTATTAAAGCAATATAATTAAAAGTATTAAAATATATATTATGAAATATATTATATTTAATGGACCTCGAACGAATTTCAAGAACAATAATGTAACCTGCGAGAGTCTTTGGACAGAAAATGTGACCTGCGAGTGTCTTTGGACAGAAAATGTGACCGAATCACTTATAAAACTGGGACGGTACTGTTTTATAATTAAAGCCTTCTGTATATTATCGGATAAGACATTAACTACGCTCTGAACATCTAAGATAACATTGCCGCCGGCAGTGATTATAGCTGAGCAGACTAACTCCCTCTTTGAAGAACGTGGCTCAAAGAAGGTATTTCTGTGTTGTGAGACTTAAGAGAGTCATTCTAGATAATGATCCAGACTAAAATGAATTTAGTGGTAGCGAAATAAAAGATAGCTGAATTAAGAATCTTAATTTTAGCGAATGCAGGGAGCCTGCCATGCATTTTGTGAACTTTAATGAGGATTTAGAGTTGATATATGTATTATGATTTATTATGTTAATTTGTTGAAATATTTATTACACTTTAAATGGTCTACGTTTTTATATAAATGAACACATTTGAATAACCATTAAAAATTTTCTTATACTTTGTAAGGAACTCTTGCCTCAGCTGGAAATATTACAGACGATATTCGGTCGGATCAACTGCGAGTTACTCATTTAGCTACTGAAGACAAATATTTCCAGAAGCTACATGTAGTTTCTGGTCTATACAACTTCATCATTGCTCGTTTTATTAAAACTTGCATCTTCTTCATTACTATTCCTGTATTGAAATTGCTACCACAATTTGTCGGGTCCAAAAGTCCTTAATTTCTGTATTTTTTATTTAAATTGTCCATTGCATCTGGCTTGCACGGTTAAGTTATTTTTCGTCGTTGGGAGGAACTCTTCTTTCCATTCACTAAAATCCGAATATCCAAACCAGTAGCAAAGAGTGAAGGGAATCTGGGAAGGCAGTGTCTACCAAAGCAACCCACTATAAAGTTACTTTCTTTCAATTGTACATAATTCTAAATCTGGAATAAAATATATAGAATAATGTATAATTAAAATGAGAGTTGCTTGGCGCCGGGTTCTTTAGGTAGACACCGTATCTCCAAATTCTTTCACTCTTCGTCAACATTGTAAATGAAAATATAAATGTTTCGCCAATAACAATGAAGTGGACTAAACGTAGTGGATTAAACGTAGTTACAAAAGCAAACAAAGAGTCAGGATAATTGAGACATAGAAATCGTTACAAAAAGGGAAGAATATTTCTGTCAACAGGAAAATGCTAATGTTTTAGCTATTGAGCTACAGAAACAATTTCCTTCATTGCAACATATAAAGGGGAATACTCTACAACGTTTTGAATACGTATTAAGCAGTAGTACTGTTTAAATAAATTACTATTATAGAACGTTTTAATCACATACGAGTTATGTTTGAAAAGTTGCCCAAAATAACCGTTTAGTTGTTGCTCGAAGTTGTCTGATTTAAATGATAAAGTTCATATTAACTATGAGAGGTAGGGTGAACAAAAACAAACATTAAGTTGTTTTACTTTTTAAATAATCAATTAATCTATGGATTGAATTATTCCTTATCTATTGTGTTCGTGAAACAAATAGTTCGTACATTTGCATCGTGACTGCGATAACCCATCATTTCCTCTTTGAATGAGTTCCTAAAGTATAATCATTAATTAAAACACGACACATTAAATTCCACGTTTTTAACTAAGCGTTTAAAATAAATATTATTTATTCACACATATTATTGTTATGATTAAAATTACATTGATTTTAATAAACGCTTAAGGAGGAGAAAATGCACCATGTGAGATCAGGTCTTAGAATATTATTCCAAAATCATTAATTGACCTAATATATACTCAGACAGGCACATATCTCTCTTTTGCAGTCAGCATATTCGAAATATTTGCGGCTTCTTTTTCTTACATTTGGAGTAAACTTTCCCATTTCTAACACCTTCTCAAAACTCAAAATAAGCACTACACTGCTTGAAAACACGACTCTCTGATCTTTTGGATAATCATTCTGTTTATGAACAACATTGCTTGAATTTCATGACCGCTCTCTCTCGCTTTTGGACAATCATTTTTGTTGGATCTCACTGAGTTTGCTTCTATAGCTTATATAATCATAATCCTCTCTCGTCGCGTTTGGATTTCCATTTTCATTGAATATCTCAACGCGTCTGCACCACCATTGCCTGAATATTCATTGAATTATCTGCTTGGTGCCACGTCGTTTTGCCTGAGGTCCAGAAATGCCCAACGTTCTCTTATTGGTTGCTCCTCAGTACGATGTAGCTGCATTGCATCATTAGCTACTTTAGTTTTCATCGATGCTTGGTTTAAGCCTTGGCCTTAGGAGATCTTTGCCCCAACCGCACCTTCAATTTATGTGACGTGCATTTATTGGGGTCATCACCCTTCAGACCATGACTGTCATAAAACGGTGCCTACAAGTCTGCTCTTTGTTTTATCGTAAATAGTCGTAAATATCAAAGCTGCATAATAGCCTCCTGATCTCACAAGAGATTTAATGCATTTTCATAATTCACTAAAAGATGACAACATATATTCTACAAATATGCTTAAAATGTAATATTTTGAATAGGGCGGTCATGTTTTAGAAGACAAAATAAAACACATTCTTCTGGATTTAGATTTGAAATACTTGAGACTTCGTTCATTATATAAGACTCCATTCACTATTTGAGGCTGTTGAAATATTTGACATTTTCATTCTTAAATTTATATTTTAAGATAATAAAATGCTAATAATATCTAACGTGTTGAACCTAAAAGCACATCTCTATATTTTACATAAGAACAATTCTCATACGGCAGTACAATTTAAACTAGGATACAGTAACAGTACTATGTTGCTATAGAAAGAATTGATACACGAAATTTGAGAATGTTTGATACATTTCAAAATTTGCATTTTTCAATTTAGTTATAAATTACCCCAGCATACTATTTTCTAATATTAGAAATGTGTCACGATCTTTCTATAAATATCAACTTATGTCTGCTAACATCTAAAAGAAAATTGAATATTTAAACTTTCCGAAGAGATAATGATGATTTTTTGCCACTGTGGCGTATAAAAAGAGAGCTTGTAAGGATTAACAATTTCTATTCTCGACTTCTTATTTTTCAAGCAGTGTCTTCTCCGGGGAAATAAGAGTCTGAATTTAAATAGCAGCAGCGCAGATTGCGGACGGAAGGGAGAGCTGGCAACCAGGTTATTAAAATGCGTAGTGCAAAGCACGAGTTGGAACGTGGAGTGTGTGGCTGCAGCTGATCGGTAGAAAGGACGGACCATGTACATTCTGATTTATTATTTGTAAATTACATTAATGGGTATTTATTTTATGAGTTTCTACAGTTTAATAATAAATTTGTTGTTTTATCAAAAGATGCCTGCCTATTCATTCCACCACCTTCACAAACTTATTTAATGGTATTTAAACATCGTTGAAAAGTGGCCGTGAATCGTGAAATTGGTACATTGCATAAGTGATAACCCGCATTAGCTTACTGTGTTTTGTCCGGTGTCCCTGAAAATGAAATTGATCAAATTGATTGGCATTAATTAAATTTACGTATCCAATGAACATCCATTAATATTCTCAAGCTAATTTTTTTTATAATTATTATTCATACTAAATTTGCTCAATACTAAATTTATCATTATTTTATTTTTTCAAACTTATTAATTACCCAAAATTATTGTTATAGGTAATTTACCTAGAGACGTGAATGTGATACAGTGATTTATTACTAACTTATAGTCAGATTCATTTCTGTTCTCAAATAAGTTAAGAAAACTGTACATGTTCTCTTCGAGCAGTTCACGAAACAAATCGACTTATTGCACATTTTTCACAAAAGGCACTATGCTTTTTCGATAACTTTACGTTTTCACATGAACTGCCTTTCTCTTTCACACACACACACACATTTTTAAAACATTTTGCGCCGATACTTAATAAGAATGCGGTTGGTGAGATCCCACCAATGATGCAGTTGGTGGCATTCCATTGTCACGTCAACTCTAACGACGAAATCTAAAAAGCAAATTTTACTTGTCATGAAGCATTACTTAACTTCCACCTATACAATAGAAGTCATCGAAGGATAATTCAAATAAGCATACTTATCGAAGCCATGAGACGTACTGCACCTTTTCAAATATGCTGTACGGAGGTACTCTGTGGTTCCCCTTGTTCTCATTGGCTTTCCCTGATTCGTTTTCCCATTAGCTGCAACCATCTGGGTGGAGCTTATGCAGAGCTTCAATGGAGAATCTTCTATCGCCCCTGCGGTCTTGCTTTCGTCCATGAAACGCACGTGCCATGGGTCTTAATTAAATTCCTTGTCCATATGCCTGTACGCCCCATCATAAAAACTGGCGTCTTCTGATCTGGGGGCTTGGTGCCATATTGTCGCTTAGCATATTGTGGAACCTGTAATGCCTTTTATTCTCACTGCATCACAGTCACACAATTCAGGTACAAACCAATATCAGTAATCTAGGACTTCAATGATCTTGTGCATCCAATAAACCGACTCAATATGCTGACGGTAATAACCGGAAAGTCTCTACAGACATTAAACTGCTTCTTAAGAATTAATTTTGTAAAATGTGGTTTCATTCTTTGTTAATTCTTTAAAATCTGTTTCAGATAATGTAATAAGGGCTTCATGGAAGAAAGTATGGCTGAGTCAAATGAATCAACAGAATGTTATGATGTTATATTGATGGTTTTCTGGAAACTGAAATTGATAAGGGCTTCGAAATAAACGAACAAGATGTTAGCGGTTGGTTGATAGGAAGTACTGAGAAGAACAAACCAATGTCCAATGTCTTAACCAATTTTGTAAACCGATATCATAAACCAATGTCCAATTTACTGTCAATGTTTTCGCTTTTTCTGTATGATCTATTATTCATCTCGTTTCCCCACTGTCGTTTTAATGTTCGAATTTATTGTTATGTCAGATCTCTGGTCTCACAGCTGTTATGTAAAGGTATTATTTTATATGACCATTTCTCGATCACAGACTATATAACGAAAGTTATGTTAAATTTAAAATCATTTGCTATTGAAATTGCATATTTATTTATAAGGATATTATATATAAAATACCATGCATCATTTATTCTAAAGTATTACCTTTAAAGCTCAGCTGAATAAAATCCTACTTTCTTCAAACAAATAAATGAAAAATATAAATAGTTAAATAAATTAATTAAAATTTAATGTTTATATTAAATCTCGCATATATTATTCTTCAAAATTTGATAAAAAACAATAACTTGCCGTGGAACACTTTTATTGCACGAGGAGTGGCCTAAAATTTCGAATTCTAACATAAAAGACAGCGAGAGAAGAAATTGATTTAAATAAATGTTTGCATTTTAGCTCCATCAATAAGGTATTATTAGGAAAATTTCTGTACAAAATCATATTTTTAAATTGTTCTATAAAATTTTAATGTATTGTCTGTTTCGAGCATATAACCATTTTAAAAGATTCTTTTAAAATGGTAATATACTTCAACATAAATGACAGCGAGAGAAGAAATTGATTTAAATAAATGTTTGCATTTTAGCTCCATCAATAAGGTATTATTAGGAAAATTTCTATACAAAATCATATTTTTAAATTGTTCTATAAAATTTTAATGTATTGTCTGTTTCGAGCATATAACCATTTTAAAAGATTCTTTTAAAATAGTAATATACTTCAACATAAATGACAGCGAGAGAAGAAATTGATTTAAATAAATGTTAGTATTTTAGCTCCATCAATAAGGTATTATTAGGAAAATTTCTATACAAAATCATATTTTTAAAATGTTCTATAAAATTTTAATTTATTGTCTGTTTCGAGAATATTACCATTTTAAAAGATTCTTTTAAAATGGTAATATGTTTCAACATAAATGACAGCGAGAGAAGAAATTGATTTAAACAAATGTTAGTCTTTTAGCTCCATCATTAAGGTATTATTAGGAAAATTTCTATACAAAATCATATTTTTAAATTGTTCTATAAAATTTACATTTATTGTCTGCTTCGAGCATATTACCATTTTAAAAAATTATTTTATTCCACATAGACAGCAAAATTGCAAAAACATTCATATTACACTTTAAAAAATAAAACACTAAAACTACTGCAGGAAATTTATTATCACCCACTGTTATTTTAGTCCGAATGTCGCTAAAACATCGTTACGTAAAAGCAATTTATCTCAAAGACCCTTTAAGCTGTATAATCAGATCAACTAGCTGTTGAAATAGAGCAGAAAATCACTCCGCCAGAAAATAAAAGGTCGCTGAGACTCTGATTACAAAATCTTCTTTAGAAGAGATTTGAATCCCATTACTTTTGGAACAAATCGCATTTGATGCATGATTTTTTTTTCATAGAGTCGATGTTCACTAGAAATCAAAATGCGTTCTCAAGAGAAGAAAACACTAAAAAAAAATAACTTGATCAAATATTTCTACTTAAACAAAAAAAGGATTTCTTGAACATGATTATGTTCTTCACCGAGCCAAAACAAAAATTAGAAAATCAATAAAAAAACAAAGTATCAAGCACACAGATACGTGAAATACAATCAATGTGTAAAAGGTACTGCCAAGAGCATTGTGCTTCACAACTAAATTGACCAACGAGTATTGCCATTAGGCGTGATGATCATAGAAGAATTACTGTGATAATAAATATATTAAATATGTAATATAGTAACAACAAGAGATATATATATTTACTTAGAAACAAAATATTTTCAGTATCTGGATGTCCGTATGGCGAAAATGCCTCCATAAGTTTACTTCTAATAAATTGTTAGGATAATAATAGTTTTCTAATGTCTTTCTCTACACAACAGTGACGCACGGAAAGGTAGAAAATACGTCTTAATTACTCACAAAAATGAACCAAATTGATGGTGTAGGCAGATCAAATTCAAAGCAATACTATATAAATCTCATCGTTATCCAAAACTTGCATTAAGCCCAATTATCGAAGTTAAATGAGTGTATAGGCAGATGAAACAGTTTATAAATTTTGCATGATATCAATATTAGAAAATGATAATATTTATATGGTATTGTTTTGAATTGAATCTGTTTACACCCTCATTTCCCTTCAATAATATCAATCTTGGATAATGATTTGTATAGTTTTATTTTGAATTGAATCTGCTTACATCATCAATTTGGTTCAATTTCGTATGTGATAAAAACGCATTTTCTACTTTTCCGCGCGCCACTGTTGTGTGGAATGGAACATTGCAAAAACATTGTTTTCTCATAATTTACTTTTTACGTTTTAGTTCTCATTTTTGCTATGTACGTTCATACTTGTTTATCACTGTACATAGATCTACGTGTTAGAACCAGGAGAACATTTCATCTGCAGATACTGAACCGTAAAGAAATTACATGCAATAGGCATAAACATAGTCATGATGTACGGAAGTCTGTAAAATGGGGCGCGCGTTCATGACATAACGACATAACGTAATGATGTGAAAACATGATAGGGGGAAATGTTTCGCGAATTAAATCTGTGTTCCGAATTTCAGCTCTCTACGTTATCTGGAAGTCGAGAAAAAGCCTGACAGACGTTGAACGATGGGACACATAATGTCCACGAGAGGGATAGATTATTGGGTGCCATTCTTTGGTAATTATACTAGTTTCACAGCTCATCAAAGAATAGGGGAAAGACATGTTCTAATCTTAAAATAATTACAAGTAGCACATGTCTTTTGCACTCCCGATTGCATATTTAAAACTCTTAACTGTAGTGAATGGAATATCAAGTAGATTGTGAATTGCAAGCATCAGCTGCCAATAATTTTACCATTCCTTCAAGCTATTGTTATCGTACGTATGCGCAATACTTTATTTTCGGGAAATACGCAAAGGTCTAGGTCAGGCTCTGAAACGCACACTATTTAACTCATATATACTCTACCAGAAGATATACCCATCGTTGATTGTGGTATAAAATATGTGTAAATTACAAAAGTATTCGAAATGATATATTGATCCTTCAAAAAAATTATATTAAAATAATTAATTTAATTGCCCTTAAAAGTAACTATCTCTGTCTTTGCTACGCAAGGATATCTGTGCAGGTAAATCTAAAGAATTAAATATTCTGGTCCCGTTGGTAAACAAATTTACAAGAGATAAAATATATGGTAAACATATTCCAAAATGCTGACAATCAAGTAGTAGTAAAATATATACCCGTAGATTTATTGCCTGTTAACAGTGGATTAAATACGAATGGAAATCTATAAATTTGAAAAATATTTGCCAAAGGAAAACAGATCGGTTAAGAACTTGAAAATATTACTATTTTCAGTACTAATCCAAAGTCGTAGCTTATGTAACCAATCAAAAATATAATAAAATTCATTTCTACATCTTATTACATGAATTTTTTGTTATTTTTTGTTATATAAATCGAACAAATTAAAAAACAATCATCTAGTCCCTAAAATTTAGAGTGATTTTTTAAAATATAAATGTTAAATAAATAATTATTTTATACATAATTTTGCATTTTCAATCGAATGACATAAAATTTAGAACGCTAGCTTGAACCCTTCTAGAGAAATTGCCAGATTTTCAAATAAATGTATTTGAAATATAAAACAAAATTTAATAGTAGTGTGATAGATTTGCCAAAATATCACCAACTTGGCGACATATATTTATCTAGTTCAAACTGACAAAAATATCGCCAAATTGACAAAGACGACGTTAAAGTTGCGAAAATAACGCCAAATTGACAAAGATGACATTAAAGTTACGAAAATGACGCCAAATTGATGAATAATTAACGTACTTCAATATAATACTATTGGGTTTTGCCTGTTAGCAGTTACTAAATATAGCAACCAGTTTTTATAGCAACTTATTTATTAGTATGTTCTGTGGCCGCTGCTCTCAAAAATCGCAAAGCAGCAAAAGTGGGTGGTCAACGTTTGGCGTTACAGAGTAGAAAATACATCGTAAAAATTACATCAAATTTGAGCAAGAGTAGTGTGAGACCAGAAATTGTTCTCACATGAGACACTTTCATTTGTGAAATTTATGATGCCCAGAACGGCACACAAAGCTGTAGTCTGGCTGGCACCAGGGTTTATGAGGACTTGAACTTAAAGGTCAAAAGACTATAAATTTAGGGGTGCAATACCAGAGGGGCTGAGCTGAGCCGTGTTAAATGTGCAATGGTGCCATTGGGTATGGAGTAGCCAGTGAGCGCCAAAAAGAAGTAAAGGCGGAGTTACTCCCCACCACCACCACC
Organism: Amaurobius ferox; assembly: GCA_951213105.1. Lineage (NCBI taxonomy): Eukaryota > Metazoa > Arthropoda > Arachnida > Araneae > Amaurobiidae > Amaurobius > Amaurobius ferox. The sequence continues at coordinate 81,388,898 of OX578142.1, read as the reverse complement.
ACCGAGGGAAACACAGCCTGAGACCAGAGAACGAATTGAGACATTGACGAACAGAGAACGAGATCAGACATGGGAGAAGACAGATGGAATTTTGAGACAAGAGCAGACCAGGAATAAGACAATCATGATTTTTGATTTAAAAATGCGATATACTAAAATGACTTAAGGAATATGCTTGTGAACAGTTGTTCAGAGTTGACTGGTACAGATATGTTATGATGAATTGTAGATAGAACCGCCTAATAGCATGAAATACGTGGAGTGTGTCAGTTAGCAGTATTCAATGAAGTTACGAGTGGGCATTACACTTCGAGTTGATGCGGTTACTACAGACGAGATTGACCAAGTGCTGCTAACAAGGCCCAGATTGAAGGTATGTGTTCATCAATGATCCACAGGTTAATAAATACGTTAGGTATATGGTTCAGGGTCTCACGTGCTCTCCTCTCACATTCTATCTTAATAAATAATTAATAGGAAGAGTAATTAATGTATTGGAATTGAATAGGTATTTTGTGTCTTTAATAAATGTTATTGTTAAGTTTAAATTGGTCTAATCTTTTAATAATTAATAAATATTCTTTTCAGGGCTCACACGAAAGGTAAAAATAATTGGAAGGTTTATTGCGGCACAACAAAGCATTGTACGATTTAATGATAATTCCACTATATGAAAAATAACGGCCATTGCAAATTGATGAATTTTACATTAAATAATAATTCATTTAAAGAATTTAAGAATAAAAAGTGTAACTTTAACTTTTTTTATTTAGGTTCCCACAAGTAGCAATATTCTTTTAAATTGATCGCCTAATATAATACACAAATTCTCTAATTTGAAATTGTAATTTGTAATAAAATGCATTCGTATTGAAACGTAAATAACAAAAAAAAAAGTAGAGCGTGTCACAAAACTCGATATTTCAAGCGAAATCACAAATTTGCAATCGATTTGATCAACTGCGAATTAGACACAGAAAAAAGAGTGTCAATGATTTCTATTAAGCAAATTTGATTACAAATGATAACATATGGCGAAATATCATCGCTCTGGATGTGTGTGCCCCTTTAGTCCTGTCTAGGTCAAGCTTTCCTACTTATATTTTTGAACTTTTAATTGCACTCTAAAAACTGTTCTTTATTAGATATAGTAATATAATAAATACAAATTTACATATTCTTTGTTTCTTCAAAAGAGTAAATTGGTAATTCCAATATTGACTGTCGACCTGTTTTCAATCTTTGACGAAATTTTCATTCCATGATAAGTAAACCAACCACTAACGCGTTATTTATTTCGGCAGTTTCTCAGGTTTGCATTTGCGATTCAAAATTTCTTTCGTAGCAGGAATGCTATCATTCTTTTGTTTTCCCCCAAGTTACTTGGTAAATAAGATACACTTATTTTGAACAATAGATGCAAAAGACGATGGTATTAGAATTGCATTAGAATGCAAATTTTATTTCGCTACAAGAGGGAGAGAGTTCATCACGTGACACTGGTTGAATAAACTTTCGATCTCAACCTTCAATTTCGTATAATGACGTCTTTGTTCTTTCTACGTATCGCACCAAGAGCTTATCAAGAAAGTTTTAACTTTCTTTTGTTTGATATGAGTGCAAAGATGTAGGCTTTTAAAGTGATTCTGTATTCATTTGAAATAATTCGATTTGTAGTAATTTGATATTTTTGTCAGTGTGGTCTTTCTTGTATTGGTCAAAATGCTTTAGAATTCCGTATCAAGGGTCACGAAAACTGCGTCAGTAAACATGAATTTAATAAATATTCAATTGTTCATCATTGCTTTAATTTTAACTATAGTTTTGAGTTTTCTTTTGAAAGGATTATACAAAAATGCACGTCGACTTATGACCTTTTCTAAAGTCTTATAATCAGAAAAATTCTAGTAATTTAGTTAATGACATGTCCAGTACTATTATTTCGTCCACAATTTGGCGGGTGTCTTGAATTTGTTTTTAACACTTTACAACATAGTTGAAAAGTGCTTATGACTTTGTTCATTCTGTCTGTCTGTCCGCCCGTTCGCACGATAACTGCCGTAAAAATGACTATCAAAATGACCTTTTAGTACGGAGACGGTCTGTGGACCATATGAGAATATAAATGAATAATATCACCCAATTAGTTTTGGATTGAATCCAGGTTAAAAACATGAAATAAATTGAAACCTATGGGACCTAATTTTTCGAGCATTTTTAAGAGAATTAAAATTCACAAATTGCTTCGAAAATGTTAGGAAATATTCAAATTATCCCATAAAATACATAAAAAATTTAGCAAAATATGTTCAGTAGTTTTTTAAATAAGAATTAAAATAATAATTGCACCCATATTATATGAAGAGATCACGTGCCCCACTTCAAAATAAAATATGGCATCCATCTTGTGTCAAAATCGTGATTTTTAAAGTTATTTTTAACTTAAATTTAGTGTTGCATCCGTCCTAAAACCGCTTTATTTTTTTCTGTGCATCTATATACTGCGTCAATGCAATTAAAATATTGTTAGCTTTAAATGGGCATCAAACTTTGATTATTTCAACAACGAAGCCTAAGTTTCACGTATGGAGAATGTAAACATATCTAGCTGTAAGATGAGTCGTATAAGAATTTCTGAAATTCTTTAACGCAAAATTATTTAGCTCTAGAGTCTGCAATATAGCTGATATGAATGAATTATTCATTGATTTTACATAAAAAAGCAGACGATTCTATAGTATTGCCTTTTTTGATGAAGTTTTAAGCATGGAGTTAAAAAGTACTTTTACCGCCATGGTTTCACTGGAGGAAAGTTCTTTTACCTCCATATCCTTTCTTTGGAGGAAAGTACTTTTACCTCTATATTCAGTGCTTTCATATAGAGAGCCAGACGATTTATATTCTGAAGACGTCATTTAAATAAAGTTCAATTGTTTTCGGTGAAGTTTTCAAATATAATAAATTATCGTATTATTGTGATAATTTAAAATATATCACCGCTGAGCATATCGCGTTTTACAGATGTTTAAATAAAATTGTATTGCAGTTGGTAAGTGGTCATAATCAATGATTTATGCATGATTGATCTTTCTTGTTATTTCCTTTATTTTGTTCCACTGTTTAGCATTTAGGACACTTCTATATCTTTCGGGCTTTTTGTTTTTGTCCTGGGACACACTTATCGTGTTAGGATTTAATTTGGCTAATTGGACATCTCTGTTGTATTCTGGAGCACTCCTATCTTGGGTATCAGTCTTTGCTTCAGATTGGCTGGATTGTACTTGATTCTAATTTCTGATTAGCTCCCTTAGGGGGACTTTCAATCCCATGGCTTAGGTAGATATAACCCTATGTTTCTTGTATTCGTGCCCATTTCGTCTTTTTGACTTCAAGTTTGTTGGTTCTCAAGCATTACCGAAAGTGATTCATCGTAACCTGGAAACAGATACATGCTGTATTTTTATTTAATTTGTGCAAAAATGGAGTGCTGAGCAAGCTATCAACTGTGTTTCAAAATGTATTGTTAAGAAAAATGAAAACTATGCCAGAAAACGGGAATTTAGTAAATATAAAATTGTTCAACATTGATATAATTTTGACCACCGCTTGCAAGGATCATACAGAAAAACACGTCGATTCACAATATTCACTTTTTCAAAATATTTCATATCCAGAAAAATGCTAATAATTTAGTTAATAATTTGCCCAATATCTAGTACTATGCTTTTGTCTTCCGGCCAGCGGAGTGCTCTGTAATTTTTCTTTTCTTTTATATTTCTTCCATTTCTTAGTCTTTAGGGATCTTATATGTATTTTTTTGCTTTTTCTTCACCTTGTTGGGCCTCATTGCTTCTTGGTTGAACTTCACTTGAATTGTCTGACTATTTCTTTAGCGTTTTGACTCACGTCAATCTTGTGTGTTACTAATCGTTTCGGATTGGCTGTACTGTTCTTCATTCTGTTTTCTGATTGGCTCTCTCAAGAGGACTCGTAATTTTGAACTTTGGTATATAAACCCTCTGTTTCTTCTATCTGTATCAATTCCGTCTTTTTGACTTTGATTTTGCTGGTTCCCTTGCACTGATGAAGGGGATCCAGCGTATCCTCGAAACAGCTGCAATAATGATTTATTTGTTCTTAAATACATTACTTAAAATTTCGTTTTCCTAAAAATGCAGGGTTTTTTAAATTCAATCCAGACCCACCAGAATGTCTTCTATGCGGCCAAGAAGACTGAAATATTGTATCCTATTAAGCATGGAGTTTGAAAGTACTTTTACTTAAATGGTTTCACTGGAGGAAAGTACTTTTTTTTACCTCTACATTCACTGCTTTCTTATAGAGAGCCAGACGATTTATATTCTGATGACGTCATTTGAATAAAGTTCATTTGTTTTCGGTGAAGTTTTCAAATATAATATATCAATTCCGTCTTTTTGACTTTGATTTTGCTGGTTCCCTTGCACTTATGAAGGGGATCCAGCGTGTCCTCGAAACAGCTGCAATAATGATTTATTTGTACTTAAATACATTACTTAAAATTTCGTTTTCCTAAAAATGTAGGGTTTTTTAAATTCAATCCAGACCCACCAAAATATCTCCTATGCGGCCAAGAAGACTGAAATATTGTATCCTATTAAGCATGGAGTTAGAAAGTACTTTTACTTAAATGGTTTCACTGGAGGAAAGTACTTTTTTTTACCTCTACATTCACTGCTTTCTTATAGAGAGCCAGACGATTTATATTCTGATGACGTCATTTGAATAAAGTTCATTTGTTTTCGGTGAAGTTTTCAAATATAATATATCAATTCCGTCTTTTTGACTTTGATTTTGCTGGTTCCCTTGCACTGATGAAGGGGATCCAGCGTATCCTCGAAACAGCTGCAATAATGATTTATTTGTACTTAAATACATTACTTAAAATTTCGTTTTCCTAAAAATGTAGGGTTTTTTAAATTCAATCCAGACCCACCAAAATATCTCCTATGCGGCCAAGAAGACTGAAATATTGTACCCTATTATATAGTGTTGACTTATAGTGTTGACTACTGTATAAAATCTGATAGAGCCATTTTTGATTAAGACAGCTATTTTCGACGCTAATCAACATATATTGTTTAGCAAAATAAAACAAATTTAAAAAATGCAACTTAATTTTAAGAGAGTTAGCTTCTTGTCTTTGAGAGGCTAAAAAATTAGTTATTAATCAGAGTATCTCGAAAAAGCTTGAAATAACATTTATTTCCCAAACCGTTAGTCGTAGATATATACTTACAGTTACAAAAATATTTCAAATAATGTTACAATATATCTTATAATAGTTTAATTTCCAGAAAACTCATTTGTCTAAAAACTTAGAAATATAACTCTTTATAGGACCCTTTAATACAGAAGTTTCCAATTAGTGCAAAACGTTCGTCATACATTAACATATAAAACTACAAGAAAGATCAATCATGCTTAAAGCATTTATTATGAAACCCTTTCCAACATCAATGCAATTTTATTTAAAAAAGTCGAAAATGCAATACATTCCTCGGTAATATTTTAAAACTTATCACAATACTACATTGATTTATTATATTTGAAAACTTAAACATTCATTGAAAAAAATGAACTTCATTCAAATGACGGCATTGAAATATAAATTGCCTGGTTTAAATATCTCTAAAATGCAATACATTCCACGGTAATATTTTTAAAACTATCATAATACTACGATAATTTATTATATTTGAAAACTTCATCGAAAACAACTGAAATAAATTCAAATGATGTCATAGAAAAAATAACACGTCTGGATCTCTCTATAAAATCAGGATTTCATTCATAACTTTCCCCATTTCATTCATCACAATACTATAATAATTTATTTTATTTAAAAATTAAGACCATTAAGCTACAATTAATAAACTTTATGCTTAAAACCTCACCGAAAAAAATCGTCCTTCTGTTTATAAAATCAATTAATATTTCATTCATATCAGCCATGCAGACTCCATGGACTGAATTATTTTGTGTTAAAGAAATACAGTAATTCTAATACAACTCATTCTACATATTTTGCTGTTTACATTTTACACAGGTGAAAAATAGGCTTAGTTGTAGAAATAATTAAATTTGAATGAGAATTTAAACTCAAATATATTGTCATTGTGTTGTTTTAGTATGTAGATGCACAGAATTTAAGCAAAAATAAAGTAGTTTTACGACGGATACAACACTCAATATGAATTAAAAAGAATAAAAAATCACGATTTTGAAACAAGATGGATGCCATATATCATTTTGAAGTGGGTCATGTGATCGTTTCATATCATGCTCACGTGATCGTTTCATATAAGATATGTAACTATTATTTTAATTTTTATTTAAAAAACTACTGAATATATTTCGCTGAATTTTTTTATATATTTTATGGAACAATTTAACTGATACCTAAAATTTTCGAAGCAATTTGTGAATTTTAAATCCGCTTAAAAAATGTTTGAAAAATTAGGTCCCATAGGGCTCAATGTATTTCAATTTTTCAACCCGGGTTCAATCCAAAATTAATTGGGTGATATTATTCATTTATATTCCCATAGGTCCTACAGACCGTCTGAGCAACATACTAAAATTTCATTTTGATTAAGTCATTTTTACGGCAGTTATCGTGCTATCGGACAGACAGATAGACAGACAGACAGAATGAACAAAGTCATAAACACTTTTCAACTTTGTTGTAAAGTGTTAATAAAAACGAAATAGATTCTTGTTTGAGTAAAACTTACCGAGATATTTCTGCTCAAATTTAGAGCGAATTTTTCCTGACGAATTGGAGGTTTTACTTACAAATTACTCAAATTGGCACTCATGTCATGTTTGCAGTATATTATGCATGTCTATTGTCCCCCATCTAAAAGAATTATAAAGTAATAAAATACGTTCTGGACTTTTAGAAATCGAACAGAAATTTGCCCTTTCATTCATCAAAACTTGAAATAAATAGAATCTTTAGACATTCCTTCCGTACTGCGGATGCTTGCTCTTCTCGTGTTAAACTCTGGAATGTTCTCAGGACCAGTCCCCATTGTGTGCCTGATGCTCCTCGTGCAGCACTTTTAGACTTTTGTCTGTGCACGATTGTCTTCGTGTCCATCTTTTTCCTTTTAATATTGTAAATTCACCTGTGTGTGTTTTGTGTACAACTGGATAAGACATGACCTCTGCGCACATTGACGAATGCCCTGCATTATCTCATTGTAATTGTATTGTGGAAAAATATTGGAGAGCACGAAGCCTTATGACTTAATAGTCAACAGGCTGGCATTTGATAAATAAAATAAAATAACACATTCAGGAACAACTTTATAAATCATTAAGATATGTCATTAACTTAAATGTAAAACTAATATCCTAAAATGTTTTACTTCAATTTCATGCGACCCTCAACGCTAACCCGAAATGATGAATTTCCAGACGTGATAACGCGATTTAATTTATAAAATTTAATATTTCATACCCCAGTAAATTTTTCTCGTAAAAAAAATTACTTGTTTTAGTCATACATGTTAATGCATGAATGAATGTTTAGTTATTAAAAGAATTAGATTGAAGGACACTATAAAAGGCTAGATTTCGCATTTTTCAAACAGATACTTTTCTCTATTTAAAACAGTCGATTATTTGAAATTTGAAACAGTTTTGTAATTGGAAGCATATATAAATAATTAGCAGTTCAAAAAGGAAGGTCGTTTCAGGACTTTCGCTAAAACCATGTATATAAAAGTAATTTGAATATCTGCAGAGACATGAACTGCTCATATCGTATTATTAATCTGCAGCAGATTATAGAATGAAGACATAATACAATAATTAAACATGAAATGATACGATAGTATTAATGACAAACATTAAATTAAGATTTTTTATTATTTTTAAAAAAATGTTTACCTCTAAATGTTTGCTTGCCTAAAATTAAAAACAAAAATGTCTTGCAATATCAAATTATTTTGTTTAAACGTAGCAAACATTGCTTTTTGATATGCAGAAACATTCAATAATAATAATTCATAAACAATCCCACACCCATTTTACTTTCCTTGTAATACATGGTAATGTATAGGGAAAGTATTGGAATCATGTCGAAAATCGCAACTCGAGTTTTCGTCGGAACTGCACGTTTCAAGACCTCTAGAATACGAAAAAACCATATTTAGCGTGATGTCTGTGTGTGTGTCTGTGTGCCTGTGTGTCTGTCTGTCTGTGTGCCTGTCTGTGCAGATTTTGTATCCACTCTAACTGACCGAATTTCATAAAATTTGGTAGGTAAGTAACTTGTGGGCGAATCTGGTGCTGATTAGTTTTGGGTACGATTCGGGATAAAAGAACCCGCCTTTTTTTGCGATATGGCCCGCTACAGCTTGTATCCACTCTAGCTGAAAATCTAATGGACTGAATTTCACAAAATTTGGTAGATAAGTCTCTTGTGGGGCACTCTGGTGCTGATTAGATTTTGGAATGATTCGGAAAAAAATAACCTGCCTTTTTTTGCGAAATGGCCCGCAAAAATCGTCAAAATGTAAACTAAAACCGAATTTCACAAAATTTGGTAGATATGTCACTTGTGGGCGAGTCCGGTGCTGATAATTTTTGGGTACGATTCGGGATAAAAGAACCCGCCTTTTTTTACAAAATGGCCTACAAAAGTTTGTATCCATTCTAGCTGAAAAACTAATGGATCGAATTTCACAAAATTCGGTAGATGCGTCACTTATGGGTCATCCTGGTGTTGATTAGATTTTGGTATGATTCGGAAATAAATAACCTGCCTTTTTTGAGAAATGGCCCGCAAAAATTGGGCAAATCTAAACTAAAAAGCTACGTATGCTCAAATATATTCATTAAATGCTTGTTTAATACGTAATTTTTAACGAAGAAAAGAATAAGACCAACCCCATTACACTAGGACTAGCCGTTCTTGAGATATACTAGTTTTTTTCGTATTTTCACCACGCCACCTTTGAAAATAATTCCAGTTATCGAATGAGAACGAAAATTGAATTAAAAGTGAATTAAATTTAATTAAAATAAAGAGAACGTGGATATAAGTCAGCAGGGAAAGTCATGTAATGCCCACATCAGATTTTTACTTTCCCTGCAATGCATAGTAATGTATAGGGAAAGTATTGGAATCATATCGAAAATCGCAACTCGAGTTTTCGACGGATCTACACGTTTCGAGATCTCTCGAATACCAAAAAACCATTTTTAGCGTGACGTCTGTGTGTGTGTGTCTGTCTGTGTGTGTGTCTGTCTGTGTGTCTGTCTATGCAATGTATGTATCCACTCTAACTCAAAAACTTATGGACCAAATTTCATAAAATTTGGTAGATAAGTCACTTGGATATGACCCTAGTGCTGTTTAGTTTTTGGTACGATTCGTAAAAAGAGAATTCGCCTTTTTTTGCGAAATGGCCAGTACAATTTTCATGTATCTACTTTATCTAAAATACTAATTGACTAAATTTCACATAATTTGGTAGATAAGTTACTTGTACGATACTCTGGTGCTGATTAGATTTTGGTATTATTCGGAAAAGAATAACCTGCCTTTTTTTACGAAATGGCCCTCCAAAATCGCCAAAATCTAAAAAAAACTTACATATGTTCAAACATATCAATTAAATGCTTGTTTTATACGTAATTTTTGATGAGGAAAAGAATAAGAACAACTCTATTACTTAAGGACTAACCGTTCTCGAGATATTTGAGATTTTTCGCATTTAGTTATGCCACTTTTGGAAAACTATCCAATTTCCAAATGAAAGCAGAATTTGAATTAAAAACGCAAATTTGGTGTTATTTAGTGCAATTAAACTCAATCTAATGTATTATTAAAGAAGTAAAAAGAATGAATTTGAGTCTGCAGAGAAAGTCATGTGCTGCCCACCTCAGATTTTTTACTTTCCCTGCAATACATGTTATTGTATAGGGAAAGTATTGGAATCATGTCGAAAATCGCAACTCGAGTTTTCGACGGATCTACACGTCTCGAGACCTCTAGAATACGAAAAACCATTTTTAGCGTGACGTCTGTGTGAGTGTCTGTGTGTCTGTGTGTCTGTCTGTGTGTCTGTCTGTGCAGATTTTGTATCCACTCTACCTAAAAAATTAATCGACCGAATTTCACAAAATTTGGTACGTAAATCACTTGTAGGCGAGTCCGGTGCTGATTAGTTTTGGGTACGATTCGGGATAACAGAACCCGCCTTTTTTTGCAAAATGGCCTGCAAAAGTTTGTATACACTCTAGCTGAAAAACTAATGGACCGAATTTCACAAAATTCGGTAGATGCATCACTTATGGGTCATCCTGGTTCTGATTATATTTTGTTTACGATTAAAAAAAATAACCTGCCTTTTTTTGAGAAATGGCCCGCAAAAATTGTGAAAATCTAACCTAAAAAGCTACGTACGCTCAAATATATTCATTAAATGATTTTTTAATACGTAATTTTTAACGAAGAAAAGAATAAGATCAACCCCATTACACTAGGACTAACCGTTCTCGAGATATATTAGTTGTTTTCGTATTTTCACCACGCCACCTTAGAAAATAATTCCCGTTATCGAATGAGAACGAAAATTGAATGAAAAGTGAACTAAATTTTATTAAAATAAATAGAACGTGGATATAAGTCGGCAGCGAAAGTCATGTGCTGCCCAAGTGCCCAAGTTCTCGCAACTCGAGTTTTCGACGGATCTACACTTTTCGAGACCTCTAGAATATGAAAAAACCATTTTTAACGTGACGTCTGTGTGTGTGTGTCTGTCTGTGTGTCTGTCTGTGTGTCTGTCTGTGTGTCTGTTTGTGCAAATTTTGTATCCGCTCTAACTAAAAAACTAATCGACCGAATTTCATAAAATTTGGTAGGTAAGTCACTTGTGAGCGAGTCTGGTGCTGATTGGTTTTGGATACGATTTGGGATAAAAGAACCCGTATTTTTTTGCGAAATGGCCCGTAAAAGCTTTTATCCACTATAGCTGAAAAACGAATGGATCGAATTTCACAAAATTTGGTAGATAAGACCCTTGTGGGTCACCCTGGTGCTGATTAGATTTTAGTATGATTCGAGAAAAAATAACCTGCATTTTTTTCCAAAATGGCCCCCCAAAATCGACGAAATCTGAAATAAAAAACTACCTATGCTGAAATATATCCATTAAATACTTTTTTCATACGTAATTTTTAACGAAGAAAAGAATAAGATCAACTCCATTACTCTAGGTCTAACTGTTCTCCAGATATTTGAGTTTATTCGTTTTTCTCTACGCCACCTTTGATAATGAGTCCAGTTACCAAATGAGAACTAAAATTGAATTAATAGTGAATTAAATTTAATTAAAATAAAGAGAATGTGTGTATAAGTCTGCAAGTAAAGTCATGTGCTGCCCACATCAGATTTTGTAATTGGAATTATTTCAGAATAGATGCATGTGCATGCAAATTAATTTAATACATATCTCAGACTAAATTATCATTTACTGTATATTATACATTGGATATTTTTTTAATTCGGTTGTATAATTAAAGCTGTGTTTTTAACTTTAGCTCCTATTGTTTTATTTGTAAGTCAATTTTCACGACAAAATTCAATTCCATATTTCATCGTTAATTCTATTATTAAATGAATATATTCATGGAGGTAGTAAATAATAAATAACTTTTGAAAAAAAGTTTTAATTAATATTGCGTTCTGCGCATTTGTAATTCAATTGAGTTACAAATTAGTTCTCTACATTCCATATTTAATTGATTCTTAAGAAAAGCTATTGTAAAAATTCTTTAAATAATAACAGTTATTTACTTTACTTACAATATGTAGAATACTCAAAGAAATGTATTATTTCACTGCCTGAAAAAAATTATCAAAACCCATCGCGAGGATCATAAGGCGTTTAAGTTAGAAGTGTATATTGAAATTTTCCCTTTCAAATTTTTTATTATAGGACTTAAAAAGAAGTACTGAGAATCTTTGACAAGAAGTACTGGGAATTTTGACCTATTAGTAGCTCAGGGGGAGACCATCGGCTGGACATTTCCAAGATCCGTGGTTTGATCCCCGGCTCGGAGAGTGATACTTTTACAATTGAGCCCGAACTCATTTACCTGACCGGAAAATGGAATGATAATGGAGTTTTGAAAAAAGCCAGTTACATGTTTTCAGTAGACTCCACGAAATATGACACCAGTTTCAAAATTACGACCACACAAGATATTATCCTGTATAAAAAGGCAGAGAAAGCAAGGTGGTTATTAGATTGGTAGTTGTTGTTGTTGCTGTTATTTCTAATAACCTCCTGTTTCGGAGATTGGTAGTTCCACTCCGATATGACTTTAAAGAGCAGCAATTTTATAGAATTCACATGAATAGAACTTGGAATCTTGTGTCATGAGCTCGGTGGTTAGAACATCAGATGCCCAGTTTGGAAATCTGCGGTTTGATTCCCGGCTGGAATAGCGGGCCATTTACAAGATGTCTACATTGACAAAGAGTCAAGACTTCAGTAACACATATTTGTAATTCTGTCTCTTTATGAAAGAAATAGCACTTTCAGGTACACCCTCAGCATATACATGTGTTACACGATATATGGCTTTAACTAAATAAAAGTTTTCCAAGCAATGCTTTTCTACGCAAAACTGTTTTAATACTACAAAAAAAAATGTATTTAAACCATTTGAACAATTTGGTTACAATTTTAACATCTTTGGACTGACTGCTTATTTGGATACTGAATGGTAAGATAATTTTTTTATTGTATTTCTTTAATTTCTTTTCAGCATACCATGATTAAAATGTGACGCCGTGATTTGCGGCAAGTTATGTGTTTAAAATGCAAAAGTTGATACTATGCATTAACTTGCCCCGATTATATTAAATAAATTTATTTTCGTTTGTTCTTAGGACAATTACAAGAGACCACCTCATCAAATAATATGGACTGTACAAGGTAACATTTTTCGCTAGGCGGAGCCAACTAACTCTCCGCACACACACATAAACACATAAACACATAAATGCTTCTTTATTGAATAAGATTTATTGCTCAATATTTGACAATAGGGTTAAGAAAAAAAAATTAAGTAAGTCATTTCAAAGTCTCGAGGCAACTCAATTTCAAGAGATATTGAATTTTCGCAAATTTGACGACATTTTTGCATATTTGGAAACCGATGTTTTTCAATTTAACAACATTCATCAGGAAATAGCCAAATTTGTTTCAAATATCGCCAACTTTGTCGACAATGTCTTCGTCAAATTTATTGCCAAGCGTTACAGATAGACATAGAGAAGGGTTTTTCTTATATTGATTTATATTAACACATTACAAAATAATTTATATTAACTCATTAGAAAATAAAAAGAAACAAATTTTATAATTCAAATTTATAACTCATGGAGTTGAGAGATCCTTTTGCCCCCATGGTATAATGACAATCGACGAGCATTTCTACAAGTATAAAATAATAAAGAAAATATTATTAGAAAATATAATTAGAAAATATTATTGTTTAATTGTTTCATCATAAATCCTAAATTATATCCATATTAAGCTGGAAAGTTTTAATAATCATTTGTCCTTCAATAATGAACATTGCTGGGCCCGTAATCAGAAAGTATAGTTTTCAACATTAATATTAAATAAACATTACACCACATGTTACGTAATCTGTTTAATTATTTTTTTTTATATTTAAAATCATCTTTATTAAATGGAAATGATTTTTTTACGTATCATATTATTAACTGGCAACAATGGTGCATTTCATGACACAGCGAGCGAACGTTTTAAAAAGGTTTTTTTAAATTGTTTACTTAATTTGGCATTTTAACGAAAAAATCCTTTAGACAATATTCCTTATTGCTATGCAATAGCAACTGTTATTGTTGTTGAGACCCAGACCGTCCGACCTACCAGAAAGGTGTAAGGTAACTGTTTGGACGGCCGGGAAGTGCCATCCAATTTAGACCGGAACCCAGTGGGGGAGGCATCCACAGGGAACGTACCCTCCTTCCCCTACCACCAACCTCTCGGAAGGACTTACGGACCCACATGTTTAACGTGATTGTACTCCGCATGAACACGGCGGCAGTTGTGGCAGCGTGCAAACCACCGGGCTACCGCGCCCGAAATGTGCCACCAACAGCACGCGGTGTTCCCAGGTGGTCACCCACCCAAGTACTAACTGCGCCTGATGCTGCTTGACTTCGGTGATCTAACGAGAACCGGTGTTTGCAAGGCCAATGGCACGGCAAGGCCGTTGACCTTGCAATAGCAACTGTGGAAATCATTGACATACCTGCAACTGCGGGGAGTTTGTGTTACGTTTCTTTGCTTTTATAATAATAATAATAAATATATTTCACAACCAGGTCTTATTCGATACTTTCTAACATTGTTTACTTAATTTGACATTTTAACCAAAAATCCTTCTCACCATATTCTTTATTAAAGTACCATTGTAACTGCTATGCAATAGCAATTGCAATGAATATCATTGTCTTACCGGCAACTTTAAGAAATTTGTGTTACATTTCCTTGCTTTTATAGTGATAAATACGTATAATACACATCCAATTCTTAATTGATAGTTTTGTTTTAATTGTTTACTTAGTTTTACATTTAAATGAAAAACTCTTTTGCACCATATTCCTTATTAAAGAGCCATTGTAATTGCTATGCAATAGCAATTGCAGTGAAAACCATTTACCTACCTGCAACCCTAACGAGTTTGTGTTACATTTCCTTGCTTTTATAGTAATAAACATAATCCACATCTAGGTCTTCTTCTTCGATGGTTTTTTAAATCGTTTACTTAATTTTAAATTGTAATTAGAAAACACTTTGCGTCATATTCTTTAAAGTAAAATAATTATATACTGTGCATTTTTTTTAAATTTATCTATCTTAGTGAATGACATAATAATAAAAATTTTATAAGTATTTTCCTTAATTAAAATCAAAGTAATAGCAATTTCAGGTAGGCCAGCAGTATTTATTACAATTCAATTAACGTTTGCTTTACATTAATATCAAATTATAAGTATTTTCAGAACGTATGATAATATCTCCAATAAAGAAGTTCTATTTAAAATGCAAAGAAAAACCTGCCCTTTCAAATCAAAATATTAATTAAAATTTAGTCTACATTCTCTAATACTTTGAGTCCGCTTTAATGTCCATTTATTTCAATCATCGTGAAACTTTATTAAAACCTAGAGAAGGAACACTTAATTACTCCATATAAATTATGGTGCCCGGACTTTTTTGGTGGTGTTCATCATTTTTATTACGCGGTTTTATAATTAATGAATTCCGAGAAAAATTAAATCCAAATCCTGTTCAGGCTTTTATTTTCACAACAGCTGTGGTTTAATTTATCTGATTATACATTAAATATGCAAAGATGAATGTAAGGAAATACCTCTAAGTTCCTTGCAGATACGATGCATAGAAAATGAAATTAATTAACCTTTGCAAAAGAGTGGCGTAATAAATGTCGATAACCTTTTGAAAACGATATCTCCTAGATACAGATACTTTTACTAATTTTGGAAGTTTGTAGATAGATATGCAAATGAATACTAGTTTTTAGAAATATTTTATTTTATTATTTTCTCTATATACATAATATAATATGTATATAGAGGAAGTTTTAGGGAAAGTATATAGGGAAAGTATTGTGACGAGGCTAAAAATTAAAATTCGAGTTTTCGACGGATGAGAACGTTTGAAGCATCTCTAAACTCAAATCGAACGTTGTTGAGGTATTGTATGTGTGTGCCCTTTGTATTAATGTCTGTGCATGTATTAGTGTGTGTGTTTCTGAATCTGTGGAAGCGATACCTCACGAACGGATGTTGTGTTTCGAATAAAATTTGGTACTGATCTGATTACAATCGGTGAATGCTGGAAGCCTATTGATTTTATGGTAATGTGCGATGTATATATGTATACTGAGAAGGATATAGATAAAATATAACATTATTTAAACTAGACATAACTTAAATACGACTTGCTATAGTGCGAAATTAGTAGTCATCAAATAGTGTTCTGAGCTTGCTTTTTCTGCGCAGAGGCATCAAGAAATCGGCGCATTTAAATAATGTCGTCGTTGCCACTACACAAATAAAGTTCATTACAGTTTAATTTTCTGTGATGTAGCTGAAGGAGTATTTCCATAGTACACCCCTTATCACACGGGAACAAAAATTTGAAATCAATTATTTTTCCCCTTATCTGGTCGCAGTAGTAGTAGAAGGTGAAGACTTGTCCAGAACAGGTAAATATGTTTCTTTTAATTTCTCTAAGTGTTTCAACAAAAACGGTTTGAAATTTTTAATACCGATGCTGCTTCTGCTTCCACGGATATCTAATGCGCAATATTTTCTGTCCGTGGACATATTTGAAGGGGTCCATCATATTGAATCTGTAACTGTCGTCGAAAAATGCCATACAAAAACATGTGTTAACTTGGGAAGTTCCATGTGAATAAAAACATCATTTTTTGAATGACGTGAAGCAGGAACCCCAGGTACCTGTGGTATTTGCTGTCTCAAAATCAAAAAGAATTCATAAGCATAATTAGGGACGCCCTCTAATGAAGAGTCACGAAAGATCTCACATGACAATCGTAATGAAGTTCCATGGGTCAATTCTGCAGTGGAAGCTTTTAGATCGTCTTTGATCCCAGATGAAATTGCTAAAGTATACACATCCAACGTTCTGTATTCTGACAACGCATTGCTGATTTTAGTTGGTGAATAAAGTGTTCCCCCATGGAATTGGCGGCAGTATAATATGCAATCCTTCTGGTTTTTTTACTTCATAAATATCGCATCACATGATGAAACAAATCACTTTCAAATTGTATCTTATTCAGTGCTGATGACTTCAGATACCCTGAATAGAGATATCCATCCAGAAAAATAATGCTTCGAAACTGTGACTGCCGTTTTGTCAACTAATAGGATGACAATATGCCAACGCCTAAAACGATCAATACAAGAGAGCAGATGACGTCATTTCTTTGATACTGGCAACTATGGCGATATAAACATGATAAAATCTGCTACTAGGTGTACCAAAATTTCTAAATGGTGATTTTGTAGACAGGCAGTTTATGTACTGCTCTATTTGGCTCAGTCCCTTGTATATATATATATATATATATATATATTTATATTATATATATATATATATATATATATATATATAGTATATATATATATATATATATATATATATATATATGTGTATATATATATATATATATATATATATATATATATATACATATATATATGTGTATATATATATATATATATATATTTGAAATGTAATAATAAGAATTATGTAAAAATAAAAAAAATAAAAGTACAATTCAAGTAATATTAACATCACCATAGAAGCAAATTCACGGCCATAATGCCGATAAGAGAAAAGAACAGAACCTTCCCAAATTCGATGATTAATCAGAATTAAATTCCTCTTCAGGTCTGAGTATTTAATTCTAATTAACCCAAACAAATGCCTGTTTCAGATTAAGCAATAGTACATTACTATAAATGCTTAAACTCAGACTACAGGCATCAAAAAATGAAAAAATGAAAAAAGGATACATTAAGAAAATTGTATTACCATGCGGCATGAATCATTCCTCTTCTACCACGTGTATACACGATCAACCTCAACAACTTAATCTAAAAGCACCGGAAAGAACAAGTCGAAATTCTACCAGGGAGGCAGTACGAACGTTCACGGAAATACTCAGATGAAAATTCCTACTAAACAAGAATTCATAGGAATACTGGATAATCGAGAATGCCACTATACACCATTATAAGGGCGCACAAAACGTAGTTTCAATACTGACAAAAGTTACATTTTTTTGCGAAAATAAAATTCAAAACATTAATGTTAATGCATCTTATTTTCCGATTTTTTGATTTTTCTAATGTTTTTGACTTAGTTTATTATTTTTCATTTTTATTTATTTATATAATTAATAAATAATTATATATAACATACAAACATATATATATATATATATATATATATATATTTTTTTTTTTCCTATCTCTCTCTCCTGTATGTTAGTCACTATAATTGGGAATGTTTTCTAGGATGTTATCGAGTGAAATTTGATACACTGAGTTGATAATTTTAATAACAAAATTGGGGGGATATGCATTATTAGTCGCTGTACTCAATAATTCCATAAAGTGCGCTAATTTATAATTTTCATCACAAATTTTATTGATTCTAAGAGCCTGGTTTATTAATATTTCTAAATTTCCACTTTATTTCCACTAAATTTCCACTTTCAAAACACTTTATTAATATTTCTAATTTCCTGGTTAATATTTCTAAATACAGATATATGCAGACAAGAGTCAAAATGTTGAATTTTTGATGTATTAAATTTAAAATCCTGTATATATATATATATATATATATATATACTAGCCGCCTTTGGTGACCAGCCTGTTCGCTACCCTTGAAAATTCTGTTCGTGGCAAACTCGCTGGCGCGACCTACCAGAAAGGTGTAAAGTAACTATTTGGACGGCCAGGAAGTGCCACCCAATTTAGACCGGAACCCAGTGGGGGAGGCATCCACAGGGACGGAACCCTCCTTCCCCTTCCACCAACCTCTCGGAGGGACATACAGACCCATATGTTTAACGTCATCGTACTCCGGGCCTACCGAGTGCAATTCCCGCGCGCTAACCACTGGACTCCCGCGCCCTCCCCGACAATCTCCATAACCATGTCGAAAATGAGTCGCAAAGGAGACATTTGACGCTTAATGGTTAAACCGATGAGGTGAGGCGAAACCACAAGAATCACTTAAGTTATAAAATGGCATTTAATAAACAATAATTACAATAATGGTTCAAAAGAGCGGCCGTCACCCTGAATGCACGTCTTACAGTGGCGATGGAAGGATTGGCGAACTCTCTCGAACAAACCACGCATATCGTGCACTTCGGCAGCAGCGGCCGAAATTTGGCGACTAGTTCCTCTTCAGATTCAAGGACAGTATCATCGACAAGACTCTTGAGATATCCCCACAAAAAGAAGTCACAACACGACCGATCTGACGATCAGCATCTTAAAGGTAGGAGCTGCGAATAAATGCTGCAAACTGATAAATCCGTACACTCAGTGTTACAAAAATTTGCATAAAGATTCTTCTTCTTCTTCCGCAGATGAAATTTGCATACGTGGTTTTTTTCTTCAACCAGAATGACTCTTTTGTTTTGCAGATCGGCCGTTTCCCAGCGAGTAAGCTGCTTGTAAAGCCTTTACGTTCCATTTCCGCCCCCTGAAACTACGACGAAAATGCTTATTTTGGTGTGTACTACCACCTCGTAAAGTTTGGCCAATATATATATATATACTCTATCCCTGCTAGCTCCGCTAGCGCAACCTCCTACGGGAGGTTTTGCCTCCGACTCGTTGCGCTCGTTTCATATCTATCTTTCCTAAAAATTCCACTTTCAAAAATATCTTTTTTGTCAATGCCTATTTTCCGCAGTAGGGAAAAGCAGGGATTTTCCTTAGCTCAGGAGAGTCCAAAAACTGAATTCTTTGATCATGAGTTCGCTTTGCTAGCTATTTCAAATTATATTTTTGCTAGCTATTTGCTAGCTATGCCAAACTAAAATTTAAATCAATAAACGGTTTATTTCATCGTGTGATCCTACTATTTCTCTATAAATGTACCAAATTTCATATTTTTGTATGCTATAGTTTTTTCAGTACGAGACAGAGAAATCGCTAGGCATGCCGATACGAAAAATTCACTTCATAATAATATATCATAAGTAAAATATCTCAGAAACTACATCGAAATTAAAAAAAATGGCTCCTTCCAGCAAAAATTCACCCATGTAGATACCTGTCTGCAAAAATTCGTGGTCTTGCTATTGTTAGTCTATCCAAGACTCAAACTCGCAGCTCAAATACTTTGTTTTTACATTAAGTATATCTTAAACTATAATATATATAAAAAAAACGATTTATTTCAGCGTATTTCCCGAAGCTTTTTCTACAAGTGTACCAAATTTTGCGGTACGAAGCAAAGTATCTCGAGAAAGGAGAAATTTGTCAAACAGCTTCGGCACATTTTGTAGATTTTATTTCATATAAATACCAAGTGATCAGAGAACCATACCCGAGTCTCCTGAATGATCTTCACTCATATATGGTGATCCTCATATATGGTCAACATCAAGGCCACATTATTTGAAGTATTACATCCTCATTCTTTGAAACGAAAAGAGCCTCTAACCCCAAACCTTTTCGTCCAGCACCCCATTATACTATTATTACTCAGACACAAAATTTCGAGCATTAGACTTAATTTCACTCACAAATAAAAATTGTCAAGGCTCATCTAACTCAGATCTCTTAAACGTTTTTATGGTAAGGGATGCTAACCCCTATATCATCCCGGCCATGTCAAATAATGCCTTACAACTACGGTCTGCATACCTTATAAGGAAAAAAGATTATAATTTGTATGTTATTCAAGATTTAACAAGTTATATTCTTTAAAAAATATGGTTTATTCAGAAATAGCCTTTTAGAGAAGTAAATCTGAATTACATCTGACACTGATTGGCCCAAATATGGTGAAGGTAAGAGGAGATCCAATCATTATTGGCTAAGATCATTTTCTGCATGACATTTATTTCTTCTGTCATATCTGTCAGTTTTCTTTTGTATATAACAATAATAGATGTTAATAAAAGTATATATAATAAAGCTTCGCACTATCTTACAATGCAAGCTTTGATTAAACCCAGTGTTATGCATATATATAAATTGTATATTTCAGATAAAATAGATTTATTTTCAAATTGAAAGTCTAGAGCAAGAAAAAATTAGTTTTAACTATCTATTCTGATTATACTGGACAGAATGAAAGTCCAATGAATACAGAGTGTCCCGGGAAGTATTGGGCGATATTTTTTTCCTGAACCGTTAGCATTAGAAATTAAACTCCCAATTAGAAAAATGTTTCAAATAGAGTTACAATTTATCTTATAACTGTTTTAAGTCGAAAATTTATGTTTCTAAAGATGCGAAATCTAACATTTTATATGGTCCCTCAAGCTAAAAATATTCCAGTAGCCAAAAATTTCTTTATGCATTAACATATAAAATTTCAAAAGTTCAATTCATTTACGACTGAAATTTACTGAGATTTTGGAGATCAAATTTGCAGGAGTTATTTTTATCCAGTAGCCAAAAATTTCTTTATGCATTAACATATAAAACTTTAAAAGTTCAATTCATTTACGACTAAAATTTTCTGAGATTTTGGAGATCAAATTTGCAGGAGTTATTTTTATCCAGTAGCCAAAATTTTTTTTATGCATTAACATATAAAATTTTAGAAGTTCAATTCATTTACGACTAAAATTAACTGAGATTTTGGAGATCAAATTTGCAGGAGTTATTTTTATCCAGTAGCCAAAAATTTCTTTATGCATTAACATATAAAACTTTAAAAGTTCAATTCATTTACGACTAAAATTTTCTGAGATTTTGGAGATCAAATTTGCAGGAGGTATTTTTGTGTTGTTGGTGGTGCAGAAAGAATAACGGTGTACACAAATTGAATTCAAAATCATGTCAATTTGTCAGAAAATACCTCATATTGTGCATACCTTTAGTCTAAATTATTAAGGAATAAACGATTTTAAGAGACGCCTTGATAAATTCTAGAGGTACGTCATTAACGGAAATGTAAAATAAATATATTGAAAGGTTATATTTTCATTTTATACAGTCCCTCAGCGCTAGCCAGAAATAATGGATTCGCATACGGGGAAAGTAATTTAAATGTTTCATATCTTGGTAAATTTTGTTCGTAAAATAATCGATTTTTTTTTGGAAATTTTAGTTGTTATTGTATGAAGAAATGTAGTAATTGAAAATATTTGGTATTAAAAGACCGTTTGAAAAGTTTGATTTTGTATTTTTCAGAAAAAATTACCTTTTTCGATTTAAAACTACTATACGATGAATTGCAACCTTATTGGGAACACTTCTGTAATTGCAAATATACAACATATATACAACTAACGATTCAAGAAATATATGTCCATCCAAGGGATACCTTATATAATTTAATGGATAAATGCGGTTTTATACTACATATGTGATTGCATTTTATACATATTCAGGAATGATACGTCCATCCAAAGGACACCTTATATAATTTAATGAATAAATACATAGTTTTATACTACAAATTTGATTTCATTTTACACATATTTTATATGCCTGATCTTAATTTAAAAAAAATTCCGACATTTAAATTATTTTATGGTCTAATCTTTACAGTCTAACAACGTTCTAATGCAAATAATAAATGAAAGTGCATTATTTATAAACGTATATTTATAAGTATTCTCGATTTAAAACTATATAATAAATTGTAATTTTATTTGACCTGTAATTTTAATAACATTTTTGTGATTCGATGTATTCCACGACTAACGAATCAAGAAATATGTATATGTCACACCAAGGGATACCTTATATAATTTAATGGATAAATATGGTTTTATACTACATATTTGATTGCATTTTATATATATTTTTATATGTCGGATCTTAATTTTATAAAAGTCTTATATTTAAATTATTTTACAGTCCAATCTTTAGAGTCTGTATTTACAGTCTAACAACGGTCTAATGTAAATAATAAATGAAAGGACATTATATATATATATATATATATATATATATATATATATATATATATATATATATATATATATTTATCAATTTTATAACCTTGTGGTAAAAGACATGTGCATCAAATTTCATTATTAACTGACATTAAATTTGAAATAGAATATTGAGAAATATTGCCATATGATCATATAATCTGAAGTGGATGAGATCATCTTTAAACAGTTTAATTAATTAAAACATTAAAAGCTCTATTCATTTTATAATTTATGTAGCGGTAATAAATTATTTATTAGTGTATATGAAGCTATGACATCTTATTGCGGCGTAGTACATTTTGTTCCAAGAATATTTTGAAATTCTACCAGAATTTAAGGAAGAGCAATTAATCACTAATTGCTGTTGATATGGATATCAAGAGAGCAAAATTCCGTCTTAAGCTGGAATAATAACTGAGCATATATTTGAGTGAAAATATCTGTCAAATATTAATATCAATTTTAATTTTAATTAATGCAATATAAATACTGTGAAATAAATACGTATTTTATTGATTCGTAACTAATATATATTAAGGTAAAAAACAAGTTATCCTAAAATGCATTTTATTTTTTCTTGTGAAATTACTTTTTTCCCCATTTGTGTTATCAAGAAGTTATGAAAACCGTTCGCTACTATTCATTAAATGGTTATGGCTAGTGGAAAAGCTTTCAATTCAACAGTATAAAGCAGAAGTTAGCAAACTAGTTGAATTAGAGTTTGTTCAAAAAGGCACCACAGGATAGTAACCATAATATCTTAATACGTAATTGAGTATTCTCTCTCAATATTTAAATTTAACAGTCAACGCTGTAAAAGATATGCCCCAGCATTGCTGTAGGATAAAATTATGGCGTTGTCTTGTAGAAAGCAGAAAGTTTTCATACTGAAAAGCATTGAAAGTACATTTCCTGATCGATGTCTTCAATTTCAAGGTTGGATAAGATTGGGTAAATTTGACACTTGTTATATTGTAATTTTTTGCCCAGGAAAGAAACTTGGTGAGTGGGATATATTATAAACTGAATTCCAAAGCTCGATGAGTATTGGTCTGCCGGCAACCACCGTCGGAATAAATGCCTAAGCGTGAATTTTTAAACACTCTGCATACGTAAATGCACTTCTGGACTTGACATGAAGTATCCAGATATATCCGGTACCATCACCACTGAATTCTCTAATTCTGATGTAATATACTTAATTGGGGCTGCTTCAGGTAAACGTGGCAGTGTATATAGTGCACATTCGGGAATTAATGCATATGTGATCTTGGTAGAATGTAACACCAAGTCATGTAATGCGTGAGCACTTACTTCCATAACTGAATTTCGACAGAGTTCTAGAGACCATTTTGATATATATGATACAATACGTGATGATATATTTTAAATTGCTCCGAACGCATTAAAGGTGCAATAATAAAGTATATTTCCCGAAAAGTGTGTAATTGTGAAAATGGTGTTCTATTGAGTAATTTTATATTTTTAAATATAAATTGTACAAAGTGAACTTTATAAACTTGTAAATTCTCGAAAACTTTCTTCATTCTAGACATTATTTGATTCATTCCATCTTACAAAGCAGGTGGGTTCCTGAGATTTACAGTCTAACAAATTAAAAAAATTAAATGCTATCTCATCGAGTTTCCCTGAGAATTTCTCTATTTTCAATACAGTACTCATATTTATAATATAGCTATTGAGTACCCATGAAAAATCACAGGAAAATTTTTATTCACTGAAAGGTCTGAAAGATAATACATGTAAAAGGTCTAAGATAAGTTTGATTATTTTACGTAAAGATACCTTCAAAAAGATGTTTTAGTATATATTTTATATAGTAATATTTATCTTAATAAAACGACAAAAATTATCTCATTAAATCGGTTTTAATATTCTCTTCTTCAAGTTACCGGAGAACAATGGCGGAAGGTAAGTTTAGATTAGGTCTAACTGTATGCTTACGGATATTCTTCGGTTAACGCACCAAATATTTTTACTCTGTTTTAAAATAAACTTATAAAATCAGACAAAACTATTGTGTATAAAATGTTATTATTGCAAAAAGGTATTTTAATATAGCGCAATTTCTCACTTTATTAAAAGCGAATAACGTAAATAAACCCAAATTCTCAAACATGTGCATATGCTTGTTGCCATTCAGCAAACAATAATAATAATGTGTGTAAATTACTCACACACGACATTATGTTGTTTGAATTTAAAATATAGATGAAAAATTTTAACACTTTCAAAAACAAAGACAACCAAAAATTTCGGGCATTATTATGCCCTTTATCAGTGACAAAGTGAAAATAGGTATCATGGTCAAAGTTAAAGATAATGTCAATTTCAATAATTAAAGCCCAAATAGATGAACAAACGTTAAAAGCACAATTAAAATAATCAATAAAGGAGGCTTTTTTAGAAGATATTGGATGGGAGGAGTTAGCAGGAATGCAAGAATTGAAGACTGCATGTTTACGAAAAATAGAAGTATGAAAGCCAAGAGAGTTACATGGAAAAAGGAAATTCACAAAAGGCAAAGAAAAATTAGACTCATGGTCAGCGAAAAAATTAAAAGAGGGGTAAAAATAATTAACAGTAAAGATTCACAGATACACAAAGATCTTCATTTTCTATGAATCTAAGATTAATAACTAACGGTATATATAAATAGAAGTGTATATTATTATAAAAGAGGGGGAACTACTAAGTTCAATGCATAACAAAAATACAAGTATTGCATGAAATAACTGTGGCATTTAAAAATTAATATTTATTATTAAGTGATTAGTACCACAAAAATTACACACAAAAAAACACACAAAATTTACCCAACCTACCTTACCTTATCTAAAACTAAACAATACACATTAATTACACACAATTTTATCTTTTAAATGTATATTTATTTAACACTCAATTATGATTACATATATAATTAAAAAAATCCTTTCTAATTAATTAATTCAAGAAAGACCCAGAAGGTTTAAATGTGAGACCTAACTTTGATCGAAACATTTTGAGGAACTACATTCGACAATCTGCAAATAAAGTTGTCACATACCAAGACGACACATCTATTGGTTACCATGTATTTTATGATATCTTATAATTTATGAATTTTGTAATTAAATTATGTTTTTTAAATATATCAATTTTAAAGGGATTAATATGCACGTCTTATCTCGCGGTTATAGGTTGTAAATTAAAGCTCATTTTCGCCACCTACAATTTACTTTGCCACTGATGGAGAACGTAATAATGTCCGAAAGTGCTCTGATTGTGTAATTTTAATGTACGTCATTAATTGTGCTTTTTTTATTAAAGACATTTTAATCGGTAACTTTTGTAGTCTTTATTTTTAAAGTTTCCGTCACATACCTTTGCTACAGTTATACGGCCACATTGATTCACTTGGCTTGTTTAGGGGATCTAGCACAAGTCATAAGTTGAGATATCAACTACCTTTTTATTATCACCAACATTTTGATACTGCTGCCGTCGAATTTTTAGCGACCGCATTCGTGAACATCTCGTCACTACCTCACATCTCTTACCACTTTACATCAAAACGTTATTTTTCTTCTGATATCAGTCTCGCCTTTTTTACTAGCAATCGCATCTCTTCCATGCTCCGGGGAAACACACCCTCCCGACTTTCATTGGCCTATCCTTTGTGCGATGTTGGGGTGCATCCTGATTGGGTCCTATGGAGCTTATAGGTAGTGTTCTAATCTCTCAAGGAAACATCGTTTTCGCCTAATGTCGCCATCGTGATTTTTTCCAGCTGTTGATATCATGGATTTAAGATCGCAAACATCTCCGGAGGAAACTAACAAACGTGGCGTCACTCGACTGAGTCCTTTGTTCGACGTTAAAATTACTTAAATGGTCCTAAATGGTCTCACAATAACATTCATTAACAAATAATTACTTTTTAATACAATATAAATATTTTTATGTCTTGCTATAAAAACTAAATATACAATATCATTGAAGATTAGAAATTATGCAAGTCACCAGTTTCATATATCAAAATATGCATGTTACTTTACTTAACAATAAACATTCGTTACAAGCAAATCATAAAGAGTATTTTTGTCATACTAATAAAGCCAAACCCAAAACATTACACTGAGTGACTCGTCTAAACTGTCTTATACATTAATATGGAACAATACTCAGATCCACATGTATCGTAATGCAACCACTTTTTATATTCTATACATTGCAGGTGATATTAAAATACTCGCTAGAACTTTAAAACATATTTCCTGCAAAAAACTTAATTTGATGATCCAAATGTATTTTTCATAGACACTTCAAAACATAATATAAACAAAAAGTTTTCATGTTCAGTGCACGTTGAATAAAAATTAATTTTTGAACCACGGAATAAAATATTCTGTTTCATTTTTAATGTTGTCTCGTAAATTTTTCTCTGCGTTTATTTATACAGTAACAAACTTGCCACATAGCTTTTTAAAATGTAATATTTAATCTCAACATATATAGTGAACATTTATTTTGATGCTTAAAGAGTTTATTAAAAAGTAACAGCAGTCTAACTCCCAAAATTAAATAAATATTAAAGAAGTAACTTCAACAAATTTATTCCAGCAGAAGAAAAAAAAATGAGAACACTTCTGCAGAACCCGAACATGGAAATTTAAGGTGCGCATTCTTGTATTTTGTCCATCACCGCTGTGTATATTAATATCTGTCTTGTATGCTGTTTCTTAATATATGCAAGATGTTTCATTACATTGAGTTTTCTGCGACAAAATTTACTTTCTTTTGGGGAGCGCACACAAAGTATAAAGAGGTATAATATGAATTAATTTGCAAAATTATATTTTCGCTGTTTGTTATTAAAATGTAAACTTCTTGCTCTGTATAATGCAATTTTACAAGTTTCTATTGTGGTTTTAAATTTTTTTCTGTGCCGATTTTTCTAAATTTACTGATTAGCAAACAGTGAAATTCTGTTTGTTGGAGGCTAAATTTTTGCGTAACTATAGCTTTTTTCCTTAAATCATATATTTCTCAGGATTTGTCATAGATGGAGCACAGACGCTGACTGCTTTAGATTCAGCTGTTTAGGTCAGGTTGTTTTAAGTTTCATTTTACTAGAATTTTTTTTCAAGATGGCTATATATAGAACTTATAGATAGGAGTCATATATATATATATGTATTAGAAAAATGTAATAATAAAAAATTCAAGTAATATTAACATCACCATAGACGCAAAACCACGGTCATAATGCCGATAAGAGAAAAAAACAGCACCGGCCCAAATTCGATGATTAATCAGAATTAAATTCATCTTCAGGTCTGAGTATTTAATTC
Source organism: Amaurobius ferox (assembly GCA_951213105.1). Classification (NCBI taxonomy): domain Eukaryota; kingdom Metazoa; phylum Arthropoda; class Arachnida; order Araneae; family Amaurobiidae; genus Amaurobius; species Amaurobius ferox. Next base: position 81,360,735 of record OX578142.1, on the reverse strand, counting down.
TAATTAACCCAAACATTTGTATGTTTCAGTTTGAGCAATAGTACATTACTATAAATGCTCAAACTCAGACTACAGGCATCAAAAGATGAAAAATTGAAGATCAGAAACATTAAGAAAATGTGTATTACCATGTGGCATGAACCCTTCTTCTTTTACCACGTGTATACGCAATCAACCTCAACAACTTAAATTTTCTAGAAGCGTCGAAATATATGAACAAGTCGGAATACAACCAGGGAGGGATTACGAATGTTCACAGCGACACTCCCAGGCCCGTTCAGTAAGTCAGAGCAGGAGACAGGACTATTACCCGTATAAGCAAAAAAGAATATGAACATGAAGCAAAGATGAAAATTCTTAATAAACAAGAGATTCATTGAAGAAATGGATAAACGAGGATGCCACTATACATCATTATAAGGGCTCTCAAATCATAGTTTCAAACTAGCTAAAGTTACAATTTTTTAGCGATAATAAATTGAAAACATTAATATTAATGTATCTTATTTTCCGATTTTTGATTTTTCTATTGTTTTAGCTTATTTTATTATTTTTCAGTTTTATTTATTTATATAATTAATAAATAATTATATATATATATATATATTTTTTTTTTTTTTTTTGTTAGCCACTATAATTGGGAAAGTTTTCTTGGATGTTATCGAGTGGAAGTTTATACACTGAGTTGATAATTTTAATAACGAATTTGAGAGGATATGCAATATTAGTCGCTGTACTCAATAATTCCATAAAATGTGCTAATTTATAATTTTCATCACAGATTTTAATGATTCTAAGAACCTGGTTTATTATAATATTTCTAAAAACTGATATATGAGTCAAAATGTTGAATTTTTGATGTATTAAATTTAAAATCCTGTCTTTTATCATACAAGTTCATAACTATATTACAACTTTGTAAATTTAAATGTAAATCTAAAAAGTTTGCAACATTAGAGCCATTATTACCTGCATTTAATTGTAAATTATTAGGATAAAAGTTAAATACTATAGGGATATTATTAAGGGATACACATGATATGTCATCTAAATATCCAAACATGTGCATTTGGGTGGAGCGAAAAAATGAAAGTTGAAATCTTGTTTTCGAATACCCGCCAAAAGTTGCGTATTTGTAAGTACAATACACGTGTAAAATATAATCAAGTTTGAACAACTCCTTGGGCCCTCTACCGAGGCTTGTTTTTTCTCCCAAAATTGTAACTTTATTGTACTTTAATTGTACGTTTTGAATCAGACAAAATATTAATAATTTATTCATTATTTCATTGCATACTAATTGCATACTACATTTTATTGCATGCTAATAATTTTCATTATCATTGCATATTAATATTTTAATTATTCATTAATTAATTAATTTGTATTCATTGTATTCATTATTCAAAAATAAAAATGTTAGCATGCAATGTAGTATTAAGTAAATAGGTTGCGATTGAATGTGAATAGGTTACGATTGAATGTAAATAGGTTACGATTGATTTCTTTTCCAAATGGTAGATGGTACTAATAATGATCCGTTATCAGCGCAGAGCTCAGTTATCACATGGTTTTATTATTCGTTATTCGAGAGGTCGTTATTTGGTGTCTGTTTTTAGCACGAGGATGGGCTACTATTTCGCATATGTTTTGATGATTATGGTGAAGAAGTTCATTTGAAGAACATATCCGAGTCGAGTATTCGTGATATCAACAGGTATTAATTTTTTGAATTCTTTGTTTCGCAATATTAGTTGAATATTTCTTTACATCGTTTGCAATAATGGCTGGCGGTGGTGGTGTGAGTGGACGATCTGTTGCCAGAAGTAAAATTGAATGTCCCATTTTCGGTGCCCCATCAGAATTTAAAAATACAGTTTTGCCAACTATTGAAGACACTATAAAAGGTTATTTGTATGTTATGCATGAATTAAAACTTGAAAGATCCGGCCAAGAACCAAGCATTTTAGAAATATCCAAAAAGGTCGGACAGCAAATAGAAGAAATTTGGCAACGAGTTTTGATTCCCACAATCTCACAGAAAAGCATCCTTCAAATGATTTGTAAGCATTATAATATATAGCTCAGCCTCATCCGATATCCCAAAATCAAAAGAAAAGAAAACTACAATGTAAGAGTGGAAATTTTTTAAAATGAATCAACGAAGCTGTTTGATATCGCAGCTTGTAAATGCCAAATATTCCCTTTCTGCTCTTGCCATAAGTCACATGAGGTTCCAACTGAAGAACAGCCTTTCCTTCCAGATCAGAGATCAACCAGAAGATTGGTTATTGGAACGATTGATATAATAGAACTTAATAAATTAAGGAAGAAGTTTGAAAGGATAAAAGCAAAAATGGAATGGGAACGCCTTCATCTTCAACGGCAAAAAAAGCGAATGTATTAAAAGCGTTGAAACTGATAACATCGATGAGGGTCAACGTAGCACCATTGCAATTCCAGAACTTAAAAAAAAGCAACTGATACGTTCTCTGCAATAGAGCCATCAACATCAAAAGCGGGGCAAATGAGGTTTTCACTTCTAACTCTCTCACGGATGTGTGAGCAGTACGGCATTTCTGACAGATGCGCTGCAGCAATTGCTTCAGCAACGTTACAGGACGTCGGTATTATGGGAAAGGATGATTGTTCTAAAGTCGTTGATAGGAGTAAGATTCGAAGAGAGCGACAGAAAACACATACTTCACTTAAAAACCTGCAAACTGGAAGTGGATGAGGCCTGAAAAGTATATTTTTCAATAGCAGAAAAGACAAAACTCTGTCACAGTAAATGGTTGGAGACAGATACTATAGAAGAACTATAAGCGAAGAACATGTATCTATGATACTAGAACCAAATTCTCTTTATTTGGAGCATGTAACGCCGGCTTCTGGAACGGGTAAACAAGTAGCGACAGTAATATGTAATTTTTGCATTGAAAATGGGTTAAGCCTCGACGAATTTTTAGCTGTTGGTTATGACAGCATGACCACGAGTACCGGAAGAAAGAACGGTGCTATTGCGGTCTTACAGAATAAAGTGGTACGTCCTTTGCAATGGTTAATCTGTCGACTGCATGCGAACGAGCTGCATCTGCATCACTTATTCGCATTCCTTGATGGTGCAACTAGCAGTCTCCGTGAATATTCGGGACCAATAGGTAAATTGCTATAAAATTGCGAGTAAATGCCACCTGCCCAATTTGAAGCAATTATTTGCATCTTGCCGGAAATAGACCATAGCGATCTCAGTACCGACCAGAAATACATGTATGAAATGTGTCAAGCGGTTTCGTCTGGCCAATGCTCCCTAAATCTGAGTAGCCATAATCCAGGAAAACTGTCGCACTCGAGATGGATTATTATAGCCGCAAACAGAATGGTGAGGCATTGCAAGTGAGAGTCCATCTTCAAATTTGAAAATTCTGGCCGAGTACATAGTAAACATTTATGGTCCAGTTTGGTTCCAGATAAAGAAACAACCCTCTTGCTTGAATGGAACAAGGCACGTATTAAAGTCAATAACATCATCTCGTTATCTAAGTAACGATCTCAAAAAAATATTGATCCTGTCATTCAGCAGAATGCATATTTTTGCCACCCAGAAAACATTCTGTTAGCAGTGCTAACTGATGAACGAAGGCACATCAAAGAAGTCGCTTTACGGATAATTTTGAAGGCTAGAGAGGTGGCCTCTGTTCCCACAGAAGTAAGAGAATTCTGTATTCCAAAGCTGAACTTCAGTGCCTCAGACTACATGAATATTATCAACTGGCATAAGTGTGGAAACCCCAGGCCGTCCGACTCATCCAGAGGACTAGAGCAACTATTTGGACGACAGGAACTGGCATAAGTGTGAAGTAACTGAACCCCCCCCCCCTTCTAGTTGCCGGCAGCCCAAATAGCCGCTCACGTCCTCGGAATAGTCGGATGGTCTGGGTCTTCAACCCCCCATTCTAGCTAGCATATCGAATGAAAGTCTCCAACAATCGATCAAAAGTACCGAAGCAGATTTGGAGTTTGTTCAGTTCCCCTGTCATACTCAGGCGATGGAACGCTGTGTTAAGATGGTGACCGAGGCTTTTTTGTCTGTGATTGACCAATCGGCTAGGGATGGCGTCATATGAGCAAAAATTAACTCTCGAAACATCATGTCATCGTTTGAATAAATAAAAAGATTTCCAAGTGGTTTAATGGCGGAATGGTGGCTATTCCTTATGGCTATAATTGACTGACTATTAAGGTTTCTTATCTAGTGAAATATTGTTACTTATATTGTAGTTACTGTGTACCTGTGTATTAACAACTCGTACATAACGTTCATCTCTTCACTTTATGATTTTTAGTACTAAATAAATCATTTTCCAATTTAACTTCTAATGTGAAATGAGTGATATATACATATTATACAACATCGCCCGGTAGAGGGCGGAAGACATACTTTGAATGCGCCCAAATTTTAAACTTAAGTTGAGGGATATAAACGGCAACTTTTTAACCCTATTCCATTAGTTTTTAATGAAAAAAAAAATTCGACCTATTTCTCTCCACCCTAATGTGCATATTATCCAAACTTGGATTAATGTTCCTTTCATAAAAGAATGAATACAGATTAGCTAACAATGTGGGGCACACACCCCTCGTGGGATACCAAACTGTTGTTTAAAAAAAGTACCACCATGTTGAATATAATTCTCATAAAGGGTGAAATTGAGTATTTTTTTTTTTAAATTTGAATATTTTAGGTTGATATTATATTTTTCAAAAATTTCTAAACATTTCTATACATATCATCTATATCAATATTATAAAACAAATCTTTGAAATCATAAGTATAACTACTATGAATATTAGCAAGAGTTTTAAATTTCTTAACTAATTCAAAACTGTTTCTCACAATATGACAATTATTAGAGATCTCATCTGACAAGGATACTTCATGTAACATTTTTAATAATAATTTACCAGCATTAGTAATGTAAGAATTATGCCCACTAGTAACAGTTCGAAAAGAAACAGGGGATTTATGAAACTTGGGTACTAAAACAATATATGGAATATTATTACAACTAGTTTTTAGATGGATTTGCTTATATGGCTGATATTCTATAAGATTTTAAGGTTAGTATTATGTAAATTATAGATTTGATTATTAAGTAAGTATGACTGGAGGATGCTTATATATATATATATATATATATATATATATATATATATATATAACTATACGACCCTGCTTTGTATGACAAAATTGCTTGTTTAGATGTGATTTATCACCCCTTAAAGTTTGTTACAAAAGTTCAGACTCAACCTGTATATATATATATATATATATATATATATATATATATATATATATATATATATATATATATATATATATATATATATATATATATATATATATATATATATATATATATATATATATACCGGGTGATCAGAATTAAAACACCCCTACTCTGAGCTCTCTATACATCGAACTATTCAGTGTAAGGGTTCCAAAATTGTTGAACCTACTATTCAAGACATGGGGAAAGGGATTACGCGAAAAAAAATTAGTTCCAGAAACACCGATAGGTGGCGCTGTACAACAGAAAATATGCTGAAAAGACACAAAATAATAAGATAATCACAAAAAAACAAACGCATGCGATATGGAATTTTTCCTTTTTAATTTCTTTTGCTGATATAAAAAAAAATAAGATAAAAAAGTGAAGAAACTTAAACTGTCATTGTAACTGCAATTTCTCACTGTAAGCACATAAATTTGCATAAACCCTTGGTTTGCAACTACTATGTTCTGGGCATAAAAGTTGATAAAACTGGGAAATTTTCATTCTTATCAGCGATGGCTGTCACACTGCCAGAACGCGATTTGCTTGTGAAGCTGTTTTATGAAAACAAAGGACAGCTGCAGCTGCACTTCGAGAGTTTCGTCGACTTAAGAATTTGCGCAAAGGACCATTACTTTCACAAGCTCTCAGAAGGGCCAACGGCCGTACCGTGCTGAAAACACCGGTTCTCGTTAGATCACCGAAGTCAGGCAGCATCGGGCGCGGTTAGTACATGGGTGGGTGACCACCTGGGAACACCGCGTGCTGTTGCCACATTTCGGGCGCGGTAGCCCGGTGATTAGCGCTGCATTTGCACGCTGCCACAACTGCCGTCGTGTTCATTCGGAGTACTATCACGTTAAAGATGTGGCTCCGTAAGTCCTTCCGAGAGGTTAGTGGTAGTGGAAGGAGGGTACGGTCCCTGTGGATGCCTTTCCCACTGGGTTCCGGTCTAAATTGGGTGGCAATTCCCGGCCGTCCAAACAGTTACCTTACACCTTTCTGGAAGGTCGGACGGTCTGGGTCTCAACAACAACAAGCTCTCAGGAGAATGATCGCTCGATTCGAGAAAACTGGACATCTTGAAGTTCAACCGGTTCGAGGACGCAAATCGACTCGTTCAGATGTTGTTGACGATGTTGCCACCGATATTGTTGAACAATCAATGGAAAACGTTATAGGCTGTTAGCGCACGAGGAGTGTCACTACACTTTTGTGTTCCCTACAGCACAGTGCGGAACGTACTGAGATATATAGTGCATTTTTTCCCGTACAAAATTAGTCACAATCACCACTTGCTGACTATCGACAGGGAGAAGCGACTGACCTTTGTATTGACATTTCTGGAAAGAGTTGAAGTGGATGCATCGTGGCCATGGCAGATTCTATGGAGCGATGAAGCGCGTTTCCATCTAAGTGGAGCAGTCAACACCAATAACTGTCGCATTTGTGACACGGAAAACCCTCGTACCTTCCAAGAGATTCCACTTCACTCACCGAAAGTTACAGTCTGGTGTGGATTCACAGCCACATTCATTATTGGACCTTTCTGTTTCGAGGAGGCATCTCCCAATGGCCCTGTGACATGCACCGTGACGGCCAGGAGGTACAAAAACATGCTCGAAAATTTTGATGTAACCCAACTGCAACAGCACCAAGGTCTTGATTCAATTACTTTTATGCAATATGGAGCGCCTCCACACATTGGACTCTGTGTACAGCAGTTTCTTTGGCAATATTTTACTAATGGTAGAGTAATTAGTCTTGCGTTTTCGACAACCTGGCCTTCTCGTTCTCCAGATCTTAATCCCTGTGATTTTTGGCTGTGGGGATACTTAAAAACTCTTGTTTATCGAGGACGTCTGGTAATCTTGGCAGATTTGAAAGACAGTATCACTCTGCATGTGAGAAGCATCTCAATCGATCCGCAGATGAACACGCTCTCCACAAACTGCAGATTTTACATCTTGAAGAAGGGAGCCGTATTGAGCAGCATTCCCTGCATCGATAAGGTCCTTGTGATATGAATGGTTGGTACGTTCGAATAAAATGTGTAACAAATGTGTATTTTGTGTCTTTTCAGCATATTTTCTGCTGTACTGCGCCACCTATCGGTGTTTCTGGAACTAATTTTTTTTCGCGTAATCCCTTTCCCCATGTCTCGAGTAGTAGGTTAAACAATTTTGGAGCCTTTACACTGAGTAGTTCGAAGTATAGAGAGCTCAGAGTAGGGGTGCTTTAATTCTGACCACCCGGTATATATATATATACAGGGTGAGTCTGAACTTTTGGGCTAAACTTTAAGGGGTGATAAATCACATCTAAACAAGCAATTTTGTCATACAAAGCAGGGTCGTAACGCAAGAGGTGAGCAGCTAGCAAGAGGTGAAGGTGAAACGCTAGAGGACGGCAGAACATACCTCCTATTTTTGCAGGAGGTATTGCCACAGTTACTGTAACACGTTCCTGCCAACATTAAAGCATGTATGTGGTTCTAACACGAATTAGCCCCACCCCATTTCAGCGTGGATGTGCGTTACATCTTAAATGCTTCATTCTCAGGGCAATGGATTGGTCGGGGTGGTCCCATAGCTTGGCCGGCACGATCACCCGATCTCTCCTGACTTGACTTTTTCTTATGGGCCTTATGAAAAGTCTCATCTACGATGGCCCCATCGACTCCTATGACGACCTTGTTGCTAGGATTGTTGTTACTGCCGGCGTTGTTCAAGATATGGCGGGTGGTTTTGCTAACATGCGCCGCTCGCTACGTCGCAGGTGTGAAGCCTGCATTACTGCTGGTGTTCGCACTTTTGTGCAGTTTCTGTAACTTGGTCCATGCATTCTGCAATTTCTGTCAGTAAAACGTACTTAGTGCCTACTCTGTAATTTTTGTGTTTCCTCTTTTCACGAGAGAGTCATCATTTCCTTCCTCATTTCATGAGCTACCACCTAGCGGTTCACCTCTTGCGTTACGACCCTGCTTTGTATGACAAAAATTGCTTGTTCAGATGTGATTTATCACCCATTAAAATGTGGCCCAAGAGTTCTGACTCACCCTGTATATATATATATATATATATATATATATGGTTATCAGGGTTACCAGGGGTTATCAAGACATTAGTAAAAGCAAAAAACCAAAGGAACTGTAATAGCGCAATTTAAAATAAAAATCGAAATTTAAGTCCTAATAAAAAGTGTATTTTAAACAGATAACACTATTTTCAAAGGATAATAGGAGCTCAAGAAAACCTATAACAAGGATATGACGCCATAAAATGTAATAACAGTGACTACGACAAGGGTCAGGTAGTAAAGCCACTCGATGGAAAACAATTTCTCCAAGATCCATGGAGTCAGAGTTTGATTGCAGTAATGCAAAATTATTTACAAGTCACAAAGTCAACATCACTAGGCAACAGATGACACAAAGCTAGTGGTAAATCACACCAAGAACAAGAAAACCACAAAGCTAACACAGGAAAAAAAAATGAACACGAAGAGAAATAGTCAGAGCAAATTATGATTTTGAAATGCAACCAATGGAAACACTCTCTTAGCACAAACTCGCTTTCTTACGTGCGATCCATTAAGTTTATTTTTAAGGAGCAAGAGAATAGCTAAATATGACTCTAATACTTTCTAATGAAAAATAAGTCACTCGCGATCTTAAAATTGGGTTTCATTAGCATTTCCAGCTTTTTTTATTTTTCAGTGAGCAAACAAGAACTTCATTTAGGCAGGTTCCCTTGGGGCAATTAACACAACGCAATCACCAGTATAATGTTATCTATTCTAGTGTTAAAAATAGTCGTCAATAAATTAAATTAGGTACTACATACTTCTATATTTAAAGTAACAATATGATTTTGAGTTGCCATAGTTTAACTAACACATTTAGTTTTATAGAAACCTTCATATGGTAGCAAGTGGTGTGTACACTTCATTTTCGACGTAAATGTTAACATATTTTTTCTCTTTTACACACGCCTGCCGTACGGCCAACGGCCGTACCGTGCTGAAAACACCGGTTCTCGTAAGATCACCGAAGTCAAGCAGCATCGGGCGCGGTTAGTACTTGGTGGGTGACCACCTTGGAACACCGCGTGCTGTTGGCCATCTCGGGTGCGGTATCCCCGTGGTTTGCGCGCTAGATTTGCACGCTACCACAAATGCCGCCGTGTTCATGCGGAGTACGATCACGTTAAACATGTGGGTCCGTAAGTCCTTCCGAGAGGTTGGTGGTAGGGGAAGGAGGGTACGGTCCCTGTGGATGCCTCCCCCACTGGGTTCCGGTCTAAATTGGGTGGCACTTCCCGGCTGTCCATACAGTTACCTTACACCTTTCTGGTAGGTCGGACGGTCTGGGTCTCAACAACAACACTCCTGCCGTACAAATTATAAAGACATACGAATTCTGTCATACGAATTCTAAAGCATGAAATGATTTTATTATTCGATAGTTAATGCCACATTAAAATATTTCAGGTAAATTATGTGTAATATATAAATACACTAAGATTTCCATTGAAAACTCATGACTGTAAAGAAATGAATGAAGCAAATGGCTGCATTAACTGTCTGATATTGCACACACACACACAGTTTAGTTTAAAAGATAAAACATATAATAAAGATGAACAGGAGAGAGATTGATTAGGTAAAGTTCCTTATATATTCATTTTAGTAATACAGATATATTTTAGACAACATTAAGGAATATGTGTAGCATTTTAGTTCGAGATATAAAAAGTATGAAGATTATATATTATTTTTAACTCTCGAAATCCCGCTTTTTGACCTGATCCCAGACAGTAAATATAAAACGCAAGAGGAAAATCTTACAAAATTCAACAACAAAAATAAAAATAATTTATTTTTAAAAGGTATATTGATGTATAACTTAATCATTGAATTTTTATTACAGGTGAATCACTTTTATGTTCAGAAGGACTTAATTGGTATGAATAATTAAAACCTAATTGGTATGAAAATGTAATCAAAAATTACCTTCATTACTTTTGTATGAACAATTGCATTTCGAAAATATAATAAACTGACAATTGACGTTGATGAATTGATTACATTGTAAGAGTTGCATGAAAAATGGATCTATAAATGCAGTTGTTTGGTCATATTTAAGAGTTTGACATAAAAACACTTAATTTGAAAGCGTTATCAGATGAAACTATTCAGAAAAAAACATAAATTCACTAAGTTAAAAATTAATTTATTTGTACTCAAAGTATAGCTATAGGCACAAAAAGTCGACGACCAGTCGCCAAGAAATTTAGGTCAACATAGTTGAGAATGTTTAAATATTAAGAATCCATTACGGTTGCAGACACAACTTCTCTTTATTATTGTAAGTCGGACGTAATACCGCGCCAAAATCTAGCTTAAATTTGATATTTATGTAAAAATTGATTATTTTGGTTATCTCAAAATTATACAGACTTGCTTTTATTGCATTATATTGAGATTGGACAAGAGCCAGTATTCGCGTGATAAACAGCTAGAATGTAGATAAAGGATTAATATAGTAAGTATTACAATATTTTTGGAACAATTTTTGTTAGGGATATTAAAAATGTGAAAGAAACATCAAAATTAAACATTATTAATGTGGTAAACAAAAAATTACATTTAATTGGAGTTACTTTTTAAATATAAATGATGCATCTTTGTAATGATATTATTATGCTTGATTGAAGTGATCATGAATCCAATAGTTCGTCCATTAGTATCATCGCCGCAATAACCCACCATTACCTCTTTGCACGAGTTCCTAAACATAATGATTAATTAAAACACTACACATTCCATTTCACATTTTTAACTTTTAAAATAAAATTTTATTTATTCACACATATTAATATTTTGATTAAAATCACTTTAATTTTAATAAACGCTGAAGGAGGAGAAAAGCCCCGTGTGAGACTAGGTCTTAGAAAATTATTACAAAGCCAAGAATTGAATTAATATATACGCAGACTGGGACATACATCAGTTTGTTTGTCTGTTGCTCAGAGTGCTTGGAATATTTGTTGCGTCTTTTTCTGTCATTTGGAGTCAGTTTTCTCTTTTCTAACACTTTCTCAATACTCAAAATAACCACTACACTGCTTGAAAACACGACTCTCTGAACTTTTGGATAATCATTTTGCTTATGAACAACACAACTTGAATTCCATGACCGCTCTCTATCGCTTCTAGACAATCATTAATTATGACACCATTGCTATAATTTCATGACCGCTCGCTCTCGCTTCCTGAATTCTAATCCCTTATTTTCGCTGACTTTATCTCCTTGTCGTCACATCATTTTGCCTGAGATCCAGATACGTTTTGCTGCCATTGGAGGCTCCTCAGTGAGATGTTGCATCTTCGCACCCTTAGTTCCCTGAGTTCCCAATGAAGCTTGATTTAAATCTTGGTCCTAGACGGTCATGACTTTCCGGGCCAAGACTGTTGCAAAACGGTGCCTAAAAGTCTGCACTTTGTTTCGTTGTAAATAGTCGTAAATATCAAAACTGCACAATTGCCTCCTGATCTCACAGTTAATTCACGTAAATTCACATGCCAGCAGCTGATAAAACCTTCACTGTTTATTTCTAAGATAACTCAGTAAATCTATATAAATAAAATTGCAAATATGTCTGTCTGTATTTTTGTCTTGTCTGATCATCACGGGGCCAAGACTTAAACCAAGCTTCATTGGAGACTCAGGGAGCCAATGATGCGAAGATGCAACATCGCACTGAGGAGCAAAGACGGCGTATTCTGACCTCAGGCAAAATGATGTGGCAACAAAGAGATAAAGTCAGCTCAAATAAAGATTTAGAATTCAAGAAGCGAGAGCGAGCGGTTATGAAATTCAAGCATTGGTGTCATAATTAATGGTTGTCCAGAAGCGATAGAGATAGAATAGTCCCACTTAAAATTTAGTTCATGTTTCGAGGTTCTAGGACCAGGGGTTATCGACATATTAATTAAAAACGCACCGTTAAACCTATCATAGACATAGAATTATGCCGACGATATTTTCCCCCGTAACTTTATTTAAAGAAAATGATATCCGATGTGTTCATATTTTTATTAAATATTTTCCAATTTAAAAAATAAAGAAATGTATATGAAATAAATTTTATCAAAATTGCACTTTTGACTAGATATTTACGGCCTTTAAGTTTAAGATTATTTTAGGATTATTGATATTTTCAATTTATTATATCATCTGTTTTATTTTGGCAAAAACGGTTGAAACACATATATTGTAGTCCTGGGAAATCTTCTATCAGTACACTGGTATATCTTCTAAAATATAAGTAGCGCGGTTATACCTACCTTTACAATGTTTTCCATTTTGACATATATTGGAATCAATTATGGCCCTCAAGTTCAAAAATAATTCATATTTTCACTTTATCACGTCATCTGTCGTATTTTAGCAAGAATGTTTGAAAATCATATATTGTAGTACAGGTAATTTTCTACTAATACATTTGTGTATCTTCTAATATTCGGTAATATAAGTAGTACGGGTATATCTTCCGATACAAGCAGTGCTTGGGATCAGGCTGTTTTATTCTTCAGATCTGCCTGTGAAGATAATTTTTGTATAGCGAGAACAGAGATTCTTAAACTTCTTTTTATGAGCATTAATATAAATATTTTAATTGCATGTTTTGAATAACAATGTCATTTATAATTGTATGGGAATTTGCACATGATCCAATGTCTTTATGTGACAGAAAAATTTTATTAAATCTTTTCCGATTTAAATATTCAAGAAATTTATGTAACATGCATTTCATCGAAATTGCATTTTGACTGGATTATGTCAATTACTGCCTGCAGATTAAATATTACTGAGATTATTGATATTTTCAATTTATTACCTATTTTACTTTGGCAAAATCGGTTGAATCTCTAGTACGGGTAATCTTCTATTTGTACACAGATATATCTAATCTACGAGAATATAAGTAGTACGGTTATATCTTGTCATGCAATTTTAGTGCTTTTATTTTGGTATATATTGATTCGATTTCATATTTTTTGGAAATTCGTTTACAAACGGGACCGGGATGTTTTATTCTTCAGATATTCCTGTGAAGATAATTTTTGTATAGCGAGAACAGGCATTCTTAAACTTCATTTTATGAGCATTAATTTCAATATTTTAATAGAATGTTTTGAATAACAATGTCGTTCAAAGTAGTACAGGAATTTGCACATGATTGGGAATTTTATGTCTTTTTATATTATATAGTCCGTACGAAGAACGTCTGTGAAATACGGGCAATTCTATACTAATACACGGGTATACTTTCTAATCTACGAGTTACTACTTTCTAATGTACGGGTATACCTTTCCATACTATTTAAGCGCTTTCATTTTTGCATATTCTGGCATCAATTACGGCATTATTAAATTATTAAAGATTACGGAGAGTACTGATATTTTCTATTTATTACGTTATCTCTTTTATTTTGGCAAATATATTTAAAACTCATATACTGTAATACGGATAGTCTTCTACTAATAGACGGATATATCTACTAATCTATGAGAATATATGTAGTAGGGGTATATAATCTTAGCGCTTCCATTTTGGCATATATTGGAATCATTTACAGCCTTATGGTTTAGATTACGGGGATTAATGTAATTTTCAATTTATTATGTTCTCTGTAATTTTTTGGCAAATAATTTTGAAACTCATATATTATAGACGGATAATCTTCTATGTATCCCCGGCCGCTTACTTTGCTGCTTATGCCCTCGGGTGAGTCGGACGGCTTGGGCTTTCCACGGGTATGTATTCAGCCAACTGCTCATGTTCTGGGCTGAGTCGGGAGGTCTGAGTTTTCAACAGTAATGTATTCGAATATTCGAAAATATAAGTAGTATGGGTATATCTTTCCGTACAATATTAGCGCTTTTATTTTGGCATATATTGATTTAATTTCACATTTTTTGTAATTTTTTTTTATGAGGGGTCAGTAAATTTTAATCTTCAGATCTTCCTGTGAAGATAATTTTGTATAGCGAGAACAGAGATTCTTAAACTTCCTTTCAGGAGCATTAATTAAATATTTTAATAGAATGCTTTGGATAACAGTGTCAATTAGAATACTATTGGAATTTGCATATGATTGTGAATTTTATGTTTTTACTTTCCTTATATACATAATGTATAAGGAAAGTATTGTGACGGAGTAGAAAATTCGAATTCGAGTTTTCGACGAGAGAGCACGTTTTAAGCATCCCTGATCACGAATCAAGCATTTTTGAAGTGATGTCTATGCGTGCGTGCGTGTGTGTGTGTGTGCGTGTGTGTGTGTGAGAGTGTGTGTGTGTAAGTATGTGTGTGTATGTGTGTGTGTGTGTGTCAGTGAGGATGTGGAGACGATATCTCACGAACGAATAGAGCGATCCGAATGAAATTTGGTACAACAATCACAATCCATGAATACTGGATGCCTATTGTTTTAAAACGCAATCGAATGTTCAGAACCCTCCTAAATTTTCGAGTGAAATTTTGAAAAAATCATCAAAAAATCAAAACCTTTAATAAAGTTACGCAAATAGACATTTCTTATGTAATTTTTCCTTAGAAAACGATTGACATAAATTTTAGAACGCTAGTATGAACCGTTCTCGAGGAGATATTGCACATTTTTCAAATAAATTTATCAAAATGTCCCATAAATTAAAAAAAAAATAACAACTGTTAAGAAACATGTTTACTTTTCATATATAATATCATGCGATAAATTTGATGACATTATTCTCATAGATTTAACTCGTTCCAGTCATGAGAAAAGATACTTTGAGTAACACTTTTGTATTTAAACGTCAATAGTCATTTATCCGCTGTAAGAATAACTTATTTCTCTATCCATAACGCTTGGCGAGATTTTGGCGACGAATTTAGCGGAATGTAGCCAACTTGGGGACATTTTTAAATGCTGCCAAATTAACGAAAATCTCGCCAAATGGATAAAAATCACGCTAAATCAATGGAAATCACGGCTATTTCAAGAAAATTCAATATCTTTGAAAGTATATATGTATCTACTATAAGAATAAAATTTTTTTAACTGTAAAAGTAGAAAATTTATTGCATTATATAAGGAAAGTCATGTGTTGTCCACATCAGATTTTTTTTCCATATAATGTATCCTGTATGAAGAACTGATATACTGCTATTATAAAATAAATTTTGAAGTGCGTTAGAGAAGTGTTGAACTTAATAGGACCATAGAATAAGACAAATACTTAATTTTTGGAGCACACATACTTTGTTATAGCCAATGATTTATTTAATGACTGACAATTAGTCTTAAACATTTTAACCCCAAATATGCAACTCTTAAAGCTTCTATTTTTAAGCGATCATCAGAATTTGTAATTGCTGTTATAAGTACTGTTTACTACTTAATAAATATGTGTTCCGAAAATTTGTATCCAATGTCTGGTTGTACCCTGGACCACTAAAGTTTTTATTTTACAGCTAGTTCATATTCTTCTTTTAGCGAGTCTAGTACAACCTAACTATTATTACTTAGTCTATGACCCTTTATCGTAATATAATTACTATACTTCCGTGAAAAATCGAGATTGAGGTTATACCTAGAATTATACGGCTAAAATGAACCTTAATCAGTAACTTTAAGTAGAGCAAGAAATGAAACAATCTGACTCTACGCTATTGCAATACGATTACAAATGGAAAGATTATTAAATATTAAACACGTGGTAAGTATAAAGGGTAAGTGAAAAGCGGTACAATAATTTTAAAAACATCTATAGAATATTTATCTAACGTGTTTCTGTCTTTTCAGACCTTTCAGTATCTCCCAGTGATCTAAAAGATTGCACACTTATAGTATCCCCCTTGGCACAAAAACTAAAGGTGTCAAACATTAGATTCGCTCGGTGGGGAGGTGGGCGAAAAGTATGGGGTTCGCCTAAAGTATTTTCAGCCCATCCAGAATCCTTCATGACAAATTATAAAACTGAATCTTTGCACACTCTGCGGTGCATAATCTAACGGAGCAGAATTTTCGATTTATTTCCAGGGGCCAAACGGAATGGGTTGTCGAAAAAACCTTCCAAAGTCCCATGCTGTTTTTAAATCTGAAACTTTGTACACTCATATTGGCGACCATGGGACAGAATCTAACAGCTAATCATTGATTAAAACACCTATTTGTTGACACAGACATGCACATAGCTATCACCTTAAAACGTGCAATTCGAGTTTAGGGATACTTTAAACGTGTTTTGTGGCAGAAAACAAGAATTCGAATTTTCAATACCGTCACAATACATTCCCTATACGGTGTACTATACAATATAGAGGGGAATTAATAATACCTCCTAAAATCTAAATCGCGTTTTCGATATTTTACTGGCAAATATGTTAATCTTTATTCCCGTTTTCCATTGTCTTTATTAAATAGGAAAAGTTTATCCTTCCTAAAGAGTGGAGCTTAATGGCTTTCTTAGATTATCGTAATGAAGATGAGAAAAATTACTGACTGAATTACCTCTGAAAAATTGTATTTGCTGGGAGTGCTGATGGGTTAGATTTAATTACCGGTAACTTTTATAGAAATTTGCGTTGGTGATGTTAAAAATAAGACACGTCACGCATTTCACTGCGTGTACGTGAATAAGAAATGGATTCATTATTATACAGTTTCAGGTCATATCCCATTTAGGCGGCTCATGTGAATTACAATGTCATTAAAAATTAACTGCAGTGTTTCTCCATTCGACATTCTCATAGCAGAATCCATTTTTAGTATTTTCCCTTAATTTTTCAAACTTTAAATGAAACATTTTGAAAAATCGGTATTGTGGGTCCAAATGATTACGATTATAGCGTGTTACCCTTCACTTTAAAGGGTTTCGATTTCAGGGGTTTTTTTTTATTGACACCATACTTGACAATGTACCCCCCGGGGGATAACTTCATCCCCAAGTGGTGCTAATGGGAAGACAAACAAAAAATATTGTATCGCGGCAAATCATTCAAAACAGTGTTTGAAACTATCATTGAGCCATAAATAAAACATTTTATTCATGATTTTGTCAAATTTAATCTTACGCTGCCATGTTAAATATAAAACTTCGATTGAACTTCGAAGTTTTCGCTCGAATTTAAAAAAAAAAACCTATCCAGGTCCATATTTTTTGTTATCAAAGCCGGATATACAGTTTCGTGAAAAATCCATTAATATTTGTGGCCGCTATCATGTACATGAAAAATCGACTACAGACATCAGACATACAGACGGGACATCATTCCATAATTAGTATAAACTCATTCAGGAGGCCTTTAAACATTTATTGACATCGAAATCTGGAATGAAAAATTTTCTTGTAAACAATCTATATATACTATAGTGCGACTCCAACGAGAAGGCATTTGAGTCACGTGACTTTGGACGAATCCATTAGTTAAATTCAATGACAGGTAGAAACGTACTAGGAAGAACGGGTTTCCAGAATTGGCGCCTTTAGTGCGAATTAATAATGCACCATTTGTGCAGTACGAAAATGATTTATGCAGAACGATAAAGAGCTTTATATGTATAAGTATATTCAGTGTTACTGTTGGGATGTGGTGGAAATGTTTTCTTCATAATAATTAAAATTATATTATAATAAAACAATAATGGTCGTAAATGTTTTGTTAAAATTGAAGAGTTCGGTTGTAATACTTTTCTTGTAACTTAAACTATTTTATTTAGGAGAAATGCACAATGCGTTTCGTGCGTATGAATGAATGATTCATCTCCTAAAAGGAAAAATCTGATGTGAACAGCACATGCCTTCCCTACAGATTCATATTTATTTTCTTTATTTCTTTTATAATTCATTAATTTGAGTTATATGCACAAACTAGCACGAATAATTATTTGAAATTACACTGAAATTGCAGTTTTAATTCAATTTTTTTCCTGGAAACTTTGTAAAATTACTGAAAAGCTGTGTTTAAAAGTTCCAAAAATTTGTTGGCTGAGATTACCCCCCCCCCCTCCCCCCTTAATTTATGGGTTGCTCGCTTGTGTAATAAGACATTTTCTTTAGGAAAGACCCTCGATCCATCTATAAAAGGGGAAAAAATACCTTGACATACACACATCTTTATATTTTTATCATTGTGTATTTTACTTTTTATATAACGTTGTTTAATTTCTATAAAATACAAAGAAAACGCTTCAATCTAAATACTTTTGCTGCCATTGAAAATCATTTCAGTAAGTTCTATGAATCACATTTTATACAGTTACATATTTCATAAAGTATTAATATTTGTTAATTCTAAAATAAATTTCAGTAATTTAATTAATTTTAAATATGTTATCTAACCATTTTCCTTGCTTGTGGGCCACTATTCGGGCAGTCAGTTCATCATTAGAGATTACATTGCATGGCCATGTCATCTGAGGAATCTATCACCCCCCCCCCCCCCCCCGAGTTACAAAATTCGGAAAATGTAAAAATATATAAAATATATATGTTTTATATTTTTATATATATATTTGTTATTATTTAATAATATTTTATATATAAATATTTAAAAAATTGTACCGCTGTCGCCCTTCTCGAAATCTGATTCTATACTTTCAGTTGACTCTTGAGTCATGTTATGAAGAGGAGTCGGCGCCTACCACAAAACTGATATCTTCTATGGTTTCTTCCACTAAATTGTCAATTACCCAATATTTATTTTCAACTTTTACTGCGTGCTCACAATATTTAATCCACTGCTCCTTTGTAATGTTGGCAAGGGCTGTCGGATGGGGGTGCATAACTTTTCTGAATTTGCTTCAGCCTAAAAAAAAATCGAGGACTTTGTGAACCACATTTCGTTCCTTGGAACGAATTACTTTTACTTCTACAGACATTTTGTCGATAAAAGCACGGTTCACAAATATCAGATTCTAATTAATTAAATAAACAGACGTTAGAAGTTGGAACAGATGTTAGACATTTTCTTAGTCGTAAGCGCAATGCTAGTAAAGCATTCCAACTATTCTAAATTGCAAACAATTGGCGAAATACGAGCAGCAAATGCGATCGCCAAACAGGTTTCTGCGTTTGGCAACCCTTTCATTGTAGTGCACAGATCGGCTGTTTTGCCAGCTTTCTTCCCTATAACGAAATGGACTCATCCAAGGTCATCTGCCAACTCATGGGAGCCGGACTATAATTGCCAAGTGTCCGTCTGTCTGTCTGTCTGTCACGCTTTTTTAGGCACTTCCCGAATAGATAGAGACTTGCAATTTGGTCCACGGCTCGGTCGTTCGATAAAACCCACTGGAAAAATCGAATTTTTCGAAAACGTTCTATAGAGGGGGTGCCCCACACCAAAATGTTCGAAAAGTGAAATGATGGGAAAGCATGCTTTGCGATGAGATAGAGACTTCAAATTTAGTGTATGGGTAAATCATTCGAAATTAAGAAAGTGTGCAATTTCAGATTTCCAATATTTTCTACTTAAGGTGGTGCCGCACACCAAAACTTTCGAAAAGTGAAATGATAGGAAAGCATGATTTGCGATGAGATAGAGACTTCAAATTTGGTGTATGGATAAATTGTTTGAAAAGGAGAAAGTATGCAATTTCAGATTTCCAATATTTTCAACTTAAGGGGGGGGGGCACACTAAAACCTTCGAAAAGTGAAATGATAGGAAAGTATGCTTTGTAATGAGGTAAAGACTTCAAATATGGTGTATGGTTAAATAGTTCGAAAGGAAGAAAGTGTGCAATTTCAGATTTCCAATATTTTTTACATAAGGGGGTGCCGCACACCAAAATGTTCGATTAACAGAATAAATGAGAAAACGCTCCTTTTAAATTTAATAGAGCTTGAAATTTGGTATACGGGCTAATCATTTGACGGAAACACGCAAGACGAATATAGGTTTTCAAAAATGTCCGTTTATGGGGGTGCTCCCGAGTAAAACTTTCGAAAAGTGAATTGTTAAAAAACCATGCTTCGGAATGAGATAGAGATATCAAATTTGGTGTAAGGGTAGATAGTTTGTGAAAGGAAGAAAGTGTGAAATTTCAGATTTCCAATATTTGCTACATTAAGGGGTGCGCACACTAATATGTTCGATTTTCCGAATAAATGAGGCATGCTTCCTTTTAAATGGGATAGAGGCTTGATATTTGGTATATGGGCCAATCATCTGATACAGCACACAAGAAAAACAGAGTTTTTAAAAAATGTTCATTTATGAATGTGTTTCACAGAAAAAAGTTCCAAAGGAGAAATAATAATATAGGTGTGCCTCGGGATAAGATAGACTTTAATGTGGTGTATGGGTAGATAATTCGAAAGGAAGAAATGCGAAAATTTAGTTTCCCAATATTTTCTTCTTTGGGGAGTTCTGCACACCAAAATATTTGATTTGTCGAATAAAAGTGAAACGCGAATTATTAAAAAATTTACATTATTCAGGGGTTGCTTATTGTGAGACAGTTGATTTTCAACGGGTATTCGCCTAGTACTTTCTCTATAATATATTGAATAGTATGACAAAGTAAAAATTAGATGTGGGCTGCACATGACTTTATAACATGCAATGAATTTACTTCCTACACGCTGAAAAAATAATATATATAATCCACAGCACAATTTTTTTAACGTTGGGTTGTACATTTGGCGCTTTTCTGGATGACAACATATAAACATCTTTCGAAGTACCCAATTAACTTATATTTTGGGCAGCTCTAAACTGCAAGTATTAATATTGATTTCGTAATAAGAAATATAGTCCATATATTGAAATATTTTATTAATTAATTCATAAATTTCGTGGCATTTTTGCAATATTAAAGATGTTTTCATCAATCTGGGGCGATATAGCCAAGTGGGCGACATTCGCTAACTTACTATTACTATAACTTAATATTCAAATTTATATCCAAGTGTTACAGACAAATGGAGAAAATAACATTTCTTATATAGAAATGACTGTTGATTAATTGTTATGCGTCAACATACAAAACTATTACACAAAGTATCTTCTCTTGTGAATGGAACGATATTGCACAATAGTACTAATGAAAAGTGAACATATTTTACAGTAGTTAGTACTTTATTTTTAATTTCGTGTAATTGTTTCGATAAATCCGTTTGAAAATGTACAATATCTCGTAAATGGTACATTCTAACGTTTTAAAGTTTATGTTAATCGTTTTCTAATGAAAAATGACATACGAAATAATTATGTACATAACATTATTGGAGATTCTTATTTTTGGACGTTTTCTCCCAATTTTTATCGAAAATTTTTATATCGAAAATTCGTCCTCCGAACATATTATTGCCTTTAAAATCATTATTCTTCCAGTATTTCCAAATGGTAATTTCTGTACCAAATTTCGTTCGAAACGATCCATTCCCCTCCTCGCCCCACACAGACAGACATCACCTCAACAATGTTTGAAGGGATGCTTGACACGTGGTCTTCTGTCGAAATCTCGAATTTGAATTTTCGACCATGGCATTATAGTATTTTCCCTATACTATTTACATAGGGAAAGTGCCGCCCAGGCGGTGAACTGGATAGCGTTTTCGGCTGCTGTCTTATGGGCTCGGGTTCGAATCCCGAATAAGGCATGGATGTTTCTTGACGATAAAGTCAGTCTTCCGCCTTCTGAGTCCTCGTCAAAATGTGAAGCTGCACCCCCTCCGGCCTTCGTCAGTGATGCTTTCTTGTAATAAACTTTGTTCTCCCGTCTTGCGTCTTTCTTCGTTCTTTCCTGCATTACAAGTCCTGAATTGGCTCCGCCTAAACAGGAGATCATTTAGTCAACAACAACATATCGAAAGTAATGAAAACCCTTTGTGGTCAGGATCAGGGCTTGATATTTTCCAAAACAAAGTATTGATTAAAATTTAAAGCAAAATGCAACTGTTTCTAGCTTTCGTTTGATCCTCTTCGTTAATGACTTGAAACAAGTAAACCCAATGTCGCACAAAAATTCTTGAAATTTCGTTTTGCTAATACTTTCCCTAAATACATAATGTTATATGATATACGGAAAGTATTGTGAGAGGGTCGGACATTTGAATTCGACGGAAGAGCTCGCTTCAATCAACGTTGAAAAGCACCGAAAGTTTTGGGAGTGATGTGTGTGTGCATGCATTTTAGTGTGTTCTTGTATGCTTGGTGTATATGCCCATGAGTCTCTGAATACGATATCTGACGAACGGCTATAGAGTTTTGAACATTATTTAAATCGATGATTACATATAAGAACTCTATATATTGCTTCCTTATATACATACTATAATGTTTAAGGAAAGTATCTTGACGGTGTTGAAAATCCGAATTTGAGTTTTCGACGGGAAAGTACGTTTCAAGCATTCCTGAGCACGAATCAAACATTTTTGAGATATCTGTGTGTGTGTGTGTGTGGAAACGATCTCTCAGAAAAGAATGGAGAGATCCAAACGAAATTTGGTACAAAAATTACAATCCGTGAATACTGGAAGCATATTGTTTTAAAATGCAATCGAATGTTCAGAACCCTCCTAAATTTTGGAGTGAAATTTTGAAAAAATCACAAAAATCAAAACGTTTATTAAAATTACTTAAATAGTAATTTATTATGCAATTTTCCATTAGAAAACGATTGACACAAAATTTAGATTGATGCAAACTCTTCCCTCCGTTTGTCTAATCTAGCATCCTTTGAATAATTCAGCAAAATATCGTCAACTTGGCGATAATTCGTCCCAGATTGACAAAAATATCGTCAAAATTACAAATATGACGAGGTAAATTAATGAAAATGACGCCTAATTATTTGATTGTTTATTAAAATATTTTAATATAGGGACTATATCGCGTATTGTGGATGCTATCAATATTAATAATTGTTTATGTGGAATTGTTCGAAATATAAGTTAATTGGGTACTTTGAAATAGTTTTACACGTTGTCATCCGGAAAATCGCCAAATATACAACTTTAAAAATAAAGCACCGTTGATCTTTTGTATTATTATTTTACATTTAAATCCATCGCATTATATAAGGAAAGTCATGTGCTGCCTACATCAGATTTTTTTAAACGACATCAAATCAGCGTAATATCCTCCAATTTTCGAATGAAAGTTTGAAGAAAACATTAAATAATCAAAATTATCAATAATGATAAATAAATAATCATTTTATATGCAAATGTACATTAAAAATATAAATGGCAAAGTTAAGAACGCCAGCCTCAACCGTTCTAGAAATATTACATAGTTTTCAAATGAAAATTTGAAAAATCCTTTCGCTGAAAAACCCCTCGTTTTCGAAACTATGTCTCTCTGTGTATGCGCGAGCGTGCATGTTTATGTGTGTGTTTGTACGTTAGTGTGCGTGTCTATGAATCTGTTGATTTGATATCTCACGAACGAATGGAGCGTTTTGAAAGTAATTTGATACACTTATTATAAACAGTTAATACTGAAGTTCTGTTATTTTTAAACGCAATCGATTGCTCAAAAGACCTCCCTGATTTTCAAATGAAAATAAAAAAAAATCATTAAAAGATCAATATCTTCAATGCTGATAAATGAATAATGATTTAAGAAGCGATCATTTCAGAAATAAGATTCAGATATAATAATTTCATTTTTATTGGAAAGCGAATGGTATAAATATTGGAATAACCAGTTCCTGAGATATTGCACATATTTTGAGCGAATTTTAGAAAGAAAAATCTTTACAAATTCAGAGCGTTTAATACTGAGAGAGACTTAAATAAATAATTATTCCATACCTGATGGAATGATATTCTATTATAAAAGAAACGACCCACTCGTTAGTACGTTAGCATGAAACGTTCTTAAATTGCGCAGATTTTTTTTTTCAAATACATTTTTCAAAGAAATTATATAAAAGAGAAGATAAAATTATATGAGATACATTATTCAAAGAAATTATTAAGAGTATCAAGCATTATTAAATATATTTACTTCCCTTGTGCAGTATTTTTCAATAAATATGCTAATATCATTCTCGTAAATATTATTTTGTTGCATTTACGAGAAATATTACATTTCGTAATAATTAAGAACTTTTATTTTAAAGAACTCAATAGGCATTTATTGCTCGGGATTTTAATTTAATATAAACTAAATGTAAATACTTATTTTATCTTCAGCACTGTCTTGCAAACAAACATACTGTGAAATACACTACGTTGCAAAAAATTATATGCATCCATGAGAAATTGAGCTTCAGCCGCAAAACTCGGCATGTATGTATCGTTTGTGGAGATATGCAAAGTAATAGAATTTGGGAGCAAAAGAATAAAGTAAAATAAAACGTTTATTAAGCAATAAGATGATGCCATTTTAATAAGTAGTAAACCTTCCCCTGGCAGCTATACAAGCCAATATTTCGTGCGGCATAGAATCAAGTTGATTGAATCAAGTTCTAAGTTGGTTGTGTCCTTTTGCGAAAAATTCTACCAGAAATGTAGCAACTGGTTAGCTAATTCAGTGGTATTCTGTTCTGAGAAGGCTGTAATTGCCGTCCAAGCATGTCTCAAACGTGTTCTATTGGGGATAGGCCTGGGGAACTGGATGACCATGGAATGGTATTAAATACTCGAAAACATTGTTGAGAAAGCTGTGCAGTATGTGATCGACCGTTGTGCTATTAGTAAATGAAACATGGGAAGCTTGACAGTATACGCAGAACAATCGGCTTCTGAATTTTGTCGCCGCACTACCGAGCCGTTAGATTGGCTTGCAGCATAAGTAGATCCGTTGTCCCACGACATGGCTCCTCAGATTTTCACACTACGTGTGATGACTGTGTACCGCTCGACCACAAATGTGGAATTGGGACCCTGTTCAATCCTCCCCCGCATAAGTTTGCGACGGCCATCATCACTGAGACATAAGCGGGATTCTTTGCTAAAGACGATATGCCTCCAATCGGACACTGCCCAGGCTGACCGAGCTCAACATCAATCCAAACGACCCCTCATACGGCTCTGCCTAAGTTCAGGAGGTTTGTCAAAGCGCGTTATTTCCAACTATGTTTGCACCGAATCGGTAGCAAAATTCCTTCATATTTATTGTTTTAAATGCATCAACAATTCCATTTTTTAGGTTTCCTGACACTTATTTCGTCGAATCAAGCAATTAACATTAGTGTAATTCTGTAGCTTGGCAAAAGGATGCGTTTATATCTTTGTCTTCTAACAAATAAAATATATTTTGAATTAATATGTACTTTTATTTTCTATAATTTTTCAAGTGAACACACCTCTTAAGATAATGGATCCGTCGCGGATCATTTTTGTTTCATCTGCGGTCAGATTTAAGAGTGAAACTTTTTCTCTTAGAGAAAGAGTTCTATTTTTGATATTTTATTATATTTTTGCTTACAGGTGACAGATGTGGAATGTATGGCAGAAAATGTGGAATGTGTGGTC
This sequence comes from Amaurobius ferox, assembly GCA_951213105.1. Classification (NCBI taxonomy): domain Eukaryota; kingdom Metazoa; phylum Arthropoda; class Arachnida; order Araneae; family Amaurobiidae; genus Amaurobius; species Amaurobius ferox. Next base: position 81,334,913 of record OX578142.1, on the reverse strand, counting down.
GAGTCACATTAAATTGTGCTTGCAGGGGAAAGTGATAATTTTTTATTTGGGGATGGGACGTTATCATGCCCATTGTCCTGTGTATACTGATTGTATACAATTTTCGCTGTTATTCATCTGAGTAAAAAGTATTTATTTTGCTATTCTTATATTAATAAATTCAATGTATCCTTGTTTTTACTTTGGGGTAACGCCGTATGCATTTTCTAAAAATAAATTACATTCCTTTTTAAGTTATACTTTATTTGTGCTTATAAGCTCAAAAAGTAAATAAATTCGTGTATACAGAAAACATACAATGTGGCGGGATTCTCCTTATTTAATGGCCGCCAAGAATACAATATAATGATTAAGTAATATTTTACATTACAAATGTTTTTTCCTTCTCATCAGAGATATATTTTCAGATAAATGAATTTTCCTCTATTATCAAATATGAGTTTTGAGCATTAATAGTTAAAAACAAGAAAAGTAAATTTCGAATCTACCTAAAAGCGTCGTATATACAACTTCAACCGTTATATACAGTTACATTCTTATAACTTTCTAGCCATTTAAGCGAACGTTCTTTCTATATTTACTAACGTTTTATACATTTTAGCTAATACTCTATTCTAACATTCGTTGCTTCATATATTCTAAGATTATTTATCTTTAAATTCTTTAGCTTCTATTTAAACTAGGATTAAATTTTGCAAGAACAGTTTAATTTAATGCGAGCAATTTATTGAAACTCCAAGTGCTTAATTCGTTATCTTAGTTTCCAAGTTCTTTAAACACTCTAACGTTTTAGATGCAATCTGCAATTCGAGATCTAAATGATGATCTAAAGAAATTCTCCCCGAATTGTTGTATTATATTGCACTTTAATGTGAACTCAGACTTGCGGCAGTAAAATAATTAAATTCTTTCAAACTTTTCTGTTTAATATTTTAAGCAATTTTCGAATACATATATACATATATATATATATAAATGTATCAGCGTTCATTACGAGTTCTCTTGATTCACTGACGATTTGCGGATTCTAAAAGACATTTAATTTTATTTCAGATAAAATACTCATAAAAGTTATATGTTATTTATGATCTATGTCATTAAAATATGTCAGCTTATGCATTTGTGTATTTATTTCAGGGAATTGTACTTTTGAATCTCCTTCTTAAATAATTTACATAGGAAGCATATTTTTGTATGAGAGTGAAGCAACAGACCTGAAAACCTGCACGGACATATAAAAACTGCATGGGCTTTTGATTAAAATATGCGAAAATAAAGAAAATAGCCATATTGAAACTGACATTTTCATCCACACTTTAACGCCAGCAAACTTAGCTTTGCTAACCCGTGAGAGGTGGTTACTATAACCGAAAGTTCAGCTCTTCCCATTTTTCAGTGGAATTATTTATATCACGATGAGGAACCGAAATTTGCATGAGGGCATTGGGACAAAAGAATGCAGTTACATTTAATGTTTTCTCCCTGATTTAAGAATTATTTAAAAATTATTTTTAACTAAACGAATTGTTTTCAACCAGGTAAATAATTTTTAAATAAAATATTAGTGTTTTCTTTAATGCCAATTCAATCAAGTTTAGGTAAAAGACGTAGGTGATAGATAGTATCAAACGCTTTTAACAAATAAAGAAAATACAGAATACCAAAGGTTTAGTATCAAGATTGTGTTCAAAGCGGTCAGTATTGTAAGTTCAGCCAATTTTCGTTAATGGAAACCTACATGATTTGGAAGAAGAATGCGATTTTTATCTAGAAAATTAACAAGTCTAATACAACATAATTTTTCAAAGATCTTAGTAAAAACTGTCAAAACATTAATAGGGATATAACTTAAGATGTTCTCATTGTTAGTATCATCCTTTTAAATCTCGGAGATGCTTTACCAAATTTAAAAGAATATGAAATTTGGCTAGTTCAGATGTTTAAGTTTATAATATAACAAATAGAACTGAACTTTTAGTTGTAACGGTCTTTAAAACATTTAAGATTTGTAACTCATAATGGTCTGAGACTTTTTTACTTTAAGGCTTAGTAAAGTCTCCAAATCTTCATCACGAGTGGCCGGTGCAAGAACCATCGAATTTTAAGTATTATGAAGTTGACGGGAAGAATCAGAACAGTGAGAATGCCGTTGTGAAATAAGCTTCGAATGATAAATAATAAATTGGTTATTGAACTTCTGAGCAAGAGTTTTAATATCTAAAACTATTTGGTCACCCTGAATTAAACTATCAAGAGAATTTATGGTATTTCTCCTGTCTAAAATGTTATTCATTATTCGTAAGCAAAACTTGAGCAGCAGATGTATTTGAAAAGAATTCTTAATAGTAAAGTTATTTTGCTAATTTAAGTTGCCGATTAAATCAGTTCCTATACTCTCTAAAATATTGCCAATCAATATTATATTCGGTATTTAGGAATTTTATAGTTTATTTTTACTTTCCTTATATACATAATGTATAAGGAAAGTACTGTGACGGTGTCGAAAATTCCAATTCGAGTTTTCGACGGGAGAACACGTTTCAAGCATCCCTGATCACGAATCAAACATTTTTGAAGTGATGTCTGTGTCTGTGTGTGAAAGTATGTGTGTGTGTGTGTGAAAGTATGCGTGTGGGTGTGAAAGTATGTGTGTGTATGTGTGTGTATCAGTGAGTCTGTGGAGACGATAACTGACGAACGAATGGACCGATTCGAACGATATTTGGAGCAAAAATCACAATCCGTCAACACTAGAAGCCTATTGTTTTTATATGCAATCGAATGTTTAGAACCCCCCTAAATTTTCGAGTAAAATTTTGAAAAAATCGTCAAAAAATAGAAACCACTAATAAAGTTACGCAAATAGACATTTCTTATGTAAATTTTCATTAGAAAACAATTGACATAAATTTTAGAACACTAACATGAACCGTTCTCGAGATATTATACATTAAAAAAAAATTATCAAAAAGTCATATGAAATAAAACAAAATATTTCCTATTGAGAAACATGTTCACTTTCCATATGTAATACCATGCGATAAATTGGGTGGCATCATTCTCGTGGATCTAGCTCGTTCCATTTATGAAAAAAGATACGTTGAGTAATACTTTTGTATTTGAACGCCAATAGTCATTTATCTGCTGTAAGAATAACATATTTCTTCCTCCATAACGCTTGGCGAGATTTTGGCGACGAATTTGGTGGAATGTCGCCAACTCGGCGACTTTTTTAAATGTTGCTAAATTAACGAAAAACTCGCCAAATGGATAAAAGTGACGCTAAATCAATGACGACTCATTGATGATGACGACATGGAAAATGACGACTCATTGATGATGACGACATGGAAAATGACGACTCATTTACGAAAATTCAATATCTTGGAAAGAATATAAATAACTGCTATAAAATAATATTTTTTTTTCTGTAAAAGTAGTAAATTCATTACATTATATAAGAAAAGGCATGTGTTGCCCACATCAAATTTTTACGTTTGGTGCATCTTCTATTTGTAATATAAGGATTTTTAACACTTTACAACATACAGTTGAAAAGTGTTTCTGTCTTTGTTCATTCTATCTGTCTGTCTGTATGTTTGCTTGTCTGTCCGTTCTCACGATAACTGCGTAAAAATGACTTTATCAAGCTGAAATGTTAGTATGTTCTTGAGCCTGTCTGTGGGACATATGGGAATGTAAAAGAATAATACCACTCAATTGGTTTTGTATTGAACCCAGGTTGAAAAATTGAAATACATTGACCCCTATGGAGTTCCTAATTTTTCAAACATATTTTTAGTGAATTTAAAATTCACAAATTGCTTCGAAAATTTTAGGAAAAATTCAAATTATCCCATAAAATATATAAAAAAAATTCAGCAAAATATGTTCCGTAGTTTTAAAATAAAAATTAAAATAATAATTGCACCCATACCCTATGAAGAGATCGCGTGATCCACTTCAAAAAAATATGGCATCGATATTATGTCAAAATCGTGATTTTTAAAGATATTTCTAATTTATATTTAGTGTTGCATCCGTCCTAAAACCGCTTTATATTTAATTTGTTCTGTGCATCTATATACTGCGCCAACGCAATTACAATATTTTTGAGTTTAATCATTAAACTTTGCTTATTTCTACAGCGAAGCCTAATTTTCACATATGGAGAATTTAAACACATCCAGCTGTAAAGTGAGTGCTATAAGAACTGCTGAATTTCTTTAATGGGAAATTATTTAGCTCTGAAGTCTGCAATATAGCTGATATGAATAAAACATTCATTGATTTTGCATAGAGAAGCAGACAATTCTGTAATATTGCTTTTTTGATGAAGTTTTAAGCATGGAGTTAGAAAGTATTTTACCTCCATGGTTTGAAGTTTTAAGTAAAATAAATAATTGTAGTATTGTGATAATTTAAAAAATATCGCCGCTGAATGAAAGGAATGGAAAAACTGTTATGAATAAAATATTCACTGCTTTTATATAGAGAGCCAGGCAATTTATATTTCGATGAAGTTATTTGAATAAAGTTAATTTGTTTTCAATGAGTTTTCAAATATAATAAATTATTGTAGTAGTGTGATAATTTAAAAAATATCTCCGCTGAATTTATCGTATTTTAGAGATGATTAAATAAAATTGCATTTCAATTGGAAAGTATTTCATAATAATCAGTGCTTTATGCATGATTGATCTTTCTAGTTTTTAATGTTTTAATGCATTGAAAACGAAATAATTGACATGCGTAGATCATAAATACTGAAAAATTCCAAAGAAAATGTTCCATAGATTTCTAGAGAATTTTGATCTTTAGTAAGGGGATACCAATCAGTATTTCTTACACCATACTTAAAATTATTTATATTCCGACCACTGTAACATCTAACAGTCTTCCAAATAGGGAGGTAAAGATTAACTCGAGTAATAATTATATCAGTAAAAAATAAAAATCGATAGCTGATCACTAATATTGCACCATGGAGATCTTATTTAGGGCATATTATGCCCGCTTAACGGGCGGGATGAGGTCGCATGCCTCCTCGCGCATTGGGCAACTGTGCTGTTTAAAACGATTAAAGAATTGACTCACTTAATCCCTACATTAAAACCCGAGAAATGCCGGGTGCATATTTAAGTAATAAATGTTTTGTAGAATGACATAACGTTCATAAGAATGTCTAGCCGAAAATATGATTTCACTCTGTCTTTAAACTTGTACTCAGTTTAAACCATAATGATTCTCCATTTTGAAGAATATCAAACACAGTAAAGCTTCTTAAGCACTGCAAGCTCAGTTTGATCTAATGCTGAGCAAACTATTGGCGGAATCACCGTTGTATTTATTTGCAGCTAATTTTTGACAAACTTTATCTGTTGTGCCAAGAGGCACACGAGCAGATGAAATTATAACTAGCTTATAATTTTCCCATATCTAGTTGAAGGTTCCCATATCTAGTTGACTGGATTTTAGCTTCGTAAAAATTAAAACCATCATTAGAGTCCTAAGAATGTTCAGCAATTACAGACTTAAAAGTGTCTTGTTCAGAAATATAGCTCATGTGTTCCTTAATACAAAATTAAAGAGGTCTTTCGTTTGACCAACATAACAAACACTGCATTCGCAAGGAATGGGATAAACACTTCCAACGACTCAAAACACTAATAGGGTATTTAAGAGAAGGAAAAATATTTTTGTAAAGGGTTTCAAAGACACGCCTAAAATTGAAGCGGGAAAGAATAGCAGACGTTTTAACAGCAGTTTAAGATGTACCTAAACACAACATGATTGACTTTAACCTCTGGGTGTGACTGCAGATTTGGATATATTTGCGAAGATTTTATTAGATATTCAAATTGATAGCAACAGCCCAATTGATATCGGTGGAAAGATAATTTGCAACTATAGTGAACAGTGTTTGTTCACAATTTAATTAACACAATTTATTCAGGTGTGAATGATATTGCAAATATATCAGCATCTTGGTGAAAAGAAGTTATTACTAAGGACAAATTTTGATGCGATTTTTTGCCCTAAAATACGTGGCGGCACATATAAGGATCTTGGTGCTTTTAAGATTTAAGAACGCACTTATAAATCGATTAGAAATGATGCATTAAAACTAAATTGCCAATTATCCAGTCGAGTTCTTGAACAAAGTTGAATAACTATGATTACCTTCACACACGAACTCAAATAAAAAGTTATCTCACTCATATCATTAATGTATAATTTAAATCCTCCGAAATTATATAAAAGGTTCATACTTTAAGTAAAATCCCCTCAATGAAAACTGTATAAAAGAAGAAACATTTCAAGGCTGTGGCTACAAGGGAAATTGTATGCGGGGCGTTTAAAAAAGTGAACATTGAAAGTTACTTAAAACCATTGGTTGTAGACACATAGTTCTAATTGCAAAAAGTGTTTGAAATAAGGTGGGAAATTCTGCAATAGTCAAAAAAATTATTGCAATATTTTTGCAAAAAAGTTAAAAATTAAATTTTTTATACATCTCAGTTATTTTACATCTAAATTTATAATACTCTTGAATAATTTTAACTCTTGAATAAAGTGGAAAGTTGATTACTGTGATTTTGTTGGTCTGACATAGATATTCGAAATAAAATTTTAAGGAAAATATGAGACAAAAGAGAGACCAAAAAGCTTACATAAATTTGAATAAGTCAGGTGACAGTACCAGCGCATGGTAAAGGAAAGGCTAGATGACATGGCACCTAAAGTGACATTTGGTCAAATATTAATTTATGAACAGTAAATAAAAATGGAAGTCAGACGCAATCATATGGAGGGTTCAAACTTCGCTGCGGACAAACCCGAAGAAATAACGCCATCAAGGAGAAGGCAATTCAACACCAAAACACGACTTACTCATAAATCGCATGCACTGATGAAGGGGATTTCATCACCAATCAGTTTCGGGATCTACTAGTGCGGAGTTTCTCCCCGAAGTCGAGTTTAATAAAATGTCAGCCCAACTAAAAAACACAAAAAAAGATGTGACAATTGGGAAACAATTTTAGAATAGGAAATGAGTGAAATGCCTCAAAGCTGTGCAGTGGCTTGAAACTCAGGACCCGAAAGTCTAGTAAATACTCTCAAAATAACTTCTTAATAAGAAAGATCAATCATGCATAAAGCATTGATTATGAAACACTTTCCGACTTCAATGCAATTTCATTCAAACATCTCTAAAATTCGATACATTCCTCGGTAATATTTTAAAAATTATCACAATACTACATTAATTTATTATATTTGAAAACTTAAACGTTCATCGAAAAAAATGAACTTCATTCAAATGACGACAATTAAATATAAATCGCCGGGCTCCTCGGTAATGTTTTTAACATTATCATAATACTACAATAATTTATTATATTTAAAAACTCCATCAAAAATAACTGAAATTTATTCAAATGACGCCATTAAAATATAACACGCCTGGCTCTCTCTATAAAAGCAGCATTTCATTCCAAAACATTTTCCTATTCATTTCATTCATCACAATACTATAATAATTTATTTTATTTAAAAACTTAAGACAATGGAGGAACAAGTAATTAAACTCTATGCTTCAAACTTCATCGAAAAAAATCGTCCTTCTCTCTGTAAAATCAATGAATATTTCTTTCATATCAGCTATGCAGACTCCATGAGCTAAATAATTTTGCGTTAAAGAAATGTAGCAATTCTTATACAACTCATTCTACATATTTTGCTGTTTATATTTTACATAAGTGAAAAATAGGCTTCTTTGTAGAAATAATCAAATTTGGATGATCATTTAAACTCAAATATATTGTAATTGCGTTGTTTCAGTAAGCAAATGCACAGAATATAAGCAAAAATAAAGCGGTTTTAGGACGGATACAACACTCAATATGGATTAAAAAGAACTTTAAAAATCACGATTTTGAGACAAGATGGATGCCATATTTCATTTTGAAGTGGGTCACGTGATCTCACGTGATCACGTGAAGTGTAATTATTATTTTAATTTTTATATAAGAAACTACTGAATATATTCTGCTGAAATTTTTTTTATATATTTTATGGGATAATTTGAATATTGCCTAATATTTTCGAAGCAATTTGTGAATTTTAAATTTGCTTAAAAATGTTTGAAAAATTAGGTTCCATAGGGTTCAATGTATTCCATTTTTTCAACCCGAGTTCAATCCAAAACTATTTGGGTGATATTATTCATTTATATTCCCATAGGTCCCACAGACCGTCTGAGCAACATACTAAAATTTTATTTCGATTAAGTCATTTTTACGCAAGTTATCGTGCTAACAAACAGACAGACAGACAGAATGAACAAAGTCATAAACACTTTTCAACTTTGTTGTAAAGTGTTAAAAACGGAAATTTCACTGGCCTTCCGGCAGTCACCAACGCCGAGTCTGTGCAACTACTAAGATGTACCAACAAGGATCCATTCAGTACGAAGGTATATTCGCACTTCTATACGTTGATATGTCGAGTGTTTTAATTATTGATTTCAGCCTCTAATGTCAAGAACCACTTCGGTCTATTTCTCTCTCTCTCTTAGCCTCGAATTATTTCGAAACAAGAAAGATCAATCATGCTTAAAGCACTGATTATGAAACACTTTCCAACTTCAATGCAATTTTATTTAAACATGTCTACAATGCAATACATTCCTCGGTAATATTTTAAAACTTATCACAATACTGCATTAATTTATTATATTTGAAACCTTAAACATTCATAAAAAAAAATTACTTCATTCAAATGACGGCATTAAAGTATAAATTGACAGGTTTAAACATCTCTTACATTCCTCGGTAATAATTTTAGAATTGTCATAATACTACGATAATTTGTTATATTTGAAAACTTCATCGAAAACAACTGAAATCCATTCAAATGACGTCATAGAAGAAATAACACGCTGGCTCTCTCTATAAAAGCAACATTTCATTCATAAATAATTCCCCCATTCATGTCATTTATTACAATACTATAAGAATTTATTTTATTTAAAAATTAAGACCATGGAGCTACAAATAATTAAACTATATGCGTAAAACTTCATCAAAAAATATCGTCCTTCTCTTTCTAAAATCAATGAATATTTCATTCATATCAGCTAAGCAGACTCCATGGAATAAATGATTTTGTGTTAAAGAATTACAACAATTCTAATACAACTCATTCTACATATTTTGCTGTTTACATTTTACATAGGTGAAAAATAGGCTTAGTTGTAGAAATAATCAAATTTGGGATGAGCATTTAAACACAAATATATTGTCATTGCGTTGTTTCAGTATGTAGATGCACAGAATTTAGGCAAAAATAAAGTAGTTTTAGGACGGATACAACACTCAATATGAATTAAAAAGAACTTTAAAAATCATGATTTTGAGACCAGATGGATGCCATATATCATTTTGAAGTATGTCACGTGATCGTTTCATATCATGGTCACGTGATCGCTTCATATAAGAGGTGTTATTATTATTTTAATTTTTATTTAAAAAACTACTGAATATATTTCGTTGAATTTTTTTTTATATATTTTATGGAACAATTTGAATATTGCCTAAAAATTTCGAAGCAATTTGTGAATTTTAAATCCGCTTAAAAAATGCTTGAAAAATTAGGTCCCATAGGGCTCAATGTATTTCATTTTTTCAACCCGGGTTCAATCCAAAACTAATTGGGTGATATTATTCATTTATATTCCCATAGGTCCTACAGACCGTCTGAACAACATACTAAAATTTCATTTTGATTAAGTCATTTTTACGGCAGTTATCGTGCTAACGGACAGACAGACAGACAGACAGACAGACAGAATGAACAAAGTCATAAACACTTTTCAACTTTGTTGTAAAGTGTTAATAATAAAGCTTATTATTGTAATTAATAACGAGCATGTTTTTGTAACAATAAGGTAAATTTTTGCGAATAACTAGCATAAAAATGTACTTAAATATCACTAAAGACTATTTAATGATTATATAAAATACTTTACTGCAGCGGTAAGCAGTGTCACTGATTGGAAAATATTTGCAAGGGTATTCACAGCGCAGCTCTTTAACCCTTTCATTCCCATCGTTGCTCCTGCGCAACATAGTTTTTAATCTTGTATATTAAAAAACTATTTCTTTTTTATGGATATTAACTGATGTATTATTAATCATAAATGTTTTAAGTTACTAAAAAATCCTATAGATGGTGCCTCCATGCAGTTTGCATTTTTATTTGGAAGGAAATGCGAGCGGGCGTCAGTGGATTTTTTACACGTTGTGATTCAGTGTTTTCCTGCATTATGTTCTCATAAATTTCATATCGTTTTAGCTGTTTTAAAAGCTTGAAAACTGGATGATTTATTAAATAAAGGTACGTACTTTAATTTCATGTATTTTGTTTGTGGTTGGGGCATATAGTTACTGAAACTGTGTTTCAAATAAGGGTGTTGCTCTAGAGCATTGTTCTTCAACCTGTGTTCCGCGGAACCCTAGGGTTCCAGTCAAACGCTTTAGGGGTTCCGCGAGTCGAAACAACTTACCTCTGTGAGACATCCTTTTCCACATACGTCGCTACAAAAACCAAGTATAGAAATCGAATTAATGCCGAAAACGATATGCGTCTCCAATTATCACCGATCTATCCGGATATTGATAAATTGTGCAGTAATAAGGAAGCACAACATTAATTTTTTTATCATTTTTTTATAATTTTTTTATCATTTAGTCATTAATTTTTTTAAAATATTTTTGTTTTTGTTTTGTTTTCTTAGTTTTCAATTTCATATGACATATGTATGTATAATACAAATACTTTATATGGAATATTTATCTTGTTTGAATTAATGCAAATTTATATCTTATATAAAGTTTTTATAACAAAGGCAGGGACGCACTTCTTCATAACATGTAATACGTAATATGACACATTCCCCCCAAAATCAAATCTGGGTGTGCTACTGAACGAAGGGTTCCATAAAAAAATATCTCAAAAAAGGGTTCCGCGGGATGACAAAGGTTGAAAAACACTGCTCTAGAGCAACTCTGGGAAGAAACGGCTATTTTCATTCAAAATCGAGTAGCAACGATTTATCACTGCAAAGTGAAATATGTATATTTAGATGTTTAAAAGTTGTTTTTTGTTTACAATGTGAATACTTTAAAGCAGTAGCGGGCCCAGGGGGAGGGCGTCCTTGCCCCCCCCCCCCCCTCAAAATTTAGTAAATGCATGATACATTTTTACTTTTATTAGGTTTGTTTTGCTTGCAACGTCAAAAAATTTTTTTAACATTTTTGCCCCCCCCTTTTCGCCTTCGAAAAAGATCTGCTTCTGCTTTAAAAACATGATTTTGTTTTTATTAAATATTATTACATTAAATGAGGCTCTCAGTTATTAAAAAAATATTTTGATGCTTCAGGCATTAAAATTATTCCAATGAATTTTTAAAAAAATCTATATCTTATTGATTCTGGTTAAAATAATATTTCTAAATATTTAATATCACCTAGAGAGCTAATATAAATATTAATGATATATAATTACAAACTTAAAGTTTATTATAAATTAATAAAAGTCGAATGTTAATTTTCTTACTACTATTTTAAAATTAATACAAGTCAATAATAAAACCCTTATGCTTCATTCATTATTACTTATAATCCACAGCAACATTAAAAAGTATATAAAAAATTACATATATAATTTCAAGTTTACTAAATATTTTAATACATTACTGTTATGCAGTTAGCATGTTTTTACTTATTTTAATGTGATGAAAATATTATCGTAATTAATTAATTGCTACCTAAACAATTATGTGATTAACGGTTATCGTTTCCAAAATTATATAGCAATTTTCGAAACGCGAGATTTCTCCCAGATATTGTATGGCATGAGTGAGCCAAAATATTTGATGTACATAAATTTAATAAAACATGTATTTAATTCTTAATGCTATAATTTTTCCAATTGTTTGTTATAGATGTCATCAAATAAAAGAAAACGTTATCTTACTACTGAAGAGGCTCTGGAACTTATATTTTTACCAGATGGGGAGCTGTCTGATGTATATTTGGGTAGTGATGAAGAAGATTCAGAAGAAAGAGGCTTAGAAAGTGATAAGGATATTTCAGATAAAAGACAAATGAATGAATTGCAGTTTGAAATTCTCAAAAAAGATGATTCTATGACTGATAATTTAGAAAATGATATTATGACGAATAAATCATCACACCCTTATTCTAAACCTAAAGACAAGAAAAAGAATTCAAAAGAAAGAAATGTTAGAAGAAAGTTGACTCATATCGACGAAAATGAACATGCAAAGGAAATTCCTTTCTATGGAGAATTGCATAATCCTCCGGATGATGTTTATACGCCGTATCACTATTTTTTATCAATTATTTGATGAAGAAATGCTGAAAATTATAGTGCATCAATCTAACTTATATTTAGTGCAAAAATATGAGGGAAGTTCAGCTAAAATCATAACGGAGGAAATGCGGAAATTCATAGGTATACTTTTACTGTCAGGTATAGTAAAAATGTCTCTTATCGCCTGTTTTGGCAAGCGGAAACGCAATACCCTCCTGTTTCATATGTAATGGGTCGTAATAGATTTGAAGAAATATCTTCAGTTCTCCACTTCAATGATAATACGAATCAAAAAACTCGCGATGATCCATTATATGATAGGCTTTTTAAAGTAAAACCTATAATTGATAAATTTCGTAAAAATTTGCAAGATATCGCAGAGTATCGACGAACAGATTATACCATTCAAGGGTAGAAATTCAATGAAGTAGTATAACAAGGCTAAACCTTATAAAAGGGGATTTAAGGTTTTCACTCGAACGAGTTCATCTGGTATAATGCACAATTTAAAAATTTATCAAGGAAAGGGCACATCTGAAGATCATGGACTTGGGATTTCTGGAGATATTGTGTTAGACCTCATTGATGGATTGTTGCCAGAAAAAAAATTCAAAGTGTTTTTTGACACAATTGGTTTTCATCATTAAAATTAATAGATGAACTTCAAAGAAGATGAATCATGAGTGTGTCCACTATAAGAAAAGATAGATTAGAAAATTGTCCCATAAGAGAGGAAAGAGTCGTCAGAGATGAAAACACAGGGACAGTAGTAGTTAGTTGGAAGGATAACAAGACTTTAGCATCAAATTACGTAGGTGTCACTCCACAAGATACTTGTAAAAGATGGAATGCAAAAGAAGGAAAAGTTCGCGTCGTAGAGAGGCCATGCATTGTGCAGGTATATAATAAGTATATGGGAGGTGTGGATTTGGCCGATATGCTTATAGAACTATATCGAATAGACCACAAGTCAAAAAGGAGGTATATGAGAATATTTTATTGGGTGTTGGATGCATCAGTAGTAAACAGTTGGCTACTATATAAGCAACACTGTTTGCAAATTAACAAAAAGAAGAAGGAAACAAATCCTTTGGCAAATTTTAGATCATATATCTGCCAGGCTTTATCTACATCGCGAAAAAATAAGAACAAGAGTTGTGATAGTAACCTCACAACAACCAAAAGCCATTTTGCAACAATTAAAAACCCAGTTGCCAGACGTCCAATTCCTGACGTTCGTTATGATGAACAAAATCATTGACCGGAACATAACCCAACAAAACAAAGGTGCAAATTCTGCAAAAATGGCTTTTCTTTTGTATTTTGCAGCAAATGCAATGTTCACTTGTGTTTTGTTCCAAAATGAAACTGTTTTATGGATTTTCACATGGAAAAAGCCTAAATAGATTGGAAAAACGTGTTATTTTCCCTGTATGAGATATTGAAGCATTAATGCCCACATATGCCCAATGTTGCTCCTAAGCAACATGCTATAACTTTCAGAAAAATGCAAGTATTATTTTTTTTTGCCTAAAATGTGTTGTAATGCTTCAATGTGATGACATATTATCAATCGCACCATTTCTGTTCAGCAGAAAATTTTTGGGAATGAAAGGGTTAAGAAGCAATTGAAAAATAATTTGTCACTGCATATCCAATTATAAATCAATTATATACTTATTTACGTAGCAGAAAAATAAGCATGTCCTTTAATATTTGAAACTGGTTTGAGATCGGTTGCATTCGGAACTAGGGTATCGATTGCATTCTCCGTAAATCATATTCACTTCATAGTGTGCGGCATTATTAAACACCGCCATAATTTAAAATCTAGTTACGCAGCAGAGTTACTTGAATAATTAAATACAAACTGTGATTCGACGTAATTGTGACGGAATAGCTTTACTGAAATATTTGCATAAAATTAATTTGAATAATTAGTAAAAGTTTTAGTAAATATTTGTAACTTAAATTGATTTGTGTATGCTCAATTATCTTCTATAGAGAATTTGAATCAATGGTAACTATGTCAAATTTCATCGTATTACAACCAAAATTTTTGCAGTTTATTTAAATTCTATGTTTATTTAATTTGAGTTTTTGACTAGAAGCTGAATAAAATGTAACTTTCTGTATAAAATGTATTTTCTTTGCTGTATAAAATATAACGTTCTTAATTTTTACAAAAATGTCGCACACCATCTACATTATTATTTTATACTAGCCGCCTTCGGCGACCAGCCTGTTCGCTACCCTTGAAAATTCTGACCGTGGCAAACTCGCTGGTGCCATAACCCCATGGAGTTAACAAAGTTCGTTTTAGTTTAATGACGTTAATATTAATAATGAAATCTTAAGATGAAAGATAATGTTCCAGGGGGGTGGGTTTCTTGAAAATTGATTTGTAAAGTGAATTTATTCTAATGTTTGTGAACTGTGAGATTCTGAGGAAGTCTGTACCTGTAACTCTAGGAAAGGGATCCCTTTGATGTGTACTCACAGCCGGGATCAGCTAGCTGCTCCTATGTTTTTTATAGCGGTATGCTCCTCTATATTATGTTTCACATAAATGAAATTGTATCCGTTTGTCTACATTTTTAGTATTGCATCGCAAATGATATGAAAGTATTTTTGAGACTGATGATGTTGAATGTGAATCTAGTATTTAAGAGATAACGATGCTATTTTAACGATGCTGCTCACCAGAAAAAAGTTTTTTTTTTAAAGATTGTCCCCACCACCACCCGATGTATAAATGCACCGCCTTAATCTCCATAAATTTATTTTTATCTACTGGTTTTTTTTCCTTCAGTGTTTAAGTTGTTTCATTGTGGTCCCAACAACCACCCGATGTAAACAATATATCGCCACAATTCAATCCAGCATAATGAGCCAAAAACCTTATAAAAAGTAAACACTAATTCGGTTTTTAATTGTCCCTAGGCCATAAACCGTATAAAAAGCAACCACTGATGACATTTGCAAATATAATTTAATACTCATGCGTATATTCTCATCAGGATATTCGCATGGGCATCAAGAGCATGGCCCAAATATATCAGCCAGATACCACCAAACACTAATTCGGTTTTTAATTGTCCCTAGGCCGAAAACCCGTCACCATAGAAACACCGTGTGTCTGCGCGCGCATGTGGGTGAAAAATGGAACTGCTTTCACCGTTTAGCCGAGAAATTGAAAATCCTGACTTCTTTAGAATTCGGATCGTGCGGCTATTTTTTATTATTTCTTGACCAGATTGGGCTTGTAAGAATACTTGATCTTTGAGCTTTCTAAAGATGTAAATTATTAGTCGAAATTGTCGGTTCTTTTCCCGAAGCGAGGATTAAAAACTAAAGTTCGTTTTTTTGAGCCGAAAGTGACTTTTGTTTTAAAATCCTTAAAAAATATTAGAATTTGTCCCTGAAATTTGAAATTGTTATAATTTTACTTGCAATTGTCTGCTCTTTCCGGTCGCGTGAGTTGTTTTTTCTACGACGTCTGGATGGCGGAGGAAAAAGGGAAGAAACTGTCGAAATCGCATAAAATTTTAAATAACAAAAAAAATAATTCAAATTTTAAAAATCGGTTTTCGCGTGTCACCTCTACCCCCCCCCCCCCCGCCGGGTCTCCGATTGTCAAATTTCGTAGCTCTGCGACGCGCGGTCACTGAGCCTATAGTGTATAAGACACACACACACACAGGCATTGCCTTTTATTATATAGATTTCCGACCTTATTTAACGTCTTCAAACTTTCCCTGCAAAACATAGTAATGTGTAAGGAAAATATCGGAATCCTATCGAAAATCGCAACTTGAGTTTGCGAAGGATCAGCATGTTTTGGGATCTCTAAAACACAAATAAAAACTATTTTAGCGTGACGTCAGCGTATGTATGTCTCTCTATCTCTGTGTTTGTGTGTGTGTGTGCGGGGGGGGGGGGTATGTATGTCTGTCTCTCTGTGTGTGTGCGTATGTGTCATTCTCTGTGTTTGTGTGTGTGTATGTGTGTGTCTAGACAATGCATATATCCACTCTAATTCAAAAACTTTATTTATCAAATTTCATAAAATTTTATAGGTAAAACACTTGTGGGTGATGTTGGTGCCGATTAGATTTTGGTACATTTCGGGATGAAAAACCCTGCATTTTCTTACAAAATGGTCTGAAACATCGTCAAAATCTAAACTAAATATACGTATGCTTTAATGTATCCATTAAATGCTTGCATTATACGTCAATTTTGGCGACAAACCCCATTACTTTAGAACTAGTCCTTCTGGAGATATTTTCATTTTTTTTCGCCTTTATACTACGCCGCTATGAAAATACTCCCAGTTACCAAATGTAAACGAAAATTGAATTAAAATTTCAAATTCGGTGTCATTTCAAATAATCATGCGTATTATTTTGCGCATTAAAACTCAATGTATTTTTAAAGAAATAAAGCGAAAATGAATTTGAGTCTGTAGTTTCAAATTTGAGTTTCGAATAATCATGCGTATTATTTTGCGCATTAAAACTCAATGTATTTTTGTTGTTGTTACTCTCTCTCATGACCTCTTGTTTCGGCGGAGCCGATTCAGGACCAGTGACGCAGGAAGCAGCAAAGAACGAAGAAAGGCACAAGATGAGAGAACAAAGTTTATTACAAGAACGCATCACTGACGAAGGTCGGAGGGAGATGCAGCCTCACATTTAGCCGAGGACCCAGAAGGCGGAAGACTGATTTTATTCTCGAGAAACATCCATGCCTTATTCGGGATTCGAACCCGAGCCCACAAGACAGCAGCCGAAGACGCAATCCACTTTACCGCTTAGGCGGCCAATGTATTTTTAAAGAAATAAAGCGAGAATGAATTTGAGTCTGTAGTTTCAAATTTGAGTTTCAAATAATCATGCGTATTATTTTGCGCATTAAAACTCAATGTATTTTTAAAGAAATAAAGCGAAAATGAATTTGAGTCAGTAGTTTTAAATTTGAAGTTCAAATAATCATGCGTATTATTTTGCGCATTAAAACTCAATGTATTTTTAAAGAAATAAAGTGAAAATGAATTTGAGTCTGTAGTTTCAAATTTGAGTTTCAAATAATCATGCGTATTATTTTGCGCATTAAAACTCAATGTATTTTTAAAGAAATAAAGCGAAAATGAATTTGAGTCAGTAGTTTTAAATTTGAAGTTCAAATAATCATGCGTATTATTTTGCGCATTAAAACTCAATGTATTTTTAAAGAAATAAAGTGAAAATGAATTTGAATCTGTAGTAAAATTCACTTGCGGCTCACGTCAGATTTTTTCAATTGGAACTATGTGTGTACAATAAACGGTCCAACAAATCTTCCTGTGTTTACTTATTTGTAAATATTCTGTATTTTCCACGAATCCTCATGATCCCATTTGACTACTCTTTGAATTCGAACGACTTCAATTAATTATAAAACGTTCTTTCTTTATGCCTATCAATAAATATAAGGGACAGTCTGTAGAAATAACTGGAACGGAATTGGATTACGAATTCAGGCGTCTGCAAAGGTATTGTAATCCTTTCATACAGAACTTCAGATGCATTCAATACAGGCATTTAATTAAACATTGAATATCATTGCTTAACTATAGACTTTTGCTCAACGGAAATAAAAAATTAACAGCAACAAACCCGCTAACATATTTTTAAAACTTTAATTAGGTAATGTTTTTAACTTAATATTGCTTTGAAACGTTGTTAGTGCAACGATTCGATTTATAATTGTTCTCTAAAGCAGTTGATATTATTTTTTGAATTTGAAAGCACGAAATGTTAAAAATGCATGTGTGTATAATATAGCTAAATATATAACGAAAGTAAAAAAACGTGTTCTCAAAAATATAATTTTCAATAATTTAAAATTTTTCCGCTTCCCTGAGAGTTTTACTTTTTGAGAGTTACTGAATTTACCGCTTTTCTATTTCAACCATGTACTTCTTCATTTATGAATATTTTTGTAATTTTAATGGAGGTATAACACTTTATCAAGTAAATTGGCAAATGCCTACTAAACGTGCTAGTACATTTTCGGTTCTAGAAGCCCTACTATTTGCTTTCATAATGCGCTTATTTTACTTTCCCTATATACATAGTATACTGTATACCGAAAGCATTGTAACAGGGTCGAAAATTCGAATTCGAATTTTCGACAGAAAATAATGTTTCAAGCATCCCTGAACGTAAATCGATCATTCACGAGGGGACGTCTTTGTGTATGTATATGCATACTGTAAGTATGAGTGTATGTACTCGTATGTGTCAGTAAGTCTGTGAAACCGATACCTCACGAACGAATAGAGCGTTTCGAATAAAATTTTGTACAAAAAATCAGTAAATACTGTTAGCCTTAAAAGCAATCGAATATTCGAAAGACCCCAAAATTTTTGAATGAAATTTTGAAAAAATCATCAAAACTCCAATAATGTTACGTAAATAATCCTTTCCCATGCAATGTTCATTATGTAATTTCTTATGTGATTTTTCATTAGAAAACGATTGACACTGATTGTAGAATATTACCGTGAACCGTTCTCGAGATATTGCAATTTTTCAAATAAATTTATTAAAGAAAATCACATAAAATTAAAAATATGTTTAACATTTATGAAATATATTCATTTCTCATATGTGCTATTTTACAATAAATTTGTTCACACCATTCTCGTGGATGTAGTTCGTACTATTCACGAGAGAAGATACTTTGTGTAATAGTTTTTTATTTTGATGCCTAAGAATTCGCAAACAGTCATTGATTTATATGAAATGCTCTTCTCTCAGCTTATCTGTAACACTTGGCGATAAATTTAACAAATTTGGCGACTCAGTTAGTGAAATATCGCCAACTTGGCAATAAGACGCTTCAGATTGACAAAAATATTGTTAATATTTCGAAAACGACCCGTACGAAATGACGCCAAATAAATGACGCAAGAAAATGACGAGTAAACAAAAATGGCGCCAAATAATTTAATTATTAAAATATTCTAATATATCGAATATGTTGCTCTCTGCGGACTCTAACAATAGTAACAATTGCTAGTTTAAAGTTGCCTGAAGCACAATTTACTTGGGTACTACAAAACAAAATTGTTTTATATTTTGCAACTCGAAAAAGCCTTAATTGAACAATGTGACAATTAAAACATTGTGCCGTAAATATTGTACATTTCATTATATAGAGAAAGACATGTGCAAGCTAAACATGTGCGGGCTAGACATGTGCGGGGAAAGACATGTGCGGGCTACTTCATGCCGAGTACGAAATTTTGCAATGTGTCACTCTTCTTGAAGATTCAAGACAATATTGAAATCCAATAGAGATCAATATTATTCATTGACATTATGTATTGTTCAAAATTTGGTTTCGTTGCAAATTATTAAATATTAGAATTTGTCATTGTTGTATAATAATTTCATTTAATTTATTTGTTACTAGAAAATGTACTTGGTGAAATGCCCGGGTATTAAAGTAGGGAAGTTATATAAAATAACAAAACAAATATTTTTGTTATATAAATTATAGTAAAATTGCATGTCACAATTTAAATTTTAATGTGGTGATTAAATATATTAAAACCGCGCAATAACATACCATTACATCTTTGCACGAGTTCCTTAACATAATCATTAAATCAAAACACTACACATTAAAATCCGCATTTTAAACTTTATATGTGTCAGTCTTCATGTATGTTAGGTCGAATTTTGATTTTTGGAATAAAATTCAAAAGATCTGGTCTCGCAATTAATTTCAACATTCTCAGTTCAATTAAATCAATTTATATATTAGCCACCACAAAATAAGTGTTCACTACTTAAATAATATAGATGCAGATATCACCAAAATCTGAACCTTGAAACAGGCTTTCAAAAAGCAGAAATCTAATAAAAGGCTCAAAATCTCTCACAGGATATAGAAAAGTTAATTATAACACTCACCTACCTCTCCTTTCACCGAAATGAGTCTGTCTTGTCTCCCGCACTTGAGAGTGGTAGAAGCTTCGGCCCTATATCTCACCTCGATAATGTGAGAGGTGCGCTGAATGCTAGGCTCATTAAAAAATCAAAAACATGGTTGAGTTAAAAAATTATAATTAATCAACGAATGGGTTTATGAAATTACTTTTTGGAGTAGTTTGTGATATATTTAGGACCTGCTGTTAAATTTGAAGTTTGGATCGCAAATCAATTTTAATATATCTTAATAAAAAAAGTCGGAGAGTTATTTGGCACTTCTCTATAGATTGATTAAACTTATATTAGAATATTTCAGGGAGTCAACGCCATTATCTGATAAAAAAAAACGTTATCAAAATGCATCACTCAAACATCTCAGTAGATGTTTAATTGTATTTTCTTCAGAAATGTATAGAAATTAGTTTTATTTTCCTTTTGCATTTTATATATTAGACATATGATATTAATACATTGTTCAATATTGCATTCACAGTGTTAAATACTTTGCAAAAATTTAGCTCAATTGCTTCGTTATTAGGACATTGAAATATAATTAAAAGAAAAATCTAATGTGGGCAGCACAAGACTTTCTCTGCAGACTCATATTCACGTTCTCTTTATTTCTTCAATAATTCCTTAAATTGAATTTAATTGCACAAAGAAACAGCCGTAATTATTTTAAATTACATTGAATTTGCATTTTAATTCAATTTTCGTTTTCATTTGGTAACTGGACTTATTTTCAAAGGTGGCGTAGCGAACTAAAATAACTCAGGAACAGCTAGTCCTAGAGTAATGGGGGCTAGTCTTATTCTATTCGTCGTTAAAAATTATGTATAAAATAAGCATTTAATTGATATATTTAAGATTACGTAGTCTTTTATATTTAGATTTCACGATTTGTGTGGGTCATTTCGCAAAAAAATGCAAGTTCTTTTTTTCCAAATCCCACCAAAATCTAAACAGCACCAGGTTAACTTACAAGTGATTTATCTACCAAATTTTGTGAAATTTGGTCTATTAGTGTTTTATCTAGAGTAAATACAGGCAATTTTTTAGGTCCTTTTCGCAAAAAATGGCACGTCCTTTTATCCTGAATCGTACTAAAATATAATCAGCACCAGGGTTACCCAGAAGGGACATACCTACCAAATCTTATGAAATTCGGTCAATGAATTTTTCAGTTACAGTGGACACAAAATCTTCAGACACACACACCCGGCCGTCCATACAGTTACCTTACACCTTTCTGGTAGGTCTTACGGTCTGGGTCTCAACAGACACACACACAGAGTAATGTTAAAAATAGTTTTTTCGTGTTCTAGAGGTCCCGAGAAGTGTAAATCCGTCGAAACTCGAGTTGCGATTTTCGGCACGATTCCAGTACTTTCCTTATACATTACCATGTATTGTACAGAAAGTAAGAAAAAAGAGGTGATAAACATGTTTAATAGTGCTGCTTTAAAAGTTTTCATTCATTTTTTGTCTCTTTCACTTTTGTCAAAATTTCTAGTTTACCGCTTGTTTTGAAAAACAAATAAATAAGTTGTAAGAAATAAATAAGTTGTTCTGCTTTTTAAACAATATCCATGTTAACCAATCTTATTGTTGCTGCTCCAATAGCGCTTTTGTTGGGTTAATAATGACATTCTGGAAGTATTGATACTTGCGAAGTCGAAAAAAATGAGGAAGAGCGGTCGTGTATGAAATCGATCTTATTGGTCAATCGCGGTTGTATATCCACTTCACCATTTTATTTATTTTTCTGTTTAATATAAATACAATGGTAAACAAAAAGTTAAAAAGTTAAGAACCCTCTTCAATTCTTGTGATCATTCGCGCCAGATTATAATCACGATTCAATTATTCTTGGGTTTGTTTTCTTTTCACTTTAATTTTCCCTATGCAAATCGAATTTTCCCTTAGATTAGGGATTTATTAAAAAAACGGTTTATAGAAAGTGAGGGAGTTCATTCATTTAACTTCAATTCTCCGACGTTAGAGGCGTGTATTATAGCCATTTTAATAGAAAAATAACAGAAGTTCGGAAGAATGGGGGAGGGGAGTTTAATTCCAGTTATCGCATAAATGGCTTTTCATTAAGGATAAAGAGTTTTATTTGTGAAGTAGGGAATATTTTTTCAGTGTTATAATCTCATGACCTGCCTGCTTTTTAATTTCGAAAAATGAGCAGCTTTCCTAAATGTACTATCTTCGTTGCACGAAGGAGCCATTTTAAGTAAGGTGTTTTATATGTAAATTAGTTTAGCTCACATTATCATTTTACCACCAAGTCAGACTTCTTGAAGAATATTTCAGAGTTCAAATGATGATATAATTTAATAATAAAAAGCATGGCTATGTGTTTTCCAGAAATCTTTATAGACTGTATTTTTAATTTCAAGAGCAGTTAGCTTAGTATAACTAATTAGGATTGTGATATGTCATATAAATTTAGAATGAAGATTAATATACATACTTAAAAGTTTGGCGTATTAAAAAATCAATTCAATCAAAGAGAATTTAACTTGTGTATAAGTACAAGCCAATGTAAATACAAGTACGAAATTTGGAGCTAGTCTCTTGTGTCTTGGTCCCTTACTGCACGGTTGCAGAAAAAAGCCACCACTCTTTATTTAGGTACAGTTCATAACAGAGCAAATTCAATTAAACCATTTGGTAAGGGATACCATTATCTATAAATTCATATTCATAAAATTTTCATAAGCAGGCTGTTTTCATTTGCAAATGCACTTCAACTACAAATTTTCCAATGGCAGCACCCAGTTTTAACGCCAGATTTCGATTCATTATCAACATGTAGCCTCGGACACCCAAGTTTCAAATCATTTCATCCAGCAGTTTCGAAGTTATGAGCATGTACATTTTAGTGCTCCTAATCTAAAATTAAGACTTAGTCACATCTTCCAAAATAATTGTGTTTTACGTTGAATCTTCCTTATTACGTTATTTTTAAATGGCCCAAACAAAATCCAGGTAGTATTTTTCTTTTAAATAATTGTATCAAATATGAATTATAAAATTATAAATTATATATATATATATATAAAATTCATAATTTATAACTTATATATATATATATATATATATATATATATATATATATAGCATAGTAAACATATAAAAATAAAATTATTTCACAGTTATCCAATTTTTCTCCAGAAGTTGGCGCAATGCAGCACATTCTCCTAAAGTAACATACAAGATTCATATGAAAAAGAGAGGGGAAATGACCAAATGCAAGGCATAAAATGGTAGAGGGGGATGACGACCCCTCTTTCCCGTTTAAAAGACTGCGTTTATGCCCGGGCAACACACACGGTACCAATGCCATGCAGTAGCCATACTTCCGTAAATGTGTCAAATCAAAAACACTCGAAAAAGTGCAAAGAAAACAAATAGGAATCAACCAGGATCGCAAGGGAAAGAATGGAAATGCAGCAAATGCCCCTGTCGGTTAAGATGGAGTGCTTTTAAACGGGGAAGAGGGGGCGCCATCCCCCTCTACCATTTTATGCCTTGCATTTGGTCATTTCCCCTCTCTTTTTCATATGAATCTTGTATATATATATATATATATATATATATATATATATATATATAATAATAGAAGTTTGAAAATCCAATGAACGAAAAGTAAGAAGATGTAACACGATAAACCTAACTTTTTAAAAACACCCACAGAATAAAATATAATACAGCAAATCATCAATCAAATGGATTAAAAATACAAAACACTAGCTATCAAGTTACAGAAAATCAACCAAATTAAAAGGTATGGAAACAAAAAAAGAAAAACTTAAACTAAATTCAACTATCTAACTGGCGTACAAAACAAATGTAAAAATCAATTAATCCTCAAGCATATGGAAAAAATAAAAAAATTAATATCGAATCAACAAGTCAATGATAAATATAATACAAAGGTATGGAATCGAAATAAGTATAACAAACGAAATCAAGCACAAACGCCTTACACGTGGACGAGGCTCTAAGCCTAAATCATGAATTGTTAACCTCTACAAAAATCTAATCATGTCCAAGTTTTTTGTAGAAGCAAGCTCAAAAATGTATGTTTCTGAAGAAATAGATAGATTAAATCTATGAACTATTTCTACTTGGACGACATACATAAAGATGGAATAAAAAGAAAAAATGAATACCTGGAAAAAGCACAGCGTGTGTACAGACGATTCATTACAGGGATCGAGGGAACACTGATAGAAGAGACCAGTGTTGCCATTCGTAAAGAAAAAATAAAAAACCATTTACTGTTGCCATTCATAAGAATTGAAAAACTGTGAAGCGAAATGTAAAGAAAAAGTATTAATATACAAAAAGAGCTACTAAAAAGAGGGGCAAATAAAGGTAATGCTGATGTGGGAAATATATATATATTACAGAATTACTTAAAAAATAATCAAATTTTTAAACCCATTAATAATCAGTCTATCCATATCAAAACTAAAATGCTAAAATTATATACACAATTAAATATTAATTGTAAGTTTTTTAAATTTCCTTATGTTACTTTGGTTCCTAAATTCCACAAATCTCCTCTCAGTTTTAGAACAGTCACTTGTGGACATAATACCTTTACCACTACAGCTAGTAAGTACTTGCTTAACTGTTTAAATCGAATTAATGAATCTCTTAAATTCAGGAATTCAGGATATTTCATTTTGAACAATAGTTTTGATTTAGTTGATCATCTTAGCAAGTTTCCACAAATTCTTGGTTTCCAAACCTTTGATTTTAACGACCTATTTAATAATATTGTCATTAAAGATTTACATAAAGTTATTATCTCTCTTTATCATGACTATATATCTTCCAATCATGTTGCTTTTAATGTCAAAAATTTTCCTATGCTCTTGCACTTTGAGCTATACAACAATTATATTATCCAAGGTGATAACATTTATTTACAAACATCTGGTGTACCACAAGGTGGCTGTAGTAGTAGTATACTAGCTAACTTATATCTTTATTATTATGAAAATCATTTTAACTCTAATTCATATATTATATATAGATATGTTGACGACTTAATTTGTATTATCATTGATGATTCCTATCCCATTAATATTGATTTTTACCCGTCTAACCTTGAATTAATTCCTAATGAGCCTTGCGTTTGTCAAACTGTTAATTTTTTAGACCTAAATTTAGATACCCTCAATAATCATGTAATCACCAATCTATATGATAAAAAAGATTCTTACAACTTCACTATCATAAAGCTGCTATCATATCATTCTTGTAATTCTATTCAATTGTTTAGAAACATCATTTTAAACCAGCTATTTCGAATACATCGACTTTCTGATCCTCAGTTTCACTTTCTCCACATCAATAAACTTAAACGCATTTGTCAAAATTACCAATACCCGGAAGTATTTGTAAATAATATTATTAATAATTTCAAATATACCACGTAATGGTTTTACACATGCATTATTTGTCTTTGACTGGTTTACTCATTTTTGAAAATTCACCCATTCTTATCACCTCACTTTCCACTAGGCCTGAGTCTGATACTGTTTGCTATTTTCGAATGACTATTTTCCACTTGTCCTGAGTCCTATACTGTTTGCTATTTTTGAGGGTCTCCATGCATATTATGTGTCGTTCAAGTGTATTCATTCCGGTGGCCACTCGCATTGACGAAGTGAGGTGAAATGCTCAGTCACTAGTTTATCTTACACGTGGTGCTATGCTTTTGATTTCATGTTTCAGTTCGAGGAGGTATTGTTTTTCAGATTTGTATAATTCATTTGATTTATTTTTCTCCTTCCACTAGCCAGTAGACAGTTCCAATGGTGTCTATAGTTAAATACTATCGCCATTGTCAGAAACTGGCTATTCTATCGGTTTTAATTCGAATTGTATGGCTGTCCTGATGAGAATGCAATTTCGAACTAACCGCCATTTTTTGTGGGGTTTCAATTGATTGTTATCTATTCTTAATCTCTTATCTTAAGCTGATTGTTATTGCCTATTCTCATTTTTGCCGAGTTTTATTTTTATTTATTTTTATATACTTTTAATTGTGATTTTTGAATCCTAATATTCTTCCCATCCCCCTTTCCATTGTAGTGATATGTTACCTTCTCTCTTTATCCTTAGTCTTGGCCTATAGTTACTCATTTGTAACAGATATGCTAGAGATGGGTTATTTTGTACTTACAGTAGTTTATGCAGTATTTTCGATTAAAATCCTTTAATTTTTATTTATATATATATATATATATATATATAAAGTCGCGCAACCTACATTTCGGTTGATATTTCTCATAAATATAAAGACATATGTTTCAATTTCGCGCTATTTATACATCATATAATGCACAATAGATGGCGTTGTTAGTACAGAGTCAGTTCATATAGTTCTAAAATGGCGCTCAGTTTACCGGAGCGTGTATTTATTGTGGAACATTATTTGAAGACTAATTCTTACAAAACTATTCGTTCAGCGTTTTGCAAACATTTTGAAACACGAAATGTGCCGAATAAATCATCGATACTTCGTGTAGTCAAAAAATTTAGGGAAACTGGTTCTGTTAATGACCGACGACGAAGTGGTAGGCCTAACCCGAGTCCCTTGCAGTCATTGAATCAGTGTTTGGTGATAGAGTCATTTCACGTGGACTATGGCCACCCAGATCCCCTGATTTAACTGCCCCTGATTTCTTTCTATGGTCTTATCTCAAAGAACGTGTATACACAAACAATCCAAAGACAATCGAAGCCTTAAAGGACACCATCACTGCATCCTTTCCCACCGATATGCTGCATCGTGCGGCTACAAATACCTGTCGTCGAGTAGAGCTGTGCTTGGCAGCAAATGGTTGTCATTTTCAGCATTTGTTGTAACGCACGATGTTATGCAGACATTAAACTATTTACTGTGAATATTTCATATTTTTATCTTTTTTGTATTGGTAAATATCCAATGAGATGTGGGTTGCCCGACTTTAGAAACACCCTATATATATATATACATATATGTGTGTGTGTAAATATGTATATACATATAGGCATACATATATATATACATATATATATATTTATATATGTATATATATATATATACATATATATATATATTGTACTATAAATACCAGTGACCTATCATCATCAAAGTGGTCATCATTAAAAATGGAGCATATGTGAAATGAAATGAAAATGGTCTGAAGAGCATATATGGATTTAAAGTAAACTCAACGAAACGCTGGATGAAATTACATTGTGAATAATACAAGTACTAAATGGGTATTAAATACCCATCTTTCCCTGGTTTTCAGATATAAAGAAAGCAATAGAAAATTCAAAAATGCAATTTCATATATAAGGAAAGCAATAGAAAAATGGATTACAAAGTGTTTACATATTTTTCAAGTTCTAGTAAATTTAAGCCCGTAACTTCATCCAATGATTAAATTATGATTTAAGTTTTATAAATGATATATGCAATACAAGTACTAATCCCCTTGTTCCCTACATTAACATACATGGTGTAAATGCATGAATAGTGGAATGGACGAAAAAAGTAAAACTGAAAAATCCATTTTATATATATATATATATATATATATATATATATATATATATATATATATATGTATATATATATATATATACATATACATATATGCATATATATATATACATATATATATATATATATATATATATATATTTGAAATGTAATAATAAGAATTATGTAAAAATAAATAAAAATACAATTCAAGTAATATTAACATCACCATAGAAGCAAATTCACGGCCATAATGCCGATAAGAGAAAAGAACAGAACCTTCCCAAATTCGATGATTAATCAGAATAAAATTCCTCTTCAGGTCTGAGTATTTAATTCTAATTAACCCAAACAAATGCCTGTTTCAGATTAAGCAATAGTACATTACTATAAATACTTAAACTCAGACTACAGACATCAAAAAATGAAAAAAGGATACATTAAGAAAATTGTATTACCATGCGGCATGAATCCTTCTTCCTCACCACGTGTATACACAATCAACCTCAACAGCTTAATCTAGAAGCACCGGAATGAACAAGTCGAAATTCTACCAGGGAGGCAGTACGAACGTTCACGGAAATACTCCCAAACCCGTCCAGTGAGTCTAAGCTGGAGACTGGACAAGCAATTCAGAATACAACTTCCCAAACATGCAGAACTGAATATGAACATGAATCAAAGATGAAAATTCCTACTAAACAAGTAATTCATAGGAAAACTGGATAATCGAGAATGCCACTATACACCATTATAAGGGCGCTCAAAAAAAAAAAAAATATATATATATATATATATATATATATATACTTATATGTATATATGTATATATATATATATATATATATATATATATATACTTATTATAACGCTTATTAACATGGATTACAAAGTGTTTACATATTTTTCAAGTTCTAGTAAATTTAAGCCCGTAACTTCATCCAATGATTAAATTATGATTTAAGTTTTATAAATGATATATGCAATACAAGTACTAATCCCCTTGTTCCCTACATTAACATACATGGTGTAAATGCATGAATAGTGGAATGGACGAAAATAGTAAAACTGAAAAATCCATTTTATCAAACCAGCAACCCTTTACATCTGAGAATGAATGTCCACAGGGATCATATTAAAAAATTTGACCATAAAGTCTTTAATGATCTCCCTACCAAAAATCAATTTGAATATCAGCACTTTGCTACACACGGATTTAAAAATGTATCCCTTCATATTTTAGATATTAAAATTTCACTCACGGATAGATTAGTATTTGAAAATTATTACATTAAAAAATATAAAACTCTCTTCCCCTATGGCTTAAATCAAATTTATAATAATAATAATGTTGTTAACAATAGTTTTGAATACAATTCTCATAAATCTTCAGTATATAAACATCTTTTTCATTATTCAAAGTCATCATCTCCTAGTAAAAAGCGATATAAGCGTGGCAACGGAAAAAGTAACTTAAGTAAAACTATTGATTACAAAGCAGACATTTTGAAATTACAATATAATTATTCTCAAACTTTCAATTTTCTACCTGTTAGAACATGGTTATATAAAGTCAGAAAAAGCAAATTAAGTATTGTTTATACTAATTTTTTAAAATTAAAATTAACTCATGAGCATTTTAAACATTTATTTTTTGATTTGCTTCTTTCACGTACACATTTCTTAAATTACCACCTACTCCATTCACCAAATCCACATACTAAAATAGCTTACTGTGTAATCTCTTTTAAACACCCTATTCTTAATTCTCTTAACTTCAATAATTTATTTGCAAAACATAAGCACTTGTTACCAGTAAATGATATCAAAATACAAAAATCATTCAAATATAATTTACCAATTGGTAGAACTATTTACAATTACAATGAAGTTTCTAGGACATTAAACTCCGATGATCTTACATCATGTGTATGCAGCAATCAAAATCTTGTCCCTTTTGTCAACTCCACTCATGGTCACATTATTACTGGGGTTCTCAGTATAGTTCAGGATGATATACTTAGGGATATTATGAATAAAGGGTCTAAATTTCGCATTCCATTCTGCCATCACCCTAAACAACTTCTTCAGTCTCTATCATTTGATTTTGATAAATTCATATATCAACTTGCTTGTTCACATTCTATTCCTATTGAAGCATTCAATCTATGGAAGTATACGACCTTACATCTACTTAAAAATGTTATTATAAACACTAAATTAACGAAGCCTAGGTATCCTTATAAACAACTCCTATCTGCTATCAAAGAACTACAACAACATTTTGTCATAACTTATGTAGATAAAGCTTCTAATAATTATGCCATCATTTGTAAAAAATATTATGTTTCTCTGTTACAGAATTACTTAAAAGATAATCAAATTTTTAAACCCATTAATAATCAGTCTATCCAAATCAAAACTAAAATGCTAAAATTATATACACAATTAAATATTAATTGTAAATTTTTTAAATTTCCTTATGTTACTTTGGTTCCTAAATTCCACAAATCACCTCTCAGTTTTAGAACAGTCACTTGTGGACATAATACCTTTACCACTACAGCTAGTAAGTACTTGCTTAACTGTTTAAATCGAATTAATGAATCTCTTAAATTCAGGAATTCAGGATATTTCATTTTGAACAATAGTTTTGATTTAGTTAAACACCTTAGCAAGTTACCACAAATTCTTGGTTTCCAAACCTTTGATTTTAAAGACCTATTTAATAATATTGTCATTAAAGATTTACATAAAGTTATTATCTCTCTTTATCATGACTATATATCTTCCAATCATGATGCTTTTAATGTCAAAAATTTTCCTATGCTCTTGCACTTTGTGTTATACAACAATTATATTATCCAAGGTGATAACATTTATTTACAAACATCTGGTGTACCACAAGGTGGCTGTAGTAGTAGTATACTCGCTAACTTATATCTTTATTATTATGAATGTCATTTTAACTCTAATTCATATATTATATATAGATATGTTGACGACTTAATTTGTATTATCATTGATGATTCCTATCCCATTAATATTGATTTTTACCCGTCTAACCTAGAATTAATTCCTAATGAGCCTTGCGTTAGTCAAACTGTTAATTTTTTAGACCTAAATTTAGTTACCCTCAATAATCATGTAATTACCAATCTATATGATAAAAAAGATTCTTACAACTTCACTATCATAAAGCTGCTATCATATCAATCTTGTAATTCTATTCAATTGTTTAGAAACATCATTTTAAACCAGCTATTTCGAATACATCGACTTTCTGATCCTCAGTTTCACTTTCTCCACATCAATAAACTTAAACGCATTTGTCAAAACTACCTATATCCGGAAGTATTTGTAAATAATATTATTAATAATTTCAAATATACCACGTAATAATTTTACACATGCATTATTTATCTTTGATTGGTTAACTCATTTTTGAAAATTCACCCATTCTTATCACCTCACTTACCCCTTGGCCTGAGTCTAATACTGTTTACTATTTTCGAATGTCTATTTTCCACTTGTCCTGAGTCCTATACTGTTTACTATTTTCGAAAGTCTCCATACTTATTATGTATCGTTCAATTGTATTCATTCCCACTCGCATTGACGAAGTGAGGTGAAATGCTCGCCCACTCGCATTGACGAAGTGAGGTGAAATGCTCAGTCACTAGTTTATCTTACACGTGTTGCTATGCTTTTGATTTCACATTACAGTTCGTGGAGGTATTGTTTTTCAACTTTGTATAATTCAATTGATTTATTTTTCTAATTCCTCTAGCCAGTAGACAGTTCCAATGGTGTCTATAGTTAAATACTATCGCCATTGTCAGAAACTGGCTATTCTATCGGTTTTAATTCGAATTGTATGGCTGTCCTGATGAGAATGCAATTTCGAACTGACCGCCATTTTTTGTGTGGTTTCGATTGATTGTTCTCTATTCTTGATCTCTTGTCTTGAGCTGTTATTATTGCCTATTCTCATTTTTGCAGAGTTTTATTTTTATTTACTTTTATATACTTTTAATTGTGATTTTTGAATCCTAATATTCTTCTCATCCCCCTTTCCAATGTAGTGATATGTAACCTTCTATCTTTATCCTTAGACTTGGCTTATAGTTACTCATTTGTAACAGATATGCTAGAGATGGGTTTTTTTGTACATACAGTAGTTTATGCATAATTTTCGATTAAAATCCTTCAATTTTATTTATATATATATATATATATATATATATATATATATATATATATATATATATATATATATATATATATATATATATATATATATATATATATATATATATATATATATACATATATATATATGCATATATATATATATATATATATATATATACATATATATATATATATATATATATATATATATATATATATATATATATATATATATATATATATATATATATATATATACTTATTATAACGCTTATTAACTTATTATATCGATTATCTCTGAATAAAATCATACTGTAACACTAGAACACCGTTTCCCGTTATAAATTGATCTATGAGTTATCAGCCTTATCACATTTTGAAATATTGGTGGCATCGTATGTACTTTTTCTATTGACTACTATAAATTATAGCCGGCTTTTGTCCATCGCTGTAATTCTAAGCTCTTTTTTCTTTCTTTGAGGTGTGAGATTTTTTTTATTCGTATGTAGGAAAGTCGTAGTCTTTCTGCCACCGAACATATTCTTCGCGTCTTTTATTTCAGACTGGAAGCAGCTTCGTAACTTCGCTATAAGGGCCTCACATCTTATATTTCAAGCTAAGAAATCCGTTATGGTTTTTTTTTTTCATATCTCATTTTATATGACGTGGCTTGGGAAAGAAATATATTCTTTCATACTTGGAAACATTCTTGGAATATATCATGTAGAGGGCTAGTGTTTTATGGTTCGTTTCTTATATTCAGATAAAAATGAAAACCTTATTGAAGCAGTTGGTACATTATCCACGTTATTAGATTTCATTTGAATCTCCAAGATCTTTGTGATCCACATATAGGAAGAAAATCTGCAATTTATTTTCATACGAGATTACAGATCCTCATATGCAAAACATTTACACAGTACTATTTGATATATATTTGCATATTAAATAAGTATTTTTACTCAATTCTGTGTGGAAAGGAATAATATATTCTTCTATTTATGACTGGTTATTCTCGCATAGCGCTGGAATATATTATTTTAACATTCCACTCAAAACTTTTTTCAAGGGAAGATCCCTTTGACTGAGACCTATAATTTAAAGTGGGTTTCAAATCACTATAAGCATAAATGCAGGCTCTGAACTTATTAACCGTAACCGGAATTCTATAAATTGAGTTCTATAAATCTGAGGGATAAAGATTACAGTGTCCACTTCAAAGATAAGAACTTGCAGTATCGTCCCAATAACTCAATGGTAGAGCGTCGGCTGGCCAGTTTGTAGATCCAGGGTTCGAGTCCCGGTTGGGGTGGCAAGGTCCTTTACATGGTGTACAGTTATATGTAAAGTCCCAAATACTGTAGAACTCAAATTTCCAATTATTAAAATTTTTATCTTAATATTTACTGTTAATGGTAATTTGATGAACATCAAAATTACAAAATAAATAAATATCATTTTATTTTTAATTTTTAATTTCTAAAACAGAAAAATTTTTATTTTCTTTACAGAACATATTCACAGAAATTCAACTGTAAACTTTATATTTTATCATCCTCCCTCATAGTCAGTATAATTTTGGAAACGATACTAGGTTTAGTCGATTTGAATAAAGTTTTAAATTCAAAGCCATTGTTGAATTTCAAAGGACATCAATTCAATGTCAACCCCAGACGGAGTTCTATCCCATTGAATGACTAACTCGTACAAATTAGACTGGGTATTTCATTGTTTCGCGTTCAGCAGAAATAAAATTTGGTTACGGACTAAAGAACATCAATAGAAAAGGGAAAGGCTATACTAATTCAGTTTGGAGAGGATAGCAAACAAAAATATCAAAACAGGAGAGACATGTTAAAATAGCAGAAAAAGGAAAAATATATTTTTCCTAAACATGTTCTTTAGTCAAATGAGTTAGTGTTGTAGATTATTTTGTTCTAATGCATGCTGAAGAAATAGAAGAATATCTATTACTGTAAAAGAAGCAAGTGAACCGTATGAGGTATATATTTCCCCGACTCTTATTTGAAGCTTAGAGTAAACTCCTAAAGTTGAAGAAGAATATGTGGTCTAAAAAATGGTTGAAAATCCATTGTATGTCTGAAATATTTGAATTATCCTGTAGGAGAGTTCAAATCCACTTTTGTATAAATGCGGGTAAAAGAGTTAGAAATAAATTATTTAAACACATCTATATAAATAAAATTGAAAATGTGTCTGTCTGTTGGTTTGTCCCATCATCACGAGAGAACCGCTGAACCTAATTTGATGAAATTTTGTGGATAGCCTTAAAATAACCCCTCTTGAAATTTAGTCCATCTTTCGAGTTCTTACAAAAAATGGTTCTTGAGATATTGGTTAAAAACTAAACTTTCGTTTGTCTCATCATCATGGGCGAACTGCTGACCCGAATATAATGAAATTATGTGGATAGACTTGAAATAGCTCCACTCAAATTTAGTTCGAGAAGATTCGAGTTTCTAAAACCAGTGGCTGTTGAGATATTAATGAAAAACGAAACCTTTTCCTAGGAGTTCTACTCTCTAACTCCCTGGTTCCTCCAAACGAAAAGGTTCGAAATCGTTTGTTTGAAACGTGAAAATGAATTAAAATAGAAAATCAATGATAAATTAAAATAATTCATAATATTAAAATAATTGTATCTTTGAGTTTGGTGGGAGATTTTTGGGCTAATTAGTAACTTTCTGAAAGCATGAATTGTTTGCAAACATTAATGTTTGAAACATGAATTTAAATGGAAAATCGATAACCATGGTTTATTTTTCACAAGCTTCTACTCGACAATGAAAAGTATTAAGAAATCAAAATAGTTATTTAATTATTGGCATTTTATGAGGAAGATTCTATCTTATATCGTATTGCTCGGCAACGCAATTAAATTAAATGTGTTTGTTAATGTTTATCATTATTTTTTCAATTTAAATTATAAATAAGTGTATACAAAAATATATCTTATAAATGAACAGTTTGATTTTTAATTTAATTATATTAATTACGGACTGTTGTTGTTGTTGAGACCCAGACCGTCCGACCTACCAGAAAGGTGTATGGTAACCGTTTGGACGGCCGGGAAGTGCCACCCAATTTAGACCGGAACCCAGTGGGGAGGCATCCACAGGGACCGTACCCTCCTTCCCCTACCACCAACTTCTCGGAAGGACTTCCGGACCCACATGTTTAACGTGATCGTACTCCGCATGAACACGGAGGCAGTTGTGGCAGCGTGTAAATCCAGCACGCAAACAACCGGGCTACCACGCCCGAAATGTGCCAACAGCACGCGATGTTCCCAGGTGGTCACCCATCCAAGTACTAACCGCGCCCGATGCTGCTCGACTTCGGTGATCTAAGGAGAACCGGTGTTTTCAGCACGGTAGGGCCGTTGGCAGGTCGAACAGACCGTGTGACGTCTCAGCCAATCACAGGCCATTTTGTGTTTGAGTAAATTTTGCGCTTTTTCATTTCTTGATATTTAAATAAATAATTATTTTTAGAGATCTTCACTTGGATATTTGAAATCAGAAAAAAATTCTCTATAAA
Organism: Amaurobius ferox; assembly: GCA_951213105.1. Classification (NCBI taxonomy): domain Eukaryota; kingdom Metazoa; phylum Arthropoda; class Arachnida; order Araneae; family Amaurobiidae; genus Amaurobius; species Amaurobius ferox. Next base: position 81,299,210 of record OX578142.1, on the reverse strand, counting down.
TATCTATTGGTTTTAAGTTCTTTAAAAAAAAATCGGAATTGTTCATTGCTGTTTTATAGAAATATACAATTTATAAATTCCAAAATATTATGCTTGTTTATTAGCCCATAATATTATGCTTGTTTATTAGCCAGTAATATTATGCTTGGTTATTTGCACATAATATTATGCTTGTTTATTAGCCCATAATATTATTCTTGTTTCTTATTAATATAAACTCTCACTAACTTACTATATTTAAAAAACTAGTAGGTCAATCTAAATAAAAAGCAGAAAAAAAATTCAATGAAAATTGTATGTAAAATGTTATTTCTTCAAAAGCCAAAACTTTCTTCGTTAAGATTTTTTATAAGATAAATTTATGTTTCTTAAAGCAAATATTTTATTAAATTTTACTTCGTTAGATATAAAAAATGCACAGTTATCTAAGTTATACGCAAAGTTTCTTTAGAGTCAAGAAATTGTTTCAAGAAAAACATAATTTCAAAGTACTTCAAAAAACGTCATTAGCATTAATAATGTTCAGTCTACCACTTTTTTATATATTTACCATGGAAAATACATTTGAACACAATTTACAGGACAATTTGCGTTATACAAATACAAAACAAAGTCATAATTATATTTGTACATTGCAAAACACATGTACTCAGTTATCCAGTAGAATGAAAAAATTCCAATTGCCCTAGGAAGCATAATATTTTATACCTAGTTAAACTACTGTACAAGTCTGTCAAAGACTGGGAAAATTAATAAAAATTTGCAATATTTTAATACGTTTTATTTCGTTTAGACTCATTCTATGTGTGATTGCCTTGTACCGCTTGACAACAAATACGGGATCGTGCTGGTCGGTCAACCTCCACAAATGTATGCAGTTATCATTAACACTAAAAGAAAATCTGGATTCGTCACTAAAGACAGCATGCCTCGAATTGGACACTGTCCAGACTGACAGAGCTCAGCAGAAAACCAGACGGCTTTGCCTATGTTGGGGGGGGGGGGGGGTCAGTGATAGTAGCCTTACTGGACGGTGAGACCTAATCCTACATTCTGCCAGTTGTCCACAAATAGTATATCTTGATATAGGATGCATGGATGATGGCAAATGCCAGCAAATAGATTATAGCGACGCCATTGGTGTGAACGTAACTCTTCATCTGACTGCACGATCGTCTAGATCAGTTGTCTGTATGGGGCATCCTGACTCTCTGTGAAGATTACCTGTTCATTCTCTGATCCACTGTTGTCAACAGCGAGCAACTGCCATATCGTTCCGACCAAGATTGTGAATGATACGTCTGTTGGTCCAACCAGCGTTTCTTAGACCTAAGATGCGACCACAATCTAAATCCGACAATTCCTTTCAATCAAATCCTTCGACTCCACAACTTGCAATATCGAAGCAGAAAATCTAGTTCCAATTGCCGGTCAGTGAGGACACCAGTCTCGGAAAATCATGTCGGCAGATCGCGTTTCGGGGGTCATATACAAATTACGAAAGTAAACAATGATTAGATAAATAAATAATAATTTCGCTATTTATTGGTACAAAAGTATCTACACTGCGTAGAAATTGTAACTTTACACAAAGCTTGTTCAAAATGGTTTCCTTTCATGCCAAAGATCCATTAAAGATAAGAGGCAGATATTATTTACTTATGGTGCAGGGATATGCGAGTCCACGGATATGCCAGCTGTATGTAGCGTGGCATTATCTAATTGAAAAATGACCCCAGAATGGCGTGCCATGAAGGGTAACGCAAACGGCCGCAGGATTTCATCATCATATCGTTAAAGGGGGCGACCTGCTGCTGTAAGAGATAGCTCCCCACCCCATCAGACGAGGGGTAATGGCTGTGTGCCTGTGTAAAACAAAGCTTGATTGGGTCCACTGGCCTTGGCACATCCACACGCGTACCCGATGGACATCTGGTGAGAGACTGGAGCGTGATCCATCGCTGGCTGAACGCTATGCGATGCCAGTCTGCTGGCAGACATGATGCTCGGCTACGACACCACTCCGACTACGTGGATATTGTGGGGTTATGGAAAGATGTCTCAATGGCCGACTTGGGCGTAACCCCACCTCAGCCAACCCCGCGAGATGGTGGAAGATACCACGGGTGGTATGGAAGAGGCTGTAGCACGTTGGATGGCGGGCAAGGATTTCATTGAACCAGTTCGGGACTGTTACACAATTATCCGATCTTGCTTCGCATTCGTGCACCTTGGCCTTCTAGAGCCTTCATTCCGCCGATAAGTTCAGCACCTTGGTACAGCAGTGTCCGTTCTGTGCAGGTGGCGGCCTATTGTTCGGTATAACCAGCAGCCTCACGCATCCCAACTATACGACCACTTTTGAACTCGTCTAATTGCTTATAAGGTCTTCGGAAACATCGTAACGGCATCATTGGTTGTGTCTCCACGGAACTGCAACGCCGATAACGAGCAATGACAAACCAATCCACATTTCTAACCTGTTTTATAGAATGCTAGTTGCGCAGTAGAAACGCGTGCTATGTCCGAAGTTAACACTCACCGGCCTTGCAAATTTAATCATTTGCATACTTGATATAAAGGAATTTGCATGCAAAATTTCGAGATGGTTGGATTATTTTTTAGGGGTCCTTCGTATTTTTTGCAAAAGAGTATATATATATATACATATATATGCAGTGTATATGTATATATATATATATATATATATGTATATATATATATATATATATATATATATATATATATGTATATATATATATATATATACACTGCGCGACATAGAACATTCAGCACCATGAAGCTTCGTCCGTATGATTTTGCAAATTGCAAGACAGACGCTGCTATCCGATGTATGCAAATGAACTGAAATGCTAGTAGATCACGTGATTAGATCGCGTGATAAAAGGAATGGAAACGGCAGATGAGCCAACAGTTGTTACTTCTGCAGCCCAGACTCGAGGGCTCGCCAGTGAGTCTGAGCATAACAGTCGTTACTGTCCGTCACCTACGGAAACCCGTTTTCCAAGCTTATTTTAGTTTCAGAAGACACGTGTTGTTGAAGAAATGTCTGGTCGACAACGCCTAAATCCGCTTCAGGATTTGGACGATCAAGCAAGGGTATTCATTTTAGGCCAGCATACGGTCGGATGGTCGTACATGCGTATTACCACTGAAACACACGTAGATGCATCCATTGTGCAAAGCATTTGAAAAAGATGGATTAAAGAAGGACATGTGAATTTTCGTAGTGATACAGGTCCATCTAGACGCACGCCAGCACGCTTTGATCGACGCATTCGAAGGCATGCGGTGGAGGCCCTACAAAGATGATCGTTGACAGTCTGCAGCATTTGCAGGGTACCTTCAGCTGCTTCTAAATACTGTTTTCCAACAAGATAACGCACGACTGCATACATCAAACATCATCAGACAAGCATTACAAAGTATCCAGGTGCTTCATGGGCTTCCGCTGTTTCCAGATATCCCAACTACCGATTATGTATGGAATGTGATTGTCCGTCGTTTGACTGCCTTGCCCTCGCCTCTGTGACGACGAAATTTCTTAATATCTCATCACTTGTGTAGAAAGCCCAGACCACACGACCAACCTCATCACTTGTGTGAAAATCATAAAAATCTGCATTATATTTTAATCTCTATGTTTTTATACATCCTTGTAATATATTTAACACCGTTTGGAACTCCTTCTCGTCAAGTAAATATGTAATTTATATTCTACATTTATCTGTCTACCTTAAAAGAATATTTAGCTATTTTTATAATATATTAATTCATTAAACGCGCACTCAGAGGGAGAGAATCTTATTTTTCGTTATATATTCCGAGGTCATCGTTTTTCTGATGCAATAGCCCAGCAATATTTAAGATAGAATGTATTTGTTCTGCAGGCGAAAACGGAAGTAAATGTAAGGCTTTTAATGGCTCTGTGTATATTCAGCGGTGCATCGTACTCGTGGCTAGACTTCATGTCGGGACATGCTGGCTGTTTCTCCTGAGGACTTATTTTTCGGCAAGAATATATTACTTGTTTGGTTCATTGGAGGTCTCTCACAGGTCCGCGAAATTCTGATCCCTTGTAAGTCCTGAAACGCATAAAAACTTGGGGCACGAATTTTTCGGGGGCATTCCCTTACGACTACCATACTGAGATGTGATAGATCTGTTATCGTCGACGTTTACTCCGGGAACGGGAGATCGGCATCTAAGCTTATCCCTGGACTCGTGAGCTTTGGGGGATGTTGCCACTTCATTGATAGCGACCCTTCCGGACTTTGAAGAAGATGAATCCGAGGACCCATACCGGATTAAGTGATAAATCCTACTCCAGTCTGCTATCCTGAGAAATCGACGGATTCTCTGATGTCAACGACGCTGCCTATGGAATTAACCCTAAGCTCTGCCGAGCTCGTTGTTGTCTTCGTCGCTTGAGTATCCAGGCCGGACCAAGAGTCTTCTAATGATTCCTCTGGTGAGCTGACCTTCATACCTAAACAGGGGAAATGACCCTTTCTAGACTGCAGGCCGGACCAAGAGTCTTCTAATGATTCCTCTGGTGAGCCGACCTTCATACCTGAACAGGGGAAATGACCCTTTCTAGACTGCAGGCCGGACCAAGGGTCTTCTAATGATTCCTCTGGTAAGCCGACCTTCATACCTGAACAGGGGAAATGACCCTTTCTAGACTGCAGGCCGGACCAAGAGTCTTCTAATGATTCCTCTGGTGAGCCGACCTTCATACCTGAACAGGGGAAATGACCCTTTCTAGATTGCAGGCCGGACCAGGAGTCTTCGAATGATTCCTCTGGTGAGCTGACCTTCATACCTAAACAGGGGAAATGACCCTTTGTAGACTGCAGGCCGGACCAAGAGTCTTTTAATGATTCCTCTGGTGAGCCGACCTTCATACCTGAACAGGGGAAATGACCCTTTCTAGACTGCAGGCCGGACCAAGAGTCTTCTAATGATTCCTCTGGTGAGCCGACCTGCATACCTGAACAGGGGAAATGACCCTTTGTAGACTGCAGGGCCATATCCGATGTGTCCAAATATTCTCGACTTCTCCGTGGCTCAAGGTAAGCGTTTTCCGTTCCTGTGGAGGAACCCTATAATTTCCCGACAATTGAAGGATCTGCTGAAGCCTAATTAAAGAACTTAATTCAACCAAGTTTTCAGAATAATAACTTCCCTTTAATTACAAACCCATAAATGATTCATTTGATATTTAAAATAATAACTTTCTCTCTCGGTAGTTCTCGCTCCCTTGGTATCCGAATTCTTGACCATACCAGTGTTATTTATAATACGATTTAATATATATATATTTAATTGCCACATATCTACTCATTAATTTCATTGCATAATCATTGCATAATGAGCCTGCGTCCAGTGGTAGTTGCTGATAATGATTACGCTAATTCGTGCAACTCCTTGAATATAACGCTAATATTAAAGAATCTTACATAAATTACATTTGTGTATTTATTGATGTTTCTATGTCCCTTGTGTACAGATGTCGTACAAGGTAAGGAATTTAAGTTCATTATTTGTTGTTGAATTTGTGTGTTCGGGCAAGTCATCGTGGAGTTTTCCTCCCGGACAGGGGGGTGAACTTGGAGTGTTGCGGAATGAGAATTACGATCACGAAGGTGCTGATCATGCTGGTGCTGGTGTGGATAATTATTCATCACATTGATCACGATGCAATAAGCTGCACGGTATATCATCGAGAATTATATGTTTTTGGTAATCACCGGAGGTACCAAGGCAACTCTCCCCGACACCTCAAACAGAGGGCGACCTGTGGAAGATGGTTGAAGGCATATGGTCGTCCATTCCTCAGGAAAATATCCTCCGCATGCTCATTGCATCTGTTACTTGAAAGGCTGCTGCTGGTATCGCCGCAAGAGGTAGTCCTACTGCCTACTGATCTACTTAAATCCTAATACCTATGCCATTACTGTATGACATCATCCTTCTGGAATGAGCATCACTTATTTACATATGCCATTTCTGTCTGTGTGTAATTTTCATCACCCTCTAAATAATACGTGCACAGTAATCGTGTCTTCACGCGTAATTAACACAATCGCTCTTTCATGATGTTGAATTTTCTGTGTCGCGTTGCATATATATATATATATATATATATATATATATACGTCGGGCCCCCTCCCTGACTACAGACGTGCCTAGGAATGTGTTTAGAAAAGTGCTTAGGCTTAATATGTCTGGGGATGAATTTTTGTTACCGAACTGATTATTCCCGCTATAAACGGTAAATTAAAAGGTATGAATTTATTGCAGATCCGAGGTGACAGAAAACTTTCGGGTTTGTTGGGTCTCTTGCACAGATGAAGGGGATTCAGCGTATCCTCAAAACAGCTCTATGCTGCATTGTGTTATTTGTTCTTATATACGATGCTCAAGTTTTCTTTTTTCTTTGTAATTTACTTTTTGCATATATTCATTGGTTAAGGATACTTTGTAGAATTAATCAGCAAAAAAAAAACTATGAAAATATCAATTTTTCAATTTTTTGCAAAAATTATTTATTGTTACCTATAGTATACTGGGACAAAGGTTTGAAATAATCAAATGAATATACATGTAGTAAAAAAGCTTTCAATTATTTTGATTGCCCTTTAAATGCCATGTCTGTATAATTTTTAAAATTATTTTTCCTAGTTTGCTATTTTTTCCATAAGTCACTGTTTTTAAAATGCTAAAACTTTAACAAGTATTTTTTCAAATGACTTAATTATTTTTTCGCATAATTTACTGTAATATCCACCTAAGAGAATTTGAGCAATATAATGAAAATTAAAAAATTAAAAACGTTAATTACTAAAGGAATCCTATTTGTTCTGAGTTTTTACATAAATATATGCATTTTATTTTTTGTCTAGAAAATTAATTTATTAATTGTGAAATTGATCCCTCAAGTCATAAAGAACACTCTTAGAAACATAATAAATATCGTTGCGGAATATGATGTATGGAATGATATGTAGTATTTTTAAAATTGTTATTTTTCTTTCAAATTAAAACTTTTAAATTTCTGCCAAAAATATACTTGTTTTCTTGTTACAATAATTTTGTCTAATAAGACCCTTTGGCAATATACATAAAAGTTAAATCAATATGGTTGTATAAAAATCATTCAAAGCGCATAAAATATCCTTTTTAAACATGCTTTGTGCTCAGAATATTTGCAAAGACACAACAATAAGTGTTTGCAATCCCGTCCTAGTACCTCAATTAAGAAAACTTTGGGCGACCAGTACAAAGATCAGCGGTTCAAGCCCCGGCTGTTAGAGCAAGGTTCTGTACAGAGAAAAAAAATGTGAATAGATTAAGATAGAGGAAGAAGAATGGTTGGTCTACTTCGACAATAAGAGTTGGTCGCAATAGCTCAATGGAGAGGTCATCGGCTGGCCATTATAAAATTGGTGGATTGATGCCCCTCGATCAATTTGATTCAATGCCACTCTTTATAACATAAGGTGGGTCCGTATTGGGTCCCTACTTATAACTTAACATGGGTCCGCGTTGGGTCACCGCTTATAACTTAACATACGACAAAATTAATTTCTGCAAAATCAATTTCAAAATTTTGTAAAGCATGAAAAATATAATATTATTTCTAGTATATAATTTATATCGGATTTTGCATCCAGATGAGTTATAATCCTCCATTTAAACATATAGAGTTCGTAAAATAATATTATTCTCACAATTCGTAACTTAATGGTGCATTTGCCACTAAATCAAAAACTGCCTCATCTAGAATATTTCGAAAGCACGGAAAGGCTTTCCAATAGAAGTTTCAAAGTGTTTTACGAAAGTTTAATCCACTTTCTTCTTGTTTGACAAATTTATTGATAAATACAGACAAGATACAATGATGCAGAAATCTATTGACTCTGCAATTCGAAACAGTTTTTGCCCAACTTTTGTTTCTTTCGCGTTTACGGAAACTTAAAGCTCACCACTTTTGTTAAGAAAACGAATAAATAATAAAGTCGCACTCTCTTTCCAACAAAAGCCCTGCTAACCGATCTTATTATTACCGCTCTAATAAAGCTTTTGTTGAGCTAATAATGACATGCTAGAAATATCGATGCTTAAGAAGTTGAAAAAAATTAAGGAAAAGCGATCAAGTATGAAATTAATCGCACTGGTCAGTTGCGGTTATACTTTTTTCTCTCCATTATTCGCTTTGACTTTTTATACTAGCAAATAGATTCAAAGTTAGTTTAAGCATTTAAAAATGCCCTTTCAATTATTGTGATCTTTCGTGCCAGATTATAATCACGACCCAAATTACTATTCTGCTTGTTTTCTTTTCCCTTTATTTCCTCTTATGCAAATTGAATTTTCTCATACATCAAGAATTTAGAAGAATGTGTTTTAGTAATTCTAGAGTAAATCTAAAGCATTCTACTTATTTAATTAAAGTAAGAATAATGCATATCATTATATTATTTTTTAATTTTATTAATTTAAATTAAATGTATGAATGTTACTCCCATCTTCTATAATAATAATGACAGATGCATGTCTGTCTATGAATTTGATTGTTCGTAGCTTAGCGAAAAGTTTAAGTACACTTCACAGCCATGCCATTTGGTACAGGTGTTCCTCGACTTCTGAAAGGACACGCTTAGTCGAGATTTTTTTTAACTTGAATTAGTTTATCAGTTACTAAATATTCAAATGTCATTTTGAGCTATTTTTGCAAAAGTCGGTTCCTTAACAATCGAATATAATATCATTGCAGAGTTTTCGTCTTAATGCCATCGCAGACTGTTCTTGAAAGCGTAGAAAGAAAATTATATCTTTACGTTGCTTTCAAAGTAACGTAATAATATAAGTTTTTAATCCACCCCTAATTTAGGATTTCACTAATTTGATCCCTATAATCCTTGTATATCCAGGTGTCCTTTTAATCAGAAGTTTTCATCTTAAATTCCGGACAATGCCGATTACATTTTCTATATTTAGTGATAAAAATATCGAGAAATAAATTAAAAGGGAAAATTTAAATTAATGTTATCGCACAACTTTTCTTTAAGGCAATACAGTATTAGCTTTTAAATTGAGCACTTTTTGCATGAATAATATTTGAATTAAATCGCGGTTTTCTTAAAAATTTAAGTAAATTTTTCTGTTTTTATAGAAAGGGCTATTTTAGGCGGTTATTTTTTATTTTTTATATGGAAATTAATTTATCTTCCAAATTGTTGAAATGGAACTATTATCTCAAAATAACACAGAAAACATATATATTTTTTTCCATTTTTCATGTTTACTTATGGGTTTTTTCTGTCGACTTTCTAAAACTAATAACATTCTCCACTTATAATTTAAAACTTTAATCTAAATAACTGCTGGACAACAAACAAATTAAATTGTAAGATATCTAAATAACAGTATCCTTCAAAGTTTGATTTAATGTTTGGTGACAATGCTAAACTGAATTTCTTATTGGATTTTGATATTTTATATGCTGAAATGGTCGTTAAATGTAGTTCAGCAGTAGAAATGAGCATCATCATTAAATCATTAAATTGAAAAGGGTGGTTTTGACGTTTGAATATAGAAGTATTTTTATGATATTTTATTATATCAAAATTATTTGTTTTAATACAAGATCTATTAGGCATGTTTGATACTGAAACCCTAGTTCTTTTATACGAGTTCATTTACGTATTTCGTTCAGATTCACATTATGCTTTAATTGAATTTAATATTTTTTCCTGTTTTTAAGTTAAGAAATACACAATACAGTAACAGAATTCAGTGTAGAAATTACCTTGGGAATGGCCTTGGAAATCATCTTTGTTTTGTCTTGATTCGTTTATATATAAGTAGACTGGAGAATATGCTGCAAGCATAGAAATAAAGACTTATATATTTCAAAGGATAGATCGTATGCTAACGATGCGGAGATCAAGACCCAACTGGATCATGAGTTCTTTACAATACTGAACGGAAAACTTAAACTTGAAGGTTTGCAAAGTCCACTTCGATAATAAGAGCTTGCATATTCATCCCAGTAGCTCAACAGTTGAGCATCCGCTGGCCAGTCCGAGACTGGCCAGACCGTCGGCTGGCCTTACCAAGACGTAGATCCAGGATTTATATTCCCACTGCAACATGTGTTTTTCTACCATTCATGGCTAAATTAAATATTATATGATTAAAATGACAAGAAAATTACATTCAAATTATTGGTGTTGTATATATTTATAGAGGGGATTACATCCCAGTGAGAAATATTAAAATAAATTAATAACTTAATACTATATATTCTTGAGTTTCACATAGATTTCCCTGCTATCTCAATCATCGAGTATATAAATTACTCGTCAGGAAAACCGCTTGCATTAAGTTCTAAATAAATAAACATGGGGCATGCATAGAAAATTCAAAGTGCTTTAAGAATTTTAAATATTCATTGTTATTCTGTATATCCAACGTATAACATATAGCGACAAAGAAAGAAAGTATTACTTTGTAAATCATTATACTAACGCTTGAAAGGAACATTTCGTCAGACTGAACTTCTCCAACAAAGTACTTTCTTTTCCGTAGGTAGCCATTAAAATGCATAATACACGATATTGATTGTAAACGCACTGCGCTCTGCCGTTAAAATACGTGATGACTTTTCAACCATGTAATTGAATGTGAAAAAGTAAATCAAAAGAACAGTTTAAAAAATGAATCAAAATCACACAGATCATATTCTTTACTTGGAAAAAGAATATAAGAGATAATAAAAATAAGGTGTCGTTAAAAAGGGGAAAAAATGGGAGTTTTGTGAAATTTCAACTTACTAACGGTGCTTTCAAAGTCGTTACCTTAGAATCAAGCGAGACAAAAAATCCAAAAGAGACATTAATGTGAATAAATCCGATTACTTGTTATTACTGTAACTTGAACTGATTGAAACGCTCTTTTCATCCGCCTATGTGACTGAAAAATATCAACTTGTACCACTAGAACGTCTTTTCGCGTAGTAAATTGTTCTGCAAGCTATCAGGCTTATCACATTTTGGAAAAAATCTGATATGGGCAGCACATGATTTTCCTTGCAGATTCAAATTAATTTTCTCTGGCTTTCTTTTTTTTTATGTTTTACTAAATTGAAATCAATTGCACAAAATGGCACGGATAATTATTTAAAATTTAACCGAATTTACTGTTCTATCTAAAAAAATATAAAAACTAGCAAAAATGTAAAAGCTGAAATATTTTGAAAACGGGTAGATAATGCAATGGGGTCGGTCTTGCTCTTTTTATCATCAAAAATCACATATAACGATCTTAATCAGTGCGTTTAAATATATATTCTTTTATTTCAGATTTTGACGATTTTTACGGGCCATTCCGCCAAATACGCATGTTCGTTTCTTCGAATCCTACTAAAAATCAATAAGCACCAGAGTATCCCACAAGTGATTAACCTGCCAAATTTTATGGAATTTAGTACATAATTTTTGGAGATAGAGTGGATGCATATATTGCACACACACACGCAACGTTGAAGTAGTTTTACCGTGTTCCAGAGTGCATGAAACGTGTAGATCCTTTGAAAACTGAAGTTGCGATTTTCAACACGATCCCAATACCTTTTCTATATATTATCATGCATCGCCTGGAAAGTAAAAATAAAAATCTGATGTAGGCAGTACATGACTTTCCATACATATCACAATGACTATTTCTTTCACAGCTTAACAAAATTGACTTTTCTTTGCACACATATAACTCGGCAATTAAAAATATAGCTAGTATCTGCTAGCTGTATTGTTTCTATATTAAAATATTATAATAATTAGAAACTGATATTTTATAACAAAAATTCTGATGCCGGCGGCACATGGCTTTCGTTATATAATGCAATGAATTTACTTTCTTAACGGTAAAAAAGTGATGAAACAAATCCACGGCATAGTGTTTGTAACCTTTAATTGTACATTTGGTGCTTTTTTGGATGACAACATGTTAAAACTACTTAGTAACCAATTAACTTATTTTTTACGCAACTCTAAATTAAGAATTATCGATATTGATATCTTCTTCAATAAACAACAGAGTCCACATATTTAAATATTTTAATAATAAATTCATTAATTAGGCTTCATTTTCATTAATTTGGTGTCATTTTTGCAATTTTTATGATATTTTCGTCAATGTGGGGCTAAATATCGCCAAGTTGGCAATATTTATAGGAGCATTTCTTAGTAATAAAAGGTAAGCCCATCTTATGACGGAATCAAAAATTTGCAAAACATTGCATCCCATTTGTGGTCATTTTTAACAATTTAGCGACATTTTTATCAATTTGATAAAATGTTTATCAATTTGGAAACAGTTTCGCCAATTTGGCAACATTTAAAAAAAGTCTTCAAGTTGGTGATATGCAGCCGAAATTCATTGCCAGAATTCCGCCAAACGTTACAGACTGAGAAATAGGTTATTCTTACCTTATTTCCAAAATATTGAATTTTTATTAATTAGTTATCGTTTTCATTTAGAATCATTCCTATCAATTTGGAGACTTTTTATCCATTTGGCGACTTTTTCATCAATTTGGCGACATTTTAATCACGCCAAAATTGTTGGAGAAATAGGTTATTTTTATAGTAGATGAAAGACTAATGGCGTCCAAATACAAAACTATTACCCAAAGTATCTTCTCGTATAGTAGATTCTTATATTCTTTCCAAGATATTGAATTTTCATAAATTAATCTTCATTTTCTTTGATTTAGCGTCATTTTTGTCAATTTGGTGACATTTATATTAATTTGGCGATATTTTCGTCAATTTGGAAATATTTAAAAACTCACCAAGTTCGCGATATTCCGCCAAATTCGTCGCCAAAGTTTCGCCAAGCATTGTGAATACTGAAATAGGTTATTCTTATAGTAGATAAACGACTAATGGCGTCAAACTAGAATGCTATTACCCAAAGTGTCTTCTCTCATGAATAGAACGAGCTACGTCTACGAGAATGATGATAATAAATTTATTATATAATATTACATATGAAAAGTAAACAAATTTCACAATAGTTAATACTTTTTATGAATTTTATGTGATTTTTTAATAAATTTATCTGAAAAATATGCACTACCAGGAGAACGGTTAGTGCTAGCGTTCTAAAGATCATGTCAATCGTTTTCTATTGAAAAATTACATAAGAAATGATTATGTACGTAACTTTATTGAAAATTAATATTTTTCGATGATATTTTAAAAATTCTATTTCAAAATTTAGGTGGGTTCTGAACATTCGATTGCGCTTAAAAACAATAGGCTTCCAGTATTCACTGATTGTGATTTTTGTACCAAATTTTTCCAAATCACTTCCTTCGTTTGTGCGATACCATCTCTACAGACTCACTGAAGCACACACACACACTGACATCACCTCAGAAACGTCTGATTTGTGTTCAGGGATCCTTGAAGTGTGCTCTCCCTTCGAAGACTCGAATTCGAATTTTCGATCCCGTCACAATACTTTCCTTATACATTATACTATGTATATAAAGAAAGTAAAATCTGATGATTTACGTTCTTGTCAATAGATTCCTTAAATTCAAAAATATAATTCTTACGTTTTTAACACTTTACAACAAAGTTGAAAAGTGTTTATGACTTTGTTCATTCTGTCTGTCTGTCTGTCTGTCTGTCTGTCCGTTAGCACGATAACTGCCGTAAAAATGACTTAATCAAAATGAAATTTTAGTATGTTGTTCAGACGGTCTATAGGACCTATGGGAATATAAATGAATAATATCACCCAATTAGTTTTGGATTGAACCCGGGTTGAAAAAATGGAATACATTGAGCCCTATGGGACCTAATTTTTCAAGCATTTTTTAAGCGGATTTAAAATTCACAAATTGCTTCGAAAATGTTTGGCAATATTCAAATTGTTCCATAAAATATATAAAAAAAAATTCAGCGAAATATATTCAGTTGTTTTTTAAATAAAAATTAAAATAATAATAACACCACTTATATTAAGCGATCACGTGTCCATGATATGAAACGATCACATGACCCACTTCAAAATGATATATGGCATCCATCTTGTGTCAAAATCGTGATTTTTAAAGTTCTTTTTAATTCATATTGAGTGTTGTATCCGTCCTAAAATTACTTTATTTTTGCCTAAATTCTGTGCATCTACATACTGAAACAACGCAATGACAATATATTTCAGTTTAAATGCTCTTCCAAATTAGATTATTTCTACTATTAAGCCTATTTTTCACCTATGTAAAATGTAAACAGCAAAATATGTAGAATGAGTTGTATTAGAATCGCTGTAATTCTTTAACACAAAATCATTTAGTCCATGGAGTCTGCTTAGCTGATATGAATTCATTGATTTTAGAAAGAGAAGGACGATATTTTTCGATGAAGTTTTACGCATAGAGTTTACTTACTTGCAGCTCAATGGTCTTAATTTTTAAATAAAATAAATTATTATAGTATTGTGATGAATGACATGAATGGGGCCATTATTTATGAATGAAATGTTGCTTTTATAGAGAGAGCCAGGCGTGTTATTTTTTTATGACGTCATTTGAATGGATTTCAGTTGTTTTCGATGAAGTTTTCAAATATAATAAATTATCGTAGTATTATGATAATTCTAAAATTATTACCGAGGAATGTATAACATTTAAGAGATGTTTAAACCAGGCAATTTATACTTTAATGCCGTCATTTGAATGAAGTTAATTTTTTTCGATGAAGGTTTAAGGTTTCAAATATAATAAATTAATGTAGTATTGTGATAAGTTTTAAAATATTACCGAGGAATGTATTGCATTTTAGACATGTTTAAATAAAATTGCATTGAAGTTGGAAAGGGTTTCATAATCAATGCTTTAAGCATGATTGATCTTTTTTGTTCATATATGATTAATATATTTATCATTTCGTTACTTAATTTGAACAATACAAATCTCGTTACTATAACATCTACCTGTCGCTAAATGGGCGTATAAAAGAAGCTCATGATTAATTCTTATAGGATTCCCTACTAAAAAATAATTACTATATCACACTTTAAAAAACGCAATTAATATATATATATACCCTAGAGCCTAGCCCTCCTACAGAACAAACCTGTCCAACAAACTGTGAAATTCTCTATATTTTGAATTAAAAGTATTAATTTATTCATGCTGATATTGAATATTCACCAATTTAGCGTCATTTTCGTTAATTTGGTGTCATTTCTGCCAATTTTGCAGCTTGTCTGTCAATTTGGAGAAATATTTATAAAATTGGTAAGATGGCGATATGTTGCAAAACTTAATCTCAAGCATTGCAGACAGACAGACAAGCAAATAAATCAATTTTGGCGCTTTGTTGGATGTCAAAATACGAAATTATTGCAAAAAAGTATTTTCTCTCATGAATACAACACATTAAATCTACAGGATGTTAATCAATTTGTTGCATAATATTTCTTGATCATTGAAAAGCAACATTATTCACAATAATTAAACACCTATTTAATACTATATATATTTTTTAATTTATGTGAAAAACATGCAATTTCTCAAGAACGGTGTTTGTTAGCGTTCTAAAATTTATGTCATTCGTTTTCTAATGAAAAATTACATAAGAAATGTTTTTTATGTAACATTCTTGAATGTTTTGATTTTTTTCTGAAATTTCATTCGAAAATTAGGGGCCGATCATTCAATTGCTTTTCAAATCAATAGAGCGTCGTTATTCGTCGAATTTCGATCGTATTTATATAAATTTTATTTATATAAACCTTATTTTTTATATAAATAATTATCTAAATATTTATTAATATAATATAATATAATATAAATATAATAATTTTATTATATATTTATTATTATTATATATATATATATATATATATATATATATATATATATATATATATGTATTATTATATTAAATATATATTATTAAATTAGAATATTAATATTATTATTATTATTATTATATTATTGTTATTATTTTTATTATTATTATTATATATTATTATTTTATATTAATATTATAATTATGTAATATTAATATTATATAATTTATATAATATATATAATAAAATTACAAATAAATAATAATTAATAATAAATAATAAATAATAATAATAATAATATTAAATAAAAATGATATATAATAAATAATAAAAAATAAATAAATAAAATAATAAAATAATAAATATATAATAATAAAATAATATTATATATATATATATATATATATATATATATATATATATATATATATATATATTAATTAATTATAATAATAATATAAATATAAATAAATAATTATATAAATCTTATTATTGATATGATTATATATATATAAAGTATATTTATATAAACCAAATTTCGATCGTAACGCTCTTTCGTAAGATATCGTAATCATTCTTTCGTAAGATATCGCAGCCACATACACAAACACAGATATCCCTTCATAAAAGTTCGATTCGAGTTCATGAATGCTCGAAATGTGCTCTACAGTCGAACATTGAAATTGGAATTTTCGACCCCGTCACAATACTTTCCCTATGCATTATATAATATATATGTAGGGAAAATAATATGATTGGCATTGAATCGCGTGTTGCTTTTCCATTGACTGTTCTTATTTATATTCTACTTTTATACCTCGATGTGATTTTAAGATTTATTTCTGGGAGGTGTGGGATTTTTTTTTTGTCTACAAATGTAGCGTTGTGGTCTTTCCGACCTTGATCATATTCTTAGCGTCTTGTCATTCAGACTCAAAGTATCATCATAAATTCTGGCTAAGGGCTTGACGTCTTACATTTCAAACTTATAAATATAATATGGTATTTTAGATATTTCCCACTTTAAGGATATAACGTGAGTGGGATATACCCTCTTTAGGATAATGTATTGAAATATAATTTGTAGATGGTTGGTGTTTAATAACTTATTTCCTACATAAATTACTAGAACAAATTACTCGGCGTTGACCGGTTTCTAAATTAGAGAACGGTACTTAAGTAATACAAATACAGATAATACTGCTCAAATTTAAAATCGCTCGTTTTGAAATACAACTATTCCCACTTACAATCAAATCAATTTTTTTAATTAAGAAAACGTCCTCTACTTAAATAATACATTTGAACGGAATTTGAAATTGTTTCGGTCCGGAAACTACACTCTCCAAATAGCACGATTTCGCAAAATAAATAAATAAATAAAATGAAAATCCAGTTCCGTTAGTTTCTGTAAAGCAGTCTGTTTCTTTTGAGTTGGCGGCTTAAAGCCACGGAAGTTCCTTCTCTCTCTTCGGCTGATCCCCGAAATCAGGACGCAGACTGTCTTTTCCCACATTAGTTATGGATAACTGCATGAGTTGGACTTTCTCAACAGGGACTTTCTTTTCTTGTCTCAACTGAAGCGGAGAAAGAAAGCATACTTACTTACATAAGGCTAACGCCGCTATGGTTACGGGACGAGAAGAGTGACCTGGAACCGCTGATATAAAATAAACAGACTATTCAATTGTACAAATATTCAAATTTCGAAATCAACTGGAGGGTTTTAAAAAACAAAAATACATTAGACAAGTATATATAGTGACTAGCAGATACTCATGAAAATTCATCGATAAACAAACTTTTATGTGTTGTTTCACAAAGATTTCAAATACACTGAAATCAAACATTCTGGAGAGATAAGGTATTGTAACACATGATTGCTAATCCGACCTCAACGTTTACTCCATCTCTGAGAAAGGAGGGATTAGACACATGAAGTGGGGACCTTTTTAATCCCCACCTGAGGGAGACTATTCCCATTGGCCTCTGGAGTTCTACCCCACACTGAAAATTATATTATTTTATACTCAGTCAATATGAAGCAAAAGAAAGAGAAGACTAACTCAATAACCAACTCAAATTATTATGCAGCGTGCAGAAATAAGTCTGTGTATTTCATACTTTGAGATGTATGAATAACACACGCTAACGAACAAAAGAACCTGTGTAAACAATGTAATATAGACAAAATCCGAAAATAGAAAAATCATGTTAAAATATCATGAAAAATAAACATTCTTCTACTAAACGCATTCTTTTGTCTAGTGAGTTAATTTTGTAGATTGTTCCGTACTACACCACATTGATAAAATGGAGGAAAAACCATTATTGGAAAAGAGGCTGTGGAAATTGAAAGAGGTAAATATGTGATCTTATTCTTGTTTGATGCTTAAACAATCAAATTCTGAAATAGTTGAAAAAACAGAAGAACAATAATAGGTTATCTAAATCCTGGAAAAAATATTTTGTGGTCTGTTATGTATTTATATTTGAAAAAAAAAATGTTCTGTTCAGGTGCTGAGACATGACCCTCACTATACAGTTATATCTCACTGTAACGAACTCATCACCATAATAAACAATCAAATTCTGACATAGTTGTAATAACAGAAGAACAATAATATGTTATCTAAAGCAGAGAACAAATCTTTTGTAGTCTGTTATGTATATGAAAAAAATGCACTATTCAAGAGGGGAAACGTGGCCCTCATTATACAGTTATATCTCACTATAACAAACTAATTGTTATTGGAATATATGTACACTAAACGAAATTATAATAATCACGTAATAAATACGATTTACAAATACTTAAGCGGTTCTGTGCTTAATGCATTTAGGCGTACTTGCAATAACCATAATTGGCTGTAATTTCAAATAGTGAGGAAACATGTATCAAAATTACAAGAATATAATTTAGGTACGACAAACTGTACTGGGCATCAAATATTGCGTTATCTTGAAATACGAATAAAATGCTAAAAAAAAACAATAACATCGGTAGTCTGTCGTCATGGTGGACAGTTATTTGTTGAACAGTCTAACGCAATTTTGCCTTCAGACATGTGACGTTATGCAACACGACAATTGGTTAAGCTGAATTAGAAGGTAGGGAATAATACCTAAAAGAGGTTATTACCAGTGGCGTAGCGCCCATTGCGGCTCAGAAGCTTAACCTCCCCTGTTTAAAATATAATTTAATGATACTTTTATTTATTATATTTTTTAATATAACTGTGGGAATATATATATTTTTTTAGAAAACTATTACACTTACTTAAAATAAGACCGTTCGAAGTATTTTCTGCCATTGAAATGCATAACTAGAAGCTGAAATCATCAAGCATTTACAGTTCATTGAAAGAACCATGGTATTATCCCCACCCACCTGTTGAACTCCGCCCTGGATAATAAGCTAGAACTATAAACTAGCTTATAGAAAGGCGTGGCTATATTTTTCCCTATTTTCAACCCTTTATAAGCAACGTAATGACAGACAATGATTGGATATGGGACATGACTTTTCATGAATGAAAATTTCTTGGGCAAGGAGAATTGATCCGACATTTTGGGTCAAACATGGTTCTATTAATTAATCTTTACAGAAAAAATTCATATATAATACTAAAAAATATGAATCATTTTTCACGAATAACATGTCATTCGCCGACATTTAAACAATATCAAGACAAGGAAACACACAAAAAATGACTACCATTAGACTTAAGTAGTTTGTGAAGTAGACTTAGTCACTGCAACAATATAGCGAAGAATCCGTTTGCGTATATGTCAATTTTAGAAAGAATACATTTGATTACCCTTTAAAAATCCCGTTACAGGAGAATCTAAATTAAATAAAAGCCACTGATAAATTCCCAGCGAAGTTCTAGTATATTCTGGTTAAGAAATTTGTATGTTTTTATTTTTAAAGTATAGTATTTGTGTAAATAATTAATATACAAAATTATTTAAGTACATTGTTGACTACAGTGTTCTCACCCATTTTCAGTGCACTCTTTTGAATTGCTTTATTTCGTTAGTTCTAGCTGTTTATATTTACAAAACTGATATATTTTTTCTATCAATTGCTAATAATATTCTAATATATTTCTACTTAATACATAGGCGCCTGTAAAGCTTTTTACGGGGGGGAGGGAGGGCAAACTCAAGCCCATGATATACGACATCGACAGGCCTGATGCTTGTCTTTATTATATTAATGTCCAAGGGAGAGTGAGACCCCCCCCCTCTTTACATCCCCTATGGGCCACCATGAATTCATATTTAATAAAATGATTGCAAAAGTTCATCGAATTTAGAAATAAGAAAACATTTAAAATGTTACATCTTGTATTCGTCTTACATAGGTAATATTTTAAAGTATCGTGCATTTCATTCACATTTTGCATTTTTATTTAAAATTAATTTATTTTATTTACCAATAAATAAAACTTCTTGAAATAAAACTTATGAAAATATGAATTCCAATATAAATGTCACTTGCAATACCAAATTTTTTACCATATTCCCCAGTCAAAAATCTTACGCTACGCTACTGGTTATTACAGATGTAATTATGTCGTACAGTAACATTTGTCTCACTGAAAAAAAAATACATTAAATTAACTGGGAAAAATGAGGCTTGGACTTTTTCTATAGCTAAATATATGAACCCACTACTATATCATTTTAAAGTAATCAGCTAGTATTCGTACCGTATGTGCCTTTTCAGTTTCTAGCCTACAAAAATAGGTAATGCAATTTAAGGGTCCTGTTTGCAAGAAGAACCGCTAAGTTTTTTAATTAAAAAAGAGGGGGAATGTCGAATAGTTTTTGTTCATCACACTATTACAAAATTTACCTTTTGCCCAATTTTGTCTGCATTTTATTTCAGCAAGTACGTTTCTCATTTATTCGCTAAATCGGGCATTTTGGTGTGTTGAAAAATATTAGAAAAATGAAATGCATGTTTTTTCCCTTTCATGCCCTCACTCCTATCTCATGTTTATCTCATTGAAAAGTAAGTCTTCCTATCATTTAACCATTAGAATAATATGGAGTTGAGTCCCCCCCCCCTTCCAAATGTTTTTTAAACATTCGAATTTTTCCGAAGATTTGATCAAACAATTAACCCATGTAACACGCCTGAAATTTCCCTTAAAAACGTTTCTCCTTTATTCGACAAATCGAACATTTTGGTGTTCGACACCCCTAAAGTAACAAATATTGGAAAATTAAATTTACATACATTTTTTTTTCCTTTCGAACTATATACCAGTACACCAAATGAAAGCTATGTCTTATCGCTAAGTTTGCTTTTCTATAAAGTCACTATTCGAACGTTTAGGTAGGGAGCATGCCCTCTACGGAACATTTTTTAGAAACTCGTTTTTTCTAGGGATTTTTATCGTACGATTGACTTGTGTACTGTTGCGCAATACTTGTACGACATGTTGCACTTGCAATTACGAATGCCAAGAAAGATAATGAGCAATCTAAATGCAGCAGAGGAAACCAATTGGAACGCAATCATAGATAAACAGCGTTCATACCCTTCTGCATCAACGACAAATGGGAGAAGTGGTATGAAACCAAAGGGGGAAATAAAAAAGTGCCCCTAAGCTTGTTCCAGAAAGTTCGACAGATTTGAATTTTCGACAACGACTTAACAACATGTCCCTTGAGTTTGTGCAAAAAATATCTCCTGTGAGCGAGCGCTAAAAGAAAGCGTGGCTCAGAAGTGTGATGTGCAATAGAATCTTACAGCACAGTGATTGCGCGAATAAGTGTTGAAATGTAAGAGAGCATAGGTATATATGTATTTCACTTGTCACTGATTATCACGGAAGGCACACATTTAACGGTTATCTAATAATGAACAATTAGTTGGTGCGAATCTATGTCGTAATAACGAGTTCTTGCATTTTAAACTAAAAAAACTATTTTGAGTTTCGGTAGATTAAAATAAAGTGTCTAAATATATGTGTCAGTTATATTATGTGTATAAATATGTTTATTAATGAAATATTGGTAGCGCTAGATGTATTATAATAATGGATTTATGAATAGTCTTAATAATCAAGACATAAATAGATATCTAAGAACTTAAAAATTAAATAAATTGGTCAATTTAGATAAGTGTGTTTATTTATATTTTGTGTATTTGTTTCTCCGGCTTGAGAACCGGGAGTTCACATGTTCCACCCATAGTGAAGGCATCAAAGGTAAGTCCTAGTATAGTAATTTTTTATAAGGACAACTTTAACTTATAACATGTGCCATATTGCAAGTCTCTATAATGAAAATGCTTAAAAAGGCGCAACAGGTGGGGGAGGACGTAAACTTGGCAATTAGTATATGTAATTGTTAAGTTCGCTGATTTTTTTTTTAAATGAAAAACTAATGTTACTGGGTATTTAAACTTATTAACTTACCTTACTTTATAAATGCAACACTGCATTCAAGTACGTTTTCGGTACTATTATTTCTTCATTCCCTTCGAAGACATCAAATTTAAAGCATTTTCTGTAGGTGTCATTCCATTCGGATTGAACGATAAGATAGACCACAGTTGTCCTGCAAGAACTGTAGGCTCAGATATGCTGTTTATTTCCCTGGTATAACGTAACCTTCACAATCTGTAGTATCTCAGAAAAGCTTTAACAATCTCGTTAGTAACGTATGCTGTGATGAGATTTCCTAATCTCGCCAAACCCTTATAAAAATCGTAATTTATATATTAATTATCAAGATTCTATATTTTTACATCTTTCAAACCCTGTTTTAATTATCCCTCTTGTCTATTAAATATGTATTATACAAAATATTCTATACTCAAAGGAAAGCTTTTAGCAATTTTATTAATCTGTGAAAACCGCATTCAGAGAGAAGTTTCGTTATTATTTGACCGTTAATGGTCAAGGTTCTGTCCCGGGCAGAGCAGATGTCTGGCTTTGCTTGCGGCCTGGTAATGTTAGTGCAAGGCATGCACTTTTCTGCACAATAGATTTGGAGAGAAACTTCTGGATGAATTTGAGACCTTGTGGCGAGGGTCTGATGTGTCAGCATATTTCATTTCGGGACCCCGCTCTGGGCTGGCGAGGCTATGCCTGTGAAGTTTTCTATTGGTCAAAAGCTGTAAATAAGCTTTCTGCCAGGTCCGAGTGAGTCTGGGGCCTGAATCCGTCTGAATACATAAAAGCTGTTGCAATGGTGGTGTGGCTGCAAACACACTCTAAATTTCATCTAAATTGCAAATACCAGTATGCCATGACATCTGGGTTTATGGTTCGGGATGTTCAAAATTTATTTGCAAGTTCTGAGGTGTGTGGAGTAAACAAGATAATCTTTTAATACGGCATTTATATTTCAGTGTACATACTATATGTTTTATGTTTATTATATTTCAGTGTAAATATTATTTGTTTACTTGGGGGATGTTGAGAACAGAGATTTCTTAATAATTTACTGCGAATTACTTGCAAATTGAAAAAAAAAAAAAAAAAAACTTCTTAAAGTATAATTGCTATCTACATACACACATATATTTATATTTACATATATTCGACATGCATTTTGTCTACACAACTTATTTCGAGTCACGACTTTAAGAAAAATTTATAATATTGGAATATTATAAAAGGAATAATTACGAAAAATCTGAGTTGATTTTGGTCACCTAGTCAAATTTTATAACCACTTGACTGCCACAAATTACTGTTAATAAAGACAACATTTAGTACAATAATTTGAATTGGTGAAGCATTTTTCGGCCACTGTTCCCCTTTTGCCACATAAATGATTTCATATTTATTGACACATGACTGAGTCTGTGTATATTACAAAAGTTACATTTTTGAAATAACGATTTGAAGTGATAAGTTTGAAATGACAAATTGAATATATTGAATACAATTTTGAAAAGAAAAATATTTTGGATAATTTATATATATATATATGAAAACAAAAATCATGAATACTATTATATTTTACATGAAATAATGTTATATTTTAAAGTATCTAGGTAAGAGATACTCTTGCTGTTGCCATTGTTTTGCCTTACTGGTTGCCACTTAATAAGAAGAATACGATACCTTGCTGATTGTCATGCTCATTGTTATTTTTCAAATTACCAAGAATTCGTGTCAAATCGACACTTCATGCTAAAATTTGGATGTTTTGTGAGACACTGGACCAGGTACAGATTTCTCTATTTATCAAATTCTTTAGTATGGTCTTTTCTATTATTTAAATCTGTATATTATTTATTTATGTAATATGATGAAATTATTTATTACGATAATTCATGGAAATTATCTGCAAATTATTAACTACATTACAGCATTGGAGCTTTTGATAAAAAGTAATGTTATCTACTGCAAAAGTATATCAATAGCTACTGATTTAACATTATATTGATCAAAAAATTGGTTGTGGTCATGAGAAATTTGTATTTACAATATTGGAAAAATTAAGATCTAACTGCATAAACTGAAAAATTGCTGACCACACTTTGGCATTTAAGTCCTGAAGTAAAGAATTTGTAGAAAGATATAGAATTTTTTTTTAAATTGAACATAATTTTGAATTTAATTATAAATTGGAAATTTGTTTAGATACTTTCTACACTTAAATTTTAATTTGTTTACATATACTGTTGACTTGAGGGATATTCTGTACATATATATTTTAATTTTGGAGTTTATAATTTAATACATTTGGAATTCACATAATGTGAACTTTTTGTAAAGGGCTCGTAGATATTAGGATTTCCGACTCAATTGCAGTCAATTTTGGTTTCTTTTGGATCTGGTTCTTTGACATGCGCTCATGTGGAATGGTGTTCGTGCCGAGAACCCTGATGTAGTTTTGGCCGGCTACATCTCTCAAAATTTTTACTGAAATTCCACTTGAAGGTACCATGGACTTCAAGGACCTAATAACTACTTGCGCCTACATCCTGTGATGAAAAAAATCCTCCTGTTAGTCAGATTTTTTTGCCTCGAGGAGGGGAGGTGTGTTGTGATGAGATTTCCTAATCTCGCCAAACCCTTATAAAAATCGTAATTTATATATTAATTATCAAGATTCTATATTTTTACATCTTTTAAACCCTGTTTTAATTATCCCTCTTGTCTATTAAATATGTATTATACAAAATATTCTATACTCAAAGGAAAGCTTTTAGTCATTTTATTAATCTGTGAAAACCGCATTCAGAGAGAAGTTTCGTTATTATTTGACCGTTAATGTTAAAGGTTCTGTCCCGGGCAGAGCAGATGTCTGGCTTTGCTTGCGGCCTGGTAATGTTAGTGCAAGGCATGCACTTTTCTGCACAATAGATTTTGAGAGAAACTTCTGGATGAATTTGAGACCTTGTGGCGAGGGTCTGATGTGTCAGCATATTTCATTTCGGGACCCCGCTCTGGGCTGGCGAGGCTATGTCTGTGAAGTTTTCTATTGGTCAAAAGCTGTAAATAAGCTTTCTGCCAGGTCCGAGTGAGTCTGGGGCCTGAATCCGTCTGAATACATAAAAGCTGTTGCAAAGAATATTCGTAGCTTTCTCTTCCTGTCTAGCTGCCGACGCTCTCAGGTCGGCCTGGACCATTTTTCAATGTTGCCCACCACGGAGTGCGGGAGTTGGCCCCAAGTCGACTTCTGGCCTCTTGTGGGCATGGGGAGAAAAGCCGAAGACGCCTACATCGCCAAACAACATCGATGGAGAGCCCGACGTCTAGCTGAGAGAGCTGCGACGAGAAAGGTACGATGGGGCCCGAGGTCTATGTACCGGGTCGAGTTGGAATGGTACGGAATGCAACTATGAAGCCAAATTCCCTGCGATATGAGGCAGATGTCCGATTCCGAAGCTTCTGCAAATCCTACTGGGGAGGTAAGGTTAGACTGCCCTCTGCATCTACGCCTGTCTTACGGAAGCATAAATATAAAGAATTTTCTCCTAAATTACGTAAACTCTGACTTCCGTTCCTAAAATTATATCAACTTGCTTAATTATCAGTCCTAATTTTCTCTGAGTGCGAGTTTTCTCCTGTTGCTTTGAGACCATACCTTAAAATTTTATATCATGTTGTTTATTATATACTTAAATGTTGCTGTGCCACTTTATTTATATTGTTGATCATATTATTATCTTTGACTTATTTCCGTGGCAGCAAATATATTAGTAGAGATCCTGAGTCCAGTGTCACTGTCGCAGATACTTAACGTTGTGCTTGCTGAGATTGATTCAGTATATCATATTAATTACTCTAACTTCTTAATACAAAATTGAATAAAGTAAGTGATTTATATTTAAACCTGTGTGGTTATTTAACATCTTTGTCTCTTGAAATTGTGCATCTGTGTTTTCAGGAGTAGACGCCTTACAAGGTAAGGGTTTATTGCACATTTGTATTTATTGCACTGCAGGTCATCCAGGGATTTATTCCTGGACGAGAGAACTTCGAAATAGAACCTGGGTTTCACCATTTATGGGTTGTGCCAAGATTATCCACGGCATTAGCATATTTGCTTCTTACTAATTACAAACTTCAAATATCTTATTAATTTCGTATCTCATATAATATGCGTGGCGTTTGGTGTGTGGCACTTGGCGCCCCATTTTCCCCCTTGACAAATTGGTGCTTGGCACCGTGATTCCACTATACGTATTTTCCGTCTTCACACTAAAGCGGTGTGACACGTATGTGACAATGACAGAAAATTTTTTTGAATATGCAAAGCTGATTAAAAACGTAACACGAAATTTGTGAAAAAATCATATAAGGGAAAATGGGTTAGACTTCATTTATAACGAAATTAGTAAGCATTCTAATCCTCTTTTACTTATATATTTCGGACAGCTATACGGAATTTTGGAAAATCTGAAGTGGCATCTCTAAATTGGGAAATAGAAATATTAGTGTTAATAGTTATAAGAGAAATATAAATATTATACCCTACCCCTTTCAGAATTCAATGATGAATCCATATCAGCCATTATTTAAGATCTATCTATAGCGAGTCTTATAAACTAGATGTTTAAAAAATGTTTCGAACCAGAAGTGAAAGTAAATAAATCACAAGTGGAAATCTTTAGTGAAACATCGGGCTTATTCAGAGTTGATTGCTGAATTCATATCAGTCTTCGTCTAAACTCCATTTAAAGCCAATTTCCAGAAATACATTTTTCAAAAAAGAAATTGAATAGAAATTGGGAAAGGAATCGGAAGTGGAAATGCTTAGTGAATCCCCAAGAACTTCCGGAATTTGAGGCTGAATCCATATGAGTCATCATATAAGCTATACTCGTCAAAAGTGATATTGCAACACCATTAAGGAATGCACGTAGCCATATGCAAATCACAATACCAGTAGAAGAGAGAGTTATAATGCGAATGATTAAAAGAACAAAGAAAGATATTCAAAATAAACATGTTTATTCAGTAAAGAATGTGGCTCACACTGGCTGCTATGCAGGCCGCTAAACAACGAGGTGATGATTCTATTAATCATTGCCTGAGGTAATAATTGCCAAGCAAGGGCACGCAGTTCGTCAACGGTATATATCAGTAGTCTCCGGTGCATCTGGTGTCCGATGAGGACCCACGTGCGTTCAATAGGAGAGAAATACGTCGAGGCTGTCCGCCAGGAAAATATGTGAATGCCGTTCAGGCCTGTTGAGACTCCGCTGTGTGGTGTGGCATTGTCTTTCTGGAGCACCGTACCTGGGACGGCCTGCACCAGTGGCCCAACCACATGCATCAGAACTTGTGACTTTCCGGTCCGCTGTCAGATTACATGCTATGTGCTCCAGAGCTGTCCGGTGATCGAACATGATACCGCCCTGAAATCATAATGCCCAGTGTGGGACCGGTGTGACGCTCGGTGATATGGGCTGGAAAGTGGCGTTCCCCGAGAAGCTACCATACCCGTCCACGGCTGTCATTTCTCAACAGACCGAAGAGTGATTGATCCGTAAATAATATCTCATGCCATCCATTGGTCCAGTTGCGCTGACGACGACACCACGCCAGACGTACATTCCTGTGTCGAGCGCTTAATAACACTCCAGTGGCAGGCCGCCATGCGCGCAGCTGTACTTCATGCAACCTATTGCGAATAGTTTGTGTGCACGCAGGTGCAACCGCTGATGGTGGAAGACTGTTTCGGATGCCACTTGCTGTTGCGAACGGGTCTCGGCGAGTCGTTCAGCGAATCTGCGGTCTGTGTGCTCTGTCGTGCGTCTGTTCGATCTACTCACTCTTCGATGTGTTCTCCGATGTTCCTGCGTCCACCGTGTCACACATCGCAGGATGGTACTCACGCCGTGCCCAACACGGGTGGCAATTGCATCACAAACCCACGTCAGGCTACTCCAGGATACGGTCTCGTTCCAAAGCCGTTAACTGCTGCTATACAGCTCGCTGACGTCTTCGAGGCATCGCTTCCGCACTTTTTCGGAAGTTCAGCTGCTGCAAATCATCTCAGATAGCATTTACGGGTCGAGCCGTCTGCTGGTTTTTGTCATCCGAAACTGGGTGTCACGTGATCCGATACGTACGATAACTTAGTTTGCGGTAGCCCAGTGGTTAGCGTGCGGAAATTGCACTCGGTAAGCCCGGGCTCGATTCCCTCCGCTGCAAAACTGCCGACGGGTTCACGCGGAGTACAATCACGTTAAACATGTGGGTCCGTAAGTCCTTCTGAGAAGTTGGTGGTAGGGGAAGGAGGGTACGGTCTCTGTGGATGCCTCCCCACTGGGTTCCGGTCTAAATTATGTGGCTCTTTCCAGCCGTCCAAACAGTTACCTTACACCTTTCTAATATGTCGGACGATCTGGGTCTCAACAACAACAACAACAACAACGTACTAAATCATTTACATATGACTCTCCCTTCTACCGGCACTTTGATTTTCATATGGCTACGTTCATTCTTTATGATGTTGCAATTTCATTTTTAACGTGCGTATATCTATAGCAGATTTCGTGAAATAGATGTTTCATGGAAAATGTGCATTTTTAAATCGGAAATAACATCTCCAGAACCGGAAGAGGAAATTTTTAATTGGTCTCTTTACTCCCTCCAGAAACCATTTCAGTCATTATCTAAGCGTTATATATAGCCAATTCGGAGAAATTGATGTTTGTAGTAAAACTTCTGAACCCAAAGCGGAAAATAAATCGGAAGTAAGAATAATTTGTGTACCACTCTGCGTCTTCCAGAATTTGATGCTGAATGCATATCAATTACCATTAAAATTATAATCAATTTTTAAATTTAGACGTGCCAAAATGAATATTTTCTAACATAAAATAGAAAAAACAGAGAAGGTGAAAATCCAAAGTGGACGCTTGACCCCTCTGGATTGTGATGAAGAATCTAAATCAACAATCATTGAGTTTTATCTATAGTAGTTCTCGAGAAAATATGTTTCAAACAAAGATTTAAAAAAAACCATACTATGAAAAAAGTTAAGCCAGCAATGAGTTTCGCTAACTTCGCCAAATTTAATTATCACTTAACAACAATTTTTGATAGATATTTTGAAAACAATTTTATGATAATTTATTACCTCACAAACTTATTTATTTCAAAGGAAATAGATAGTTAATGCCATGATAGCTCTATTCTAAAAACGACCTCTATTATAAAACGATTTCATAGAATTATTTTTTTAAAACAAAGGTGCTTTAGGTGATGTAAAACATAGATGTCTATTAAACTGTTTCTTTTTTTAGATTAATCTTCTCTCAGTTACTGATGAATGAATTCCTTCTTAATGAAGTTGAAACGATATTTGCTCTTGGAGCAATAAGAGTAAAATTCATTTAAGGATTTCATAATCAAAATAAATGTAACTTACTACATTTATTTTGATTAACCTTTATCACATGGGAGAGAGATTTTCTGCTTTATTTCAACACGTATATGAATTGATTATGAAACTTATAATATACTTAAATGTTTCCATCTCATATAATAAGAGTTACAATTTGGGTGAAACAAAATATAGTGAAAATTGTTCCTAGCAGATGTTTTAACATTACATTCATTTGCATGTAACTAATATACTCGATAATGCTGCTGTAGTGACGCAACAAGAATAAATACATTTAAACTAGGGTTTCTAATTTCAAATCTATTCTTCAAAATATTCTAATATCATTTTGCAAAAATACTAACATAATTTTGCACTGCAAAAGGGAAAGGTCAGTAAAAGTTTAATGAACAGATTTCTTCATTGCAGTTTTCAATTTTTTTTACAAATTTACCTTGTTTCTACTGTTCAAATTAAGGAGTCAGAAATTCATTAATAATTGGTAGATGTTCAGTAACGTAAAAGTGGGATAACTCGCGCGTTCTTAACTTTAGTCATTTTGAATATAATAAAATAAATAAGTTCTCTACATTAGTTCTCAGAATGCCGAACTCATAAATATCATAATACATTAAAGGATACGGATATATCTATTTTTGTAGTAAAATTCTTGAATACGAAGGCTCCACATAGGCATAAATTGTTGTTTTATATTAGTCTGTACTTGCATGATCACTGCTATTTCACCTTTCCTGGCATATCTAGTACTAGTCAATAATGTGTAGTTCTCAACTGGAATCGTTTGAGTTATTTTCCAGTCTGATTCTAACTAAAGTATATATTAAAAAATCTGACTGTTTCTCTGATCCAAATGACTCGATGGATTGCATAGCCCGTCACACAGTGTTTCGGAAAATCCGCCCCTTGGTTTGTTCCAGCAAATCGATGGACTTGGATTATGATAGATTGATTTGGATTTAAACATGCGCCAATGTGTATAATTTCTATTGGTGGTGATAAACACCAATGTGTAGTAATGATGAGTATGAAAATTCCCGAAAAATTTACGTGACACCTAATTAATTATATTTCATGTAATTGGTGTTGAAGGAAACAGTTTAGCTACTCTACTCTTTGGCATTTCGACTTTATTGTTCCCATAACAAAATTTTTCAATTGTTCCTATAACTAGATTGCCCACTTTATCCACACTTCATTCTACATATATTTAATTCAATATTTGTCATCAGTCTTCTCTAAAACAATACAAATAGGAAATGTAATATAGGGTCAAATTACATCATCATGACAAATTACCTAGTATTCAGAATATTCACATTTATCGGCATATACAGTAGCCAGCCGCTATGTGAGGAACTCAAGAAATCGGTGGCAGGTTGTTAAGGGTATCTATCACCATGCAGACTGCTGTGAACTCTTGGGTTCCTGTAGACTTCTAGGTGGATGATCAATTTATCTGATAGTAGCATCGATTTTTAACCGGTTTAAAATTCGGGAATTGCGTAGCTACGCTTAAATCTTCTCCATGCTCCCTAATTCACCCACGACCAACTCAGCACACAAGGCATAGCGCATTGCCTTGCCGATAGATGGAAATGTGTACTTGTGTGCTATGCGAAAGTTAAATAAAATTTGGTAGTTTAGTATCAGAGTTTGCCTTAAATTCTTCTCTAATCCAAAATTATGTTCATCCTATGAAAATATTTGTATTTCTGTTCGCTTTTGCAACATGCCTAAGTTTGCTTTTAAGATATTGTTCTATGTTCTTGTTATTAATGAATTTGAAAGGAACTTAAAAAGTGCTTGCATCAAATGTGCAGACAAGAAATCTAATTTAAAATAAACAAGGAAGATCAATCATGCTTAAAGCATTGATTATGAAACACTTTCCAACTTCAATGCAATTTTGTTTAAACATGTCTAAAATGCAATACATTCCGCGGTAATATTTTAAAACTTATCACAATAGCATATTAATTTATTATATTTGAAAACCTAAACCTCCATCGAAAAAAATGAACTTCATTCAAATGATGGCATTGACATATAAATTGCCTGGTTTAAACATATCTAAAATGTGATACATTCCTCGGTAATAATTTTAGAATTATCATAATACTACGATAATTTATTATACTTGAAAACTTCATCGAAAACAACTGAAATTTATTCAAATGACGTCATAGAAAAAATAACACGCCTGGCTCTCTCTATAAAAGCAGCATTTCATTCATAAATAATTTCCCATTCATGTCATTCATCAGAATAATATAATAATTTATTTTATTTAAAAATTAAGACCATGGAGCTACACGTAATTAAACTCTATGCGTAAAACTTCATCGAAAAAAGTCGTCCTTTAAATCAATGAATATTTGCTTCATATCAGCTATGCAGACTCCATGATCTGGATGATTTTGTGTTAAACAGATGCAGCAAATGTAATTCAACTCATTCTATATATTTTGCTGTTTACATTTTACATAGGTGAAAAATAGGCTTCTCTGTAGAAATAATCAAATTTGGATGAGCATTTAAACTCAAATATATTGTAATTGCGTTGTTTCAGTGTGTAGATGCACAGAATTTATGCAAAAATAAAGTGGTTTTAGGACGGATACAACACTCAATATGAATTAAAAAGAACTTTAAAAATCACGATTTTGAGACAAGATGGATGCCATATATCATTTTGAAGTGGATCACGTGATACTTTCATATCATGGTCACGTGATCGCTTCATATAAGATGTGTTATTATTATTTTAATTTTTATTTTAAAAACTACTGAATATATTTCGCTCAATTTTTTTTATATATTTTATGGAACAATTTGAATATTACCTAAAATTTTCGAAGCAATTTGTGAATTTTAAATCAATTTGTGCAATTTGTGAAATTTAAAAAATGTTTGAAAAATTAGGTCCCATAGGGCTCAATGTATTTCATTTTTTCGACCCGGGTTCAATCCAAAACTAATTGAGTGATATTAATCATTTATATTTCCATAGGTCCTACAGACCGTCTGAACAACATACTAAAATTTCATTTTGATAAGTCATTTTTACGGCAGTTATCGTGCTAACGGACAGACAGACAGATAGACAGAGAGACAGACAGTATGAAAAATGTCATAAAAACTTTTCAACTTTGTTGTAAAGTGTTAAAATTGCTTTTAAATGTTTTGCAAAACTTCAAATTCCTCCTTTCGTTGTTGATAAATTTATTAAGAAGGCAGTAAAAATTCTAAAAAGAAATATAAATGAAAGTAATTTAACGAATGATTTGTTACTTTCATATGTGCCGAAATGTCACGCTCATTCCTCTTGCTGAAAAAGAAAACTAATAAAATTATTGCTCTGTTATAATAATGTTCTCTTGAACCGATATCATTGTTGCTGCTCTAATAACTCCTTTGTTGAATTTATAGTGGCATTCTAAAAGCTCGTGTATTTAAATTCAATTGTATGAAATTGAGGAAAGTGGCAAGGTGCAAAATTGATCAGACTGGTCAGCAGCTGTTACATCTTTGTCTCAACATTTTATAATTTTTCTACTAATAAATAGATAAACAATTCTTTAACAATTCAAAAAAAAATATCATGATTATCCTTGCCAAGTTACAGTTAAGACACAGTTAATCATGACCACGAATCTTCATGCAAATTGCATTTTTCATAGAGTAAGAAGTTAGGTGAATGGGTTTTACTAAAGTTACTGAATCTCGAGTATGCTAATATTTTATTTAACTATATCTATTTGCGACAAAGTTATGGACGAGGCTATTATCATTTTTCTCTATTTTCTGCTATCCAAATTGAATTTTCTTTGCATTAGTTACTTTGAAGGAAATGGTGTAAGAAATGAGAGATACTTTAAAATGTTTTCTCGCTTGGTGTAATTTTATTTATACTTTCTCATACGTAGTAATGAGAAAGTATTGTTTTCACGAAAATTTTCGATTTCGAGATTTTGATGCCTGTTATATGATTTAGGATTACCTGAACAAGATTTGAATATTTGTGGAGTGATGTCCTTCTGCCTGACTGTCTTTGGTTGATTTTTGATGTACACTATAGCTGCCACAGAAATTATTAGATTTTAGAGGAAATTTATATTGGGCTTTAATAGCAAAATATCTAGAACTATATATTTTTTTAAATACGGGAGAAAATTTCGAAATTACATATTTACTTAAGATGGCAACATAGAACGAAATTTTACATAATCATGTATGAAAGAGGTTAGTCGCGGATCAATAATCACAAAGTTTAACAGTTTTAGGCCTTGCAGTGAAAATTAGCCGCTATAAAATTTTTGCATCCGCTTCGTCATTAACCCTCTCTCGGGGGTAATTTGAAATTCGAGCGAAAACTTTGAAATTTATTCCAAATATTATATTTACTTAGCATGGAAACATAGATCAAAATTTCACGCAATTATGCATAAAAGCGGATTTTTAAGGCTCAAAGATTACGACACTTAATAGTTTCAATCATTGTAGTGAAAAATAGTTGCGTTACAATTTTTGTATTCTTTACGTGATTAGCCCCCCCCCCCCCAGAGGAGGGGAAAAATTCCCTCCCCGAGAATCACATTATAAAATTTGGCATAAATCTAAAAATATTTTCAAGCCCTTTAAAATGAAGGGTAACATGCTGTAATTGTGATTAATTGAAACAGCGATACATATTTTTCAAATGTTTTCTGTCTTTTATTACCCAGACCGTCCAGATTACCCAAAAGGTGTAGAGCAGTTATAAGGGGCGGTCGGGAAAATCATATTAAAATAATACATGAATACATGCATATACATACAAAGACAATATATTTACATACATGGACATAATTAAAGTTAAGTCATATACTACATACTTAAAGTCATACACATAAAGACAATATGCAAAAATACGTTCAATTTTTATGAAACAAAAGCGGCCAAAAACGTAAATGAATTCAGAAAGTAATAAATGTAGGTTCAATTGTAGGTTAAATTTGATTCAATTGTAGATTAAAGTATAATGGAGCAGCGATGTAAATCTAAACACGTGGCAATAGAAAATGAAAATAAAGGAACAAAAAAACGAAGGAAAATAAAAAAAGTCATATGTTTTATTGTAAAATTAAAAAAAAGCTACGTAATTGACTATTTTGCAAAACAGCCGAGTTGAGCGACTGTTAATTTTAAACTAAAGTTATTTGATAAATACTTTAATGTAATAAAATGTAATAACTTTAATGTAATTAAATTTTAATGTAAAATTAACACAGTAATAATGCAAAAATTAATGCTAAAATGTTAAGTTACTGTTATTGCACAATGATCTTTCATTACAACTAACCAAAAAGATTTATTTGGGAATTGAGGGGCATTTATTAATCTTTATTATTTCAGTAAACTTATCACTTTTCAACTTTTCTAAACGACATATAATCTTAAAATTGTAACACGCTTTTCTTTAAAAGAAATAGACGTTTTTAGTGATGTGTTTCAAAAATAAATTATTTTATTTCATATTTCTTTTCAACTAAAAAAAACCCTCAAACCACAAAATGATACAGAGCAATTTTCCTCTTTTCTCCATTTTTTCATCCTTATTCTTATGTTTCATAGTTGTGTTCTTCTAAACGGGTCACAGACGCCACCTAATAAAATTGTACTTTGAAACGTTAAAAGAAAAAACAAAATAACTCCTTGACAGCAAATTAAATTGTGAGAAAACTCAATAAAATAATCCATCAAAGCTTGATTCAATGTTTGGTTAGGAGAATAAACTAATTTTCTGTTTTTATTTGTTCGGTTTTGATATTTTACAGGGAGAAATGTTCTTTCGGCAATAATTTGCACAGTACAAATTAAACATCATCATTAAATCATTTAGTGGAAAGAGATGGATTTTTATGTTCAGTCATTGAAATAATCTAATGTATTTAATCTTTTCGATTACTTGTTTTTTATACTATACACCATGTGTGTTACTGCTGAATTTTCGCTTTTAGTCATGTTTATTTAGATTGCTCTTTAAGTTTATGTTAATAAATTAATATACTAAAAAATTGCTGTTTTCAAGTAAGGTGAACATAATTAATGTTAATAATAGAAACATAATTAAACGTTGGAAAATTTAGAGGAAATGTGACATGTGCTGTACATGACTTTCCCTACAAAATATCTTTGAATTTCAGAAATTAGTATAGAACCAGGAAATTTATACAGGAGCCTTCATATAATGTAAAGTGTTACTTAGACAATTTGGACAGAATTATTAGGCATTTTCGCCTCGACAATACTTCGCCTCGACAACAACACAACATCCATGCCAGCTGGCGGGATTCGAACCCACAACCCGGCAATCCAGCGATCAGACGGAAACGCATGCCCCTAACCGCTCGACCACCGGATCGGCAGAATTTGATGTTAAATCCATATTAGTCATCTTTTAAAATCTACCTGTAGCTGATGATATACTCTAAAATCTATCTGTAGAGAAAAAGGATGTTTCATGAAAATTGAAAATATGTGAACAGAAAGTGGGAAAAAACCTGGAGTAGAAATCTTTATTAGCCTCCCATCTCTTTTAAAATTTGAGATGATTTCATATCATCGAAGTTCTATCTATAACCAATCCTGATAAATGGATATTTCAAGGAAAACATTTGTTCCGAAAGTAGAAGAAAACGCATATCGAAATGCTTATGGAACATCCCTACCCCCTATGGAATTTGATGCTGAATTCATGAAAGTCCTCATCTAAGGTATACTTATTACAGATCTTGAAAAATGCACGTTTCAAATAAAATGTACATTCTAGAACAGGAAATTCCTACTCAGTCCGGAAATTGCCGCTGAATCCATATCGGCGTCAAATTCCATCGAAAGTTAAGCTCTAATCGATGTTGAAAAACGGATATTTGCACGAATCGATAAACCCACGTCACGTAGCTACAGGATATGGTCTCATTCGCCAGCCGTTAACTGCTGGTATACAGCTCGCTGACGTCTTCGAGGCATCGATTCTTCACTTTTTCGAAAGTTCGGCTGCTGCAAATCGTCGCCGACAGCATTTACGGGACGAACCGTCTGATGGTCTTTAACACCCGTAACTAGGTATCATGTGACACAAAACGTACGAAAACCGAATCATTGGCACATGACTATTTCTTCCACCGGTAGTGTGATTTGCATAGAGCTACGTCCAATTCTTCATAGTGTTGCAATTTCACTTTTGACGAGTATATATATATATATATATATATATATATATATATATATATAAAGAACATACATCCGGCAATATGGTGTCCATAGAAATAAACTGTTACCAGTAGGCAGATATACACTTAGTTTAAATTTATTCTGTTTGATTGTTAGTCTCATAAAATTTATTTTCTGAATTAACTTCCATCTGAGAAACTTTTGACTGTCTATCTCTGCTTTTTATTCTATTAGAGTGCACAGTTTCCAAGCTGTCTGAATTCTTCATAATTCATTTTAGTTGTCCTTTCATACAATAGTTTAAAAATGTTTCAAATAATATGTCATGATAAATTCAGACACAAATTCAATAAATGAATAAATCAAAAAATAAATTGAAAAACGAATAAAACTATCTCTCTAGTTATACATACACAATTTGAGACAATCAATACATTACATATTTATAACAATGTAAGAACGGGAGTCTAACAATTTCATTTTACATGGAGTCTTTTTAAAATCGTCATTTTAGCGGCAAACGCAAGAAAATAATTCAAACGAAATAATAATGGGAATGACTCCAATTCCTCGTTATTCCTCTAACTCGCATCTTCCTCCGTTTTTTTTCTCGTCCTAACTTGTATATTTCTGAATAAAATCAGACCGTGCCACTAGAACTTCGTTTCGTGAAATAAATTGGTCTATAAGCTATCAGCTTTATCACATCTTAAAAAATCTGATGTGGGCGGCATATGACTTTCCCTGCAGATTCAAATTCATTTTTTTTATTTCTTTAATAATTCATTAAATCGAGTTTAATTGCACAAAATAACATTAAACTTGCATTTTTAATTCAATTTCTGTTTTTATTTGCTAATTAGACATTTTTCTAAAAGTGAATACGAAACTAACTAAATACGAAAAATCTCAAATATCTCGTAAATGGTTTGCCCTAGAGTAATAGTGTTGCTCTTATTATTTTTCTCATCAAAAATTACGCATAAAGCAAGCATTTAATTGATATATTTGAACATACGTAGCTTTTTTTTTAGATTTTGCGATTTTTGAGGGTCATTTCGTAAGAAAAGCTGGTTGTTCTTTACTGAATAATACCAAAATCTAATCAGCATCAGAGTATCCGCCAAGTAAGTTAACTATCAAATTTTGTGAAATTTGGTCAATTAGTGTTTTAGTTAGAGTGGATACATGACATTCTTGCTGTCCATTTCGTAACAAAAGGCAGGTTGTTATTTTCCGATTAATACCAAAATCTAATCAGCACCAGAGTATCGTACAAGTAACTTATCTACCAAATTTTGTGAAATTTGGTGAATTAATATTTTAGCTAGAGTGGATACATGAAATTTTAAGGGCTATTTCGCAAAAAAAGGCGGGTTCTGTTTTAACGAATCGTACCAAAAACTAATCAGCACCGGGGTCATACCCAAATGACTTACCTTCCAAATTTTATGAAATTTGGTCCATAAGTTTTTGAGTTAGAGTGGAGACATGCATTGCACAGACAGACAGACACGCAGACAGACAGACACACAGACTGACAAACAGACACACATACACACACAGACGTCACGCTAAAAATAGTTTTTTCGTATTCTAGAGGTCTCGAAACGTGTAGATCCGTCGAAAACTCGAGATGCGATTTTCGACATGATTCCAATACTTTCCCTATACATTGCCATGCATTGCAGGGAAAGTAAAAATCTGATGTGGGCAGCACATGACTTTCCCTGCAGACTTATATCCACATTCAATTTATTTTAATTTGTGTCGATAAGATAAGAAGAAGTTACACTTTTGAAGTTACACTTTTAATTATTAAATTCATTAATTTTAATCTCATTAACATTGCCGTAAATTCATATATAGTGGAATTAACATTAAACGTACATTGCTCGCTGTTGTGCCGCAATATCATTTATACAATATCATTTATTAACAACATCAATTTATCAATAACATCAATTTTCATTTATATCAATTTTCATTTAATGATTTTAACTAGGGGACATATGCGACCAGAATTATTAGATTTACGATGGTGTCTAGGACCTGTGAAAATGAGCACATACCTTCCATTTTAATCTTGTGCTTATCATTTCTCCAAGGCTTGCATCAGTCTTAGTGCTGAAAGTACCGCCACAACTCTGGGGTGTATGGCTCCTACTCGTACTTCTAATGCACTCGCACATAGATCACCTCGACGGGACACTCTATAAATCTGTTGGGTTTTTGCTTTTCTACTCGTGCTCAAAGTCAAAATTCGTAATTATTTTCTTTTCATGCCTGATCTCCATCTCTGCTTCTCGTTGTCTCCCTCTGATTCCGTCTACCTGCACTCTGATTTCTTTTATATCTGAACTCCAAGCTGTGGTTCCTTCGGCGGGGGGGGGGGGGGTAGCTCCGCCCTTTTTCCCCTTGACACTCATTGGTTCTTCTCAAACCAATGGCATCATTTCACATTTAGCAAGGCCCCTCTCTGCCCCTCTGGTCTGGCACACCTGAATTCATAGTATTATGACCTTAAAGTTCATGTTGTCTTAAACCCCGGTGCCAGCCAGACTATAGCTTTGTTTGCCGTTCTAGGCATCGTAAATACTACAAATAAAAATGTCTCATGTGAGAACATATTCTGGTCTCACATAATTAAATTTATTTCATTTTTAATTCAATTTTCTTTCTCATTCGGTAACCGGACTTATTTTCAAAGGTGGCGTAGAGAAAATTCGAAAAACTAGAATATCTCGAGAACAACTAGTCCTAGTGTAATGGGGTTGGTCAAATTACGTATTAAACGAGCATTTAATGCACATATTTGAGCATGAGTAGTTCTTTAGTTTAGATTTTGACGATTTTTGCGGGCCATTTTGCAAAAAATAGCGGGTTATTATTTTCCGAATCGTACCAAAATCTAATCAGCACCAGGGTGACCCACAAGTGACACATCTACTGAATTTTGTGAAATTCAGACCATTAGTTTTTCAATTAGAGTGGATACAAACTTTTGGGGGTCATTTCGCAAAAAAAGGCGGGTTCTTTCATTCCGAATCGTACTCAAAACTAATCAGCACCAGACTCGCCCACAAGTGACTCACCTACCACATTTTGTGAAATTCAGTCTATTAGTTTTTTAATTAGAGTGGATACAAACTCTGCACAGACAGACAGACACACAGACACACGCAGTTTATTTTTTAGTTAGAGTGGATACAAAATCTGCACAGACAGACACATTGACAGACACACAGACACACAGACTCACAGACACACACACAGACGTCACGCTAAAAATGATTTTTTCGTATTCTAGAGGTCTCGAAACGTGTAGTTTCGTCGAAAACTCGCGTTGCGATTTTCGACATGATTCCAATACTTTCCCTATACATTACCATGTATTGCAGGGAAAGTAAAAATCTGATGTGGGCAGCACATGACTTTCCCAGCAGACTTATATTAACGTTCTCTATATTTTAATTAAATTTATTTCACTTTTAATTCAATTTTCGTTCTCATTCGGTAACCGGACTTATTTTCAAAGGTGGCGTAGAGAAAATACGGAAAACTGAAATATCTCGAGATCGACTAGCCCTAGTGTAATGGGGGTGGTCTTATTATTTTCGTCGTTAAAAATTACGTATTAAACGAGCATTTAATGGATATATTTGAGTATACCTAGTTCTTTAGTTTAGATTTTGACGAATTTTGCAGGCCATTTTGCAAAAAAATGCAGGTTATTATTTTCCGAATCGTACTAAAATCTAATCAGCACGAGGGTAACCCACAAGTGACTCTTCTGCCGAATTTTGCGAAATTCGGTCCAGTAGTTTTTCAGTTAGAGTGGATACACGCTTTTGCGGGCCATTTCGCAAAAAAAGGCGGGTTCTTTTATTCCAAATCGTACCCAAAACTAGTCAGCACCAGACTCGCTCACAAGTGACTTACCTACCAAATTTTGTAAAATTCGGTTCTTTAGTTTTTTAGTTAGAGTGGATACAAAATCTGCACAGACAGACACACAGACAGACAGACACACAGACAGACACACAGACAGACAGACACACAGACACACACACAGACGTCACGCTAAAAATGGTTTTTTCGTATTCTAGAGGTCTCGAAATGTGTAGATCCGTCGAAAACTCGAGTTGCGATTTTCGGCATGATTCCAATACTTTCCCTATACATTACCATGTATTGCAGGGAAAGTAAGAATTGGTTGCTTTTCATCGACTGTGCTTTTTTTTTATTGACTTCTATAAATTATAGCCTGCTTTTGTAGTTCGTTGTAATTCGAAGTTATCTTTTATTTTTCTGTGAGGTGTAAAATATGTTTATCTACATATGCGGCTATCGTAGTCTTTTTGACCCGTACAAGCATATGTTTCGTGTTTTGTTATACAGAATGAATGGGACTTCATCTCGATAAGAACATCGGATCT
This sequence comes from Amaurobius ferox, assembly GCA_951213105.1. Classification (NCBI taxonomy): domain Eukaryota; kingdom Metazoa; phylum Arthropoda; class Arachnida; order Araneae; family Amaurobiidae; genus Amaurobius; species Amaurobius ferox. The sequence continues at coordinate 81,257,814 of OX578142.1, read as the reverse complement.
TATATCAAAAGGTAAAAATTAACTAGGGTGTGGCTCAACTCGACTTTCTCATTCCAGAATTTATTTTTTTTCAAATTTTACAAGAAAATTTTTTAAAAATAGGTGTCGGGGGTTGAAAATATTTACAATTATAAAGTGTTATTCGTCGCTTTAAAGGGCTTGAAAAAAATTTCCGATTGATACCATACTTGAAAATGTACCCCGGGGGAGTATAACTTGCCCCCTAAGGGGGAGTTTATGACATAACGTGCAAAAATTGTATCTCGGCAGTAGGGGAAATAAGGGGGTTCTGGCTCATCTGGAGCTTTACTTTAACATGGGGCTGCTGAAGGAGCTATACTTGCCTATGTTATAACATAAGTCTCCAGATGGAGAGCGGTGGAGCTTCAACTTGACACTTGATTGTTCTATGAATGGAGATTTCTTCAGCCAGATAGGAGTAAGCAGAATGTTATTAATCAATAGGTAGATATGAAGTAATTTTTTTCTTCACTGTATAAATCTAATCTTTGCTTGAAAATTTCATTTCGTTTTGTATATCTTGAACATTTAATGTATATATATATATATATATATATATATATATATATATATATATATATATATTCAATTGCTCCAGTTTTTGATCAATAGGCATTTTTACCACGTTGGAGTCCCTTCAATTAAATTGGATTCTGTCAGTATATATGTAAAAAATGATGCATCTTAATATAATTCAGAATATTTATACTTGATCGTAGTTTCTTGCAATGTTTGTAAATGAAATCACTTTCTTTAAAGAATAAATCTTCATTTTATTAATTAACATTTCTTACATTGCAGTCCCACCTCCATCCGGTGTATATAATACACCGTTACAATTTCATTTAACATGGCTTAGTCATTTAAATTTGATACTGACCATATGCTAAGCTCTTGATGCCATTATTCAAAATATAACGTTTATCATCATATGGAATAACCCTATTTTAATTTGTTTCACAGTATAAATATTCTGATCTTTATTTGCAATTTTAATTTGCTCAACTCTATTATATGCACATCTTGTTAAGCAGTTATAATAATCTTAATGACGAATGAATCTTTTCACAGCAGTCTTATTAACACATTTAGCAGTTTTATTTTCCATGAAGGGCATCTTTAAGCTATTCGTTTTTGATCTTAGGTCTACAAACGCAAGGGGAGGTGTCCCATTCAACTCGTCTTTCATTTTTCCAATCATTTTTAAATATTTGCTAGAATGAAGTGAATGATTACATGGATAATCCGAAAAGTCATGGATAATCCAGGCAAGATATGGTAATGTTAGACAGTGGATAGCATCTATTTCATAATAATTCAGTGACAAATCACGGGAATTTTAAATATCCGCTATCAGAAGAATATCAATTTTTATGTACAAGTCAGGATATTCCCCATATTCTTTATCTTTAAGGATTACCAAACTTGCTGAGTTTAGGCATAGGCCTCACAAGAGACCTCCTCTTGATTTAAATCATCGAAGAAAGCCTCTTCAGAGGGTAGGCTCATTTCTTCAAACTTCTTAGCACAATCCATATAAGAATAGAGGTAAACACCATTTCCAATCCGCAAATCCCCTTGGTCATTTGTAAAATGTTCTTTTATGATACAAAACTGGTCTAATTCCAAACTAGAGCCTAGTTTCTCAATAGAGGCAGGTAAATTGGAGGGAGTCTATACACTGTAGACTTCCAAGGCTGAATGTAACATAATTCTGCATATTACTGGGAATACACTCAATTCTCTTTTCTCTAAGTTGGCCGATTCCATGCATAATTAAATTCGTCTTAATGTCGTATAGTATGCGTCATCTTATCTTGTAATTCAGATTACAATTAGGATGATCTGCACCTTTAAACTTAGAAGTTAAGTGACATTGGTTTCTTAACACGTTCTTCCCCTAAAACCTTGTTACAGATGTGACAGATAGAAGCATTTTCAAAGTTTTAGCGATCTTCAGCAGTGAAACTCATTTTCATATTCTCTTTCAATATTCTTTGAACCTCCTCCTCTTCGTGAATAAGATCCTTCAAAAAATGAGTAATCACGTCTTCACCCTATAGATAACAGTAACTTTACAGGTTTTTCCCATCAGGGCCAATAATAATGTATGCAAAACCACAAGGAGCATGATGAGATAAGATAGGTAAGATGTTCTCATGTGAAATGGAAAGGGAATTCTCACACATATCCGTTCTTATTAGAAAAGACTCAAAGTCTGCATGTACCGCAAATGATGCACACATTTGCATGTAAACACATTTGAATTTCAAAATTTTATTATCACCACTATCTAGTTCCACTCGCTGCAGCCCTTATTGTCTACATAATTCAATATGATTTTTTAAACGAGCTTCAGATGAAACCCGCTGTGCAAAAATGTTGCTTCTCTTTATGCTTTCTTATACTGTATATAAGTTTACACACACTTTTGATACAGCAGTAACAATACTGCTCAGCATTACTAATAAGTAGTAAATCACAGTGTTGATTCCGTCTCTCAGATGATATATAGAGTGGAAACACCTTCTTATCTTCATAGCCAAAGGCATTCAGGCTCATATTCTTATTTCGCCCAAACAATTTACCCTGGTGTAAAGGGGTAAGAAACTCGATTCCGTCCATATTTAGCTTGCATTCATACTCGATATATTTACCGACACGTGATGCATTCTTATAAACAGGATAAATACATGTTACGATGGACTACATAAAGCATTTTTGGTCACTATTCTGCACATTGATAACATGCGCTTTAGCTTCCAGTTCTTTGGGCAGTGGGATATAGCTATCGGTAGCTGTAGACTCATATTCCCCAACATCAACCATTAACTCATCAATCCTCTCTAAGACCCAACCATTATCACGACCTTCTTAGGTTTCGAACGATGTTCAAACTTTTCAAAAAGCAGCATCCATATTAACATTCAAATCTCCTTCAGTGATATGCCCCATACAAGAACTTCTGAAATAGGTTGTACAATATTTCTGCTCTCTTTCAGATCGGAAACGAGTAAAACCGCAATATAGATTTATGTACCATACAAATACTACACTTCAAAGCAATCTCCTTTAACAACACCTGTTGTTGATGTTGTTGTTGAGACCCAGACCGTCCGACCTACCAGAAAGGTGTAAGGTAACTGTTTGGACGGCCGGAAAGTGCCACCCAATTTGGACCAAAACCCAGTGGGGGAGGCATCCACAGGGACCGTACCCTCCTTCCCCTACCACCAACCTCTCGGAAGGACTTACGGACCCACATGTTTAACGTGATCGTACTCCGCGTGAACACGGCGGCAGTTTTTGGCAGTGGCTGGAATCGAACCCGGGCCTACCGAGCGCAACTCCAGCGCGCTAACCAATGGGCTACCGCGCCCTACCTAACAACACCTGTGTTATACCAATTCTGTTAGCATCTAAAAAGGTAGGGATATCTTTTTCACCATCACCGGTAATTTTATGAACAGTCACAGTACTGTTTAAAGCTTGTTGACACGGATTTATATTCACTTTCCTCTTCTTATTAATACTACCTCTTCTTATTAATACTCTTAATTCTCCATAAGCACTTAAAGTTTTTCTTTTATTACCTCGCATAGGACACGCACTGGAGGTTTTACTTTACTTTTCATACCCGACATAGGATTATCACCCGGCTCGTGATGCAACATATTATTCCTTCGAGTAATTGTAGTCAAACATTGTGGACATGGGACCCTACTTGAAGAATCATGAATCTTCATATGCCGCACTAAATTCCTCTTCTTCATAAAACATTTCATGCAGGTAAGCCAAACTGTGAAATATAAAAATACAGGATTTTAGTATAAGCATGTTATAATTTTCTTTAACATAGCAATGCATTTCTCAAACCTTAGGTAAGGTAATCATAGATTCCTTATAGTACCCAATAAGAATCAGTTCAAAAACTGAGAAAAGTTAAAGAATATTTATAGATACAAAAACTCTAATCAGCTACATTAAATTCATAAAAGTTCCAATTAAATAAAATAATTATGTTATCACATATTATAAAAATGAAAAGTTTAATAAAATCACAAAATAAATTCATATTGAAACAAATACTTACATGACCACTCATGGTTAAAGGCATAGATCATATCAACATCACTAATGGTAGATGTAGCATCTCCAATATCACTAGTTCAAGAAGACATCATGATTTAAAAATACGAGAATGTACCGTAAGCACAACCTACCACTATAACGTATTCACGTAGAATGACAAAATGACAGTATGCAAGTTACCCTAACTCAACTGTAAGGAAGAAAAATAGTTCTAGAGATATCACGGTTACAGTTAAACTCAGTACAAGTTAGCATAATTACATACGCTAAGCCTTTTAAAATAGACGACCCATTCATAATCGTCATCGATAGTATCTGTGGTGCCCATTTATAAATAGTTATTGAAGTTTAATTAAACACATTGCGTTGATACTTTGAAATGCTGCTAATAACCCACTATGTTCCTGGAATAAAATATATTAACATAAAACTATATAATTAGCTTTACTCATTTTAAGTTTAAAATACATATTTATTAAGTACCTCATAATCATAATTATATTCCACCAATTATATATTTAGTGAGGAGCCTGGAAATATATTTAGTGAGGAGACCAGGCATACAAAAATTCCTAAACTGACTATGACATTTTATAATCTGATTTGTACATACCTTCTTCTTGTTTTTAGACGTTTGGCCTGCATTGGATTGAAAATCGAGACTTGTTTGTTTCACCATCTCTATGTAATCACGGCCTCTTATTTCTGCACATCAGCATCTCGCCTGTTGCTAATGTCTACCTCTGTGTGGAACTTAATGAATATATATTCTGACTGCACTGTATGAGAACTTTGATGCATCTCTTTATGCACCTGTATCGAGCTTAATGCATGTCCGCATTCCGACTCTATATGCACTCCAACTATATTTTACATATATGAATCTCTAGAATCTTCTGTCGGTTGCCACCTCTTTTTGCCTAAGGTCTGATACTCCTCTACGGCTATCATTGGTTGACCTCAGGGCGACGCGACAACACAAATTCTCTATTGGTTGAATTTTGAACCAAACTCGTAGATTCATCTTTAGCCCCTTTTTTATGGCTTACTGACCTCTCGGGTTAGGGTCGCTGTAAAACTGGCGTCAACCTGACTAGACTCTCTGTCTGGCTTGCTAGATATAATAAATAATCATATAAACCTGTCAAGGAGTATTCTGGTCTCACAGTATCCTTTTAACAATCGTCATCGATACATTAAATAGATCCTCGTAGGGTTAACTCATTATATCTTATAAAATAACTCAACGATCCCTATATCTTATAAAATAACTCAACGTTACATCTTATAAAAAGAACATATTGTAATTAAATAACTCCCCCTCAGCCCTTTAAGAAATCTACTCAGTATAGTAGAAAACTCCTTTTACACGTAGAGAATCTACATCATCCCTCACCATTTCCCCTTAACATAGGGAAAAACATACCTTAAGGTCCATTAAAAAATCCCTACACACCCACTAAAAATCAATGTCGCTTACATAAAACTTTCTTCAAGTACATTCAAAGCTAATCCCTAATCATAAATGCTTACACTAAACCTATGAAAGAAAATCCCTTCTGTAGGAAAAAATGCCTTAGAATCATTAGATTCTTATGCATACATTAAACAAAGTAGTATTTTAAGCAAACCTCTCATTATACTACACAATATCTCCAGAAAGCACGAAAATATCCAATTTAACCACCCTCCGAATAACGTTCAATCTCTCCAAGAGCATCCTTACCCCCAAAGAAACCAGTAATTACCTTCTTTGTTTCCCCAAAATACAACTATACACTAAACATGTCCCTTACACCTAGAACCCGCAATAAAACTTGCATTTCCATTCAAATACATACCTCAAAATCCAAAGGTCTACAAAAACGTAAGGGAAAACATACTTTACAGGGATATAAAATCTTAAAATGGGTATAAAAAATCATAAATTTCACCCAGGAATAAGTTAAAACCCTCAAATTAGTCACAATTATCCTCTACATATACTGCATAACCATTTATAGTCATAAGAGAATGGGTAGTATAGTAGATATAAAGTGGAGGTTTTATCTAAAACCTATAACATCATCGCCAGGAGCGAGCAGCAGGACAGCAGCTGATCCTGCCAATGACTCATGAGGAGATGGACCTTAGAACTGATAACGTAATGAGATAATCTTATATGAACTTTGGACCGATGATGTAATGAGGGAATCTTTTCGTATAAACTTTGAAACGATGACTCATTACATCATCGGTCCAAAGTTCATATGATAAGATTACCTCATTATGTCATCGGTCCTAAGTTCATAGGATAAGATTTACCTCATTACGTCATCGGTCCAAAGTTCATACTATAAGATTACCTCATTACGCCATCAAGTCCATTTCCTCATGAGTCATCAATCGATGACGTCATTGGCAGGAGGATTAATCCCCCAATCCTCCGGCTGAGTTGAACTTCCACTTTATATCTACTATACTACTCTTTTATGACCATAAATGGTTATATAGCATATGCTTGGTTACAGGATATTGAGGATGAATTCCTATAGACATTCTGTATGATGATTTCGAAAACACCTCTGAATCTTCTGGCCTATGAAATCCCAAACAAAATCGTTAAATAAATCATTGTATTTTTATATAATCGTAAACAACAAGATTTAATAAATGATACTTTAATCTCTTTTTACCAAGTGGCGTAATCTAGGGTACAGTTCTGAAAACCTATTTATTTATTATGTGTTTTATCGAAATCACCAGGTATTGTTCGTCTTATTCCATCGTCTGTCTTTGCTGATGATTTTACTTTTGTTAACATTTTCAATTCCAGTTTGGAATTTAAGCTTGCTTATGATCGCCTGTGCTTGATAATAGTTTACCTCTTTCAACATCTAAACGCAGTGTTCTTCATTGTGGTTAAAATAATCCTTGTTTTCTGTATCATCTTGGCAATATTAGAATTGCCTTTCTTTCTTTCGTTCCAGACCGTACGAACTACACGAAGACGTAATGTATCTGATTCGATTGCCGGGACAGCGTTACCCAATTTAGATCTAATTGCAGTGGGGGCGGCATCAATAGGGACCTTACGCTCCTTCTTTTCCCCCCAACATCTCAGAAGGACTTTTGGACTCACACATTTAATGTGCCAGTACTCTACATTTAATGTGCCAGTAAAGGAGACAGCAGCACAATGCAATGTTATACAACTTACAATCAACGGCCCTGTTTAAGAGTTCAATTTAATATATGCATTGCAAATCTTTCATTATATTCCAGCGCCACAGATTGTATATAATAAATATTTGAAAAAGTGCAATATCTCAAGAACGGTTCTGGCTAGATTTCAACAATTTGTTTCAATTAATTTCTAATTAAGCATTACATAAGAAATGATTATTTACCTAACATCTTTGAAGGTTCTGATTTTTTTGAAATTTTAATCGAAAAGTTGGAGTCTTTAAAACATTCAATTGCGTTTACAATCAATAGACTTCCCGTATTCACTAATTGTCATTTCATACCAAATTTCATTCAAATCACTTTATTCGTTCATGAGAGATCGTCTCCGAAGTTTCACGGACGCGCACATTAAGGTATGCTCATAATGTGGAACTCATGTATGCACAAAAATGTCTTTAGAAATATAATACTGGGGCAATTAATGCGTAGTCAGAGAATAAACAGTAAAAAGGAAGATCGATATTTATGCGACTTTCGTTTCCTACAAAACACCATCTCACAAGGTTTTCCTAAGTGTTTTTTATGTAACATTATCTACAAATTTTATAAAATAACTGTAACCGATTGTTATCGTTTATATTTAAATAAAACTGATGGCAATATACATACTGGATAGTCACATGTAAAACGTAGTGACATCTGATATAGGACCTCTTGTATAGGGTCTATTGTGTAATACGATATGGAAGATTTGTTTCATCTGGTATGATACGGTATACAAGATGTACATCTACATGTATGATAGTGATAACTGTCATTGACGTAAAATGGTTTTAGAGATAGAATTTGTTATTATTGTCCTATTAAGTGTCAATATTTAAAGTCTTCTTTAAGTAGAAGCTATGTAATTTTGCTCATTTATACTCGTGAACTTATTTCAAACATTTACTGCTAGTGATTTTTGATATGGCTGGATCTCAACAATTTTCTCTTATATTTGTTTTGTGTATGGTTTTCAACTTAAAACTTGATACATTCGTATTCTTTTTTTGCAATGTACCGGCTCTCCGGGAGTGTTGTCGCGACGCAAAGTATGCTTAACCGGGGTGAGGGGGTCACAACCCCCCCGGCCATCTTTTGGTACATTGCGTCCATCCATACCTCTTTTCATTTTGAAAATATATATATATATATATATATATATAATGTATAAAGAGAAAGTAAAAAATGGAAAAAAGAAGGACGGCTTAGCGAGTAGCTTACTTAAAGCTGGTAAGGGGTTGTGACCTTACACCCCAGTTGTCAACATGCATGTCATAAATGCCGCGGCATTGCACTTCTGGACGCCAGCACTGGGTGAAGCAAGCCTCGGAAATGACAATAACAATTATCGCAAGACCTTTATAGGCCCAGCACTGGCTTCAACCAGTGCTGGCGTCCAGGAGTGGAAATGCCGCGGCATTTATGACATGCATGTTGACAACTGGGATGTAAGGTCACAACCCCATACCGCCTTTAAGTAAGCTACTCGCTAAGCCTTCCTTCTTTTTTCCATTTTTTACTTTCTCGTTATACATTTTATATTGATATCGTGCATAGTATTTGTAGCTGCTTTGCGCATAAATGCTATATCACTCTTTAATAATTTGCAATTTTATAATTTTTATTATATATATATATATATATATATATATATACTAGAATGTTATAATAACCAAATCAAGTAATAACGAAATATTATTAAAATCAACAAGGCAGTTAAATCACGGTCACAATGCCGAAAAACGGAATATACAGTACTGCCTTAATTTTTAAGATTAATTTTAATAGACTCATTTTCAAGTCTGTGCATCTAACTCTCTAAAATCAATCTAAACACGTGCTTGTTTCAGAATTGGCAATATAAAGTTACTATAAATACCAATGCAGAACTAAATTTTTATACGACCCCCTTAGTCAAATTTGGTCAATCAGAATTTTTTTATTTTAATAACACAAGATCATTAAAAAACCCGAATATCTGTATCTTTAAAATCAACTGAATTATGATAGAGAAAAATCTGACTTATGCCACTTTACCGTACCTGGCTGTTTCATCAGTGAAAATAGGGTTCATAAACAAATTGACGATAAATATTGTTTAGATCAAAAATACGTTAATACGTGTTAAAATTTTTTATTGGCATGTCTCAATGTGAAAAGTACTTAAGAATCCGTGATTGCATCGTGAGCCTCCGCGGAATTCGCAAAAATGTCTCCTATGTATTATCATCCAGTTTATCTTTTTGTCATATGTCACTAATTTACATTTCTAATTTGATATATGGTCCTCATTCAAAATGTTCAATTTTCAATTAAATATACTCGCTCAATTTTAAAGATAGAGCTATGAGGGTTTTTTAATGATCTTGTTGCATTAAAAATAAACATTTTCTGATTGACTAAATTTGACTGAGGGGGTCGTATAAAAACATAAAAAGTGCAACTTTTTGAAAACTAATGGGAGGACTATTTTATTAACGTAGTCTTATTGCCTACCTTATTTTCAACATTTTTGCAATTTACATTGCCCACTTATCTCCAACAGCTAAAGAATTAAAGATCGTTTCAATATTTTTGGGACACCCTGTATATATATATATATATATATATATATATATATATATATATATATATATATATATATATATATATTATTCGTTGTCAAGGGCGCATTACCGTATTGACGGATAATACGGAATAGAAGGAAACATTGTTAGGGAAAAGAAATATTTTTTTAAAAAATAATCTATTTCGATAAAGTTAAGAAGAAGAAGAAATAAGATCTCATTAAATGTTCCGCGCAATAGCAGACAGGCACGGCTTTTTACTTATTTAACACACTGCATATGGCTTGTTTCTACTCTCTAACTTAAAGTTTTAAGTTAATCAGACCATACACACAGATAAGTGCTGAAAGGAATCGAGTGAATTCTTACAAGATATTTTAGGTAAGGGATTTTTATTTGTGTGCAGATGCTGTTATTATGCAGAATGAAAAATTCTTTGTACCCATCCTATTTTGCCATTTTTATTGAGTGGGTGCCGAATGTATTCATGCTTTGTAATATAATGATTGGATATCCGTTTGAAATTAGTGTAATTGCGAAGTCGTACAAGATAACCTTTTAATATTGATATTTGGTTTATTGGATTGGTAAAGTATAAGGATTGTCTTTTTCTATCTCTATAACGAATTCCTCTCGAAATTCTTTAAACTGGATTGTAGGTATTGTACTTTTAGGTGCTTTTCGCAGGCACACTGTTAGTCGATTGGTTATATTTTAGTTTTATTTAATATTGAAATGCCAAGTTGAGAATATTTCTCGGTCTTAAGCCGGAGGCTGCGGTCGTTCTATATTTCTATTGCTAGCTTTCACCTGGGATGAATTTGACTTCAGAAAATCCGTAGACACTCTGCGAGAAAATATGCTTTTAAGGATGAAAACTCTTCAGCGTATAAAGTGTAATTACTCCTGATTAAACTCAATAACTCGTGTACATTTCGGATTTCACAAATGTATGTATATACTGAGGGGAGTAACACTTTTGAATGGTGGTTAAACTGTAAATACACATCAGTTTACAAATTGTCTGCGGGCAAACCTTCGTGCCAATTTAAAGACTATTTTGGGATGTCATAAACGTCTGGCAGTGTTAAAACATATTTTGTTTTAAGAAGTCCGCGCTTGTTGAATTTAAGTCCGCCACAAGGTTCGATAACATCTGGAAATATTAAATTAAAATTTTTAGCCAGTTTGACCTGCAGTGTCTACATATCCGATTCTTAGGCGAATTGGAAAAATTACATGATAATGTAGATGTTTAAAGAAATTACTTTGCATTGAGTTATAGGTCTAATATCCTCGGTGTTAATTTTAACTCTTTGTTATAATAAACTTTTCCTGCAGATTGAAACGCGCTTTAATTCTTTACCTGTTGGGGGAGATAAGTGGGCAATATAAATTTCAAAAATGTTGAAAGGTAAGAAATAGGACTGTGTTAATGAAATAGTCATGCCATTAATTTTCAAAAAGTTACTTTTTTAATCCAAGTTTGTCTAAGGTGGGGTCGTATAATCGAAAAAATGTTATGTTTAATGCAACAAGATCATTAAAAAACCCGCATATCTGTATCTTTAAAATTGAGCGAGTTATATTTAATTGAACATTGTGAATGGGGACCATATATCAAATTAGAAATGTAAATTTGTGACATATCACAAAGAAAAACTGGATAATACATAGGATACCCAACCGCGTAGCGAGTACCACTGCTTTATGATCTGTGTAATGCTTTATTTAGATGTATTTTTGATCTAGACAATTTCCATCGTCAATTTGTTTGATCCTTACTTTCACTGCTGAAACAGCCTTTCACATGGTACGAAAAAGTGGCATAAGCCATTTTTTCCTTTATCATAATTTAGTTGATTTTAAAGATACGGATATGCGGTTTTTAACACTTTCCAGCAAAGTTTAAAAGTGTTTATGACTTGTTCATTCTGTCTGTTAGCACGATAACTGCCGTAAAAATGACTTTATCAAAATGAAATTTTAGTATGTTGTTCAGACTGTCTGATATTTAGTGTTGTATCCGTCCTAAAACCGCTTTATTTTTTCTTAAATTCTGTGCATCTGAAACGACGCAATTGCAATATATTCGAGTTTAAATGATCATCCAACTTTGCCTAAAACGAAGCCTATTTTTCACTTATGGAAAATGTAAACGACAAAATTATTTAGCTCATGGAGTCTGCAATACAGCTGATATGAATGAAATATTCATTGACTTTACAGGGACTATTTTTTCGATGAAGTTTTAAACATAAGACCATGGAGGTACAAGTAATTGAACTCTTCCAAGTTTTTAAATAAAATAAATTATATTGTGATGAATGAAATGAATGGAAAAATATTTATGAATGAAATGCTGCTCTTATAGTCAGGCGCGTTATATTTCGATGACGTCATTTGAATAGATTTAATTTGTTCTCTGTGAAGTTTTCAAATATAATAAATTGCAGTATTATAAGTTTAAAAATATTACAGAGGAATGCATCTCATTTGATATGTTTAAACCAGACAATTTATATTTCAGTGCCGTCCTTTGAATATGCCGTGCATTTTTTCAATGAAGTTTAAGTTTTCAAATATAATAAATTAATGTAGTATTGTGATAATTTTAAAAATATTATCGACGGAACTATCTCATTTTAGGGATTTTTATATAAAATTGCATTGAAGTTGGAAAGTGTATCTTTCTTGTTTTTAATGATCCTGTTGCATTAAAAATAAAAAATTTTCTGATTGATCCAATTTGTCTAAAGGGGTCGTATAAAAATTGAGACTTTTGAAAATTAATGAGGATTATTTCATTAACGCAGTCTTATTTCTTGCCTTTCTTTCAACATTTTTGAAATTTACATTGTCCACTTATCTCCAGCAGGTAAATAATTAAAGCGCGTGTCCATATTTTTGGGACACCCTGTATAATGCATTGGGTTAAAGCAATTGTAAACATCCTATCATTCTTTGAAGACATTTTAGACTTCATAATTTAACACTTACAATATGCTTGCACATTTCTTGCAGTCTAAGGATAAGAAATAATGCAGTCTAATTAAGGATAAGAATGAATGAGGGTGTTACATCAACTGTTACGTTACAAAAAACACCTCATCGGTTACAGGTTATTCTAAATTAGCGAATGGCAAATTCAAACTTTCTTATATTTTCGCTACACTTATGTGAAATATAAAGAAATTCATCTTTATAAACATTAATTTACTATATATGAGGTTCTATAATTTAGTGATCAATTTCAACTCGTGTGTGCGTAACTGCATGAGGCTGAAGTATATGGTGCGCTAAATGCCTAATTGTAATGTGAAATACAATGTCATCTATTTGTTGCCTATTCTATTTATCCGCTGTTGCTTATATTTATCGCTCATTTGTAGCCTGTCCATTTTCTTTAACATTTAGTTCTTAAAATTCTAGTAAACATTGAAAGTAAAAACTTTAATATTTGCTTTTTTAAAGTTTTAAATTTCTTCTGGACTACAGTTTCACCAATTAAATGTTAAAGAAAATAAGTAAGCTACAAGTAAACGGTAAATATAATACTGGTACTAATCTTGCTCGAAAAAGGTATAAGAAATTCCTTTAATTTGTCTAAAATTGTACTTCCTATATACATGGTGTAATATACAGGGAAAAGATTAAGAGTCTTCAATTGGGTGTTTTAGACGGAAGAGCACGTTTTAAGCATTTCTGAATTAGAATATGTAGCCACGAGGTGATGTGAATAAACGGCAACGATATTTCACGAAAGGAGCTTTTCGAACGAAATTTAGTGAAAAATTAAAATTCATAAATACTGGAATCCTATTGATTTTAAACTCAATTGAAAGTTGGGAAGACCTCTACTCAAATTTTGGGAAAATTGAACTTTCAGTAATGTTGCGTAAATCATTTCTTACGCAAGTTTTGATCCGAAAACTATTGACGTCAATTCTAGAACGCTAGTGCGACCAGTTCTCAAGATATTTCACTTTTAAATAAATTTATTGAAATCGCATTCGCTCAAAGTATTGTGGAATATGCTAATTTTTCTTATGTAATATGGGAAAATTTAACATTCTCGTGGATTTAGTTTGTTCCACTCATAAAAGGTGCTTTCTATAATGGTTTTGCTTCCTGACATCTTCGCCAAATGTTATTTTCCTCTTTCTTTGACTGTAACCCTTGACAATAAAGTTGACGACTCATTTAGCGAAATATCGTAGACTTTGTGATATTTCGCCCCCAGTTACGAAAATATCCTAAAAATTGCAAATATGGCACAAAGCTGAAATAACTCCAAATTTAATTTAAACATTTAAAAATGGATAATATTGCTTAGCGAGTGCTATTGTCAATTTCGCACAACTTTAAATTGACAATTAAGTTATGTGGGTACTTCGAAATAGTTTAAGCACGGAATGAACAATTCATCATTACAATCATTACGCCGTAGATCTTAATATTTTTTTAAATATAAAAAAGTAAATTCATTGTATTATATAGGGAACATAGTGTGCTGCTCTCATCTTGATTTTATAGAATTTGAATTTTTAGGATGTATTTTAAATATCTATAATTGTTTCAAACAATATCAGGCATAGCTAATAGTACTTAAAAATGCATTAATTTAGCCAGTATACACTACTAAAAATTCTAAATTTTCGCATGGATCTTCTGATATGCATTTTTCGCAAACTTAACCTATACCTACAATGAAATCGTTTGCGCTTCCATTTCAATGTCTGAATTTACGCATCAAATTGAAATTTACAAAAATCTATTTTATCTTTCAGAAACTATTTGTTTTCGTACATTTAACATTTTATTTATTCCGCATCAAATCTTCTGTCTGATATTCAATTACTTTAATTTTGCAGAATGCAGCGTTGGACTGGTAGTTTTGCTCTTGTCACAGGTGCTTCTGCTGGAATTGGTGCAGAAATTTGCAAGGTTCTTGTCGGGCATGGCATAAATGTTTTCGGATGTGCCAGAAATGTGGAGAAGATTGCAGAGTTGGCAAAAAGCAAAGATGTTGTTAACTCTAAAGGAAAGCTCCAGTCAATCAGGTAACTTGTTTCTAATAAGCTATTGGAAATAACTTTGGTTCAACGGTTTATTTTCCGTATAAATACTGGAACTGTCTCAACTTGCGTTATTCCATGCTCATTACTTATTTTGCTGGTCTTTTAAAATTGGATGGTTTGGACTAATTGGAACTTTTAATTTCATAATTCTTCTGCTCTTAAACTTGGACATTTTGGACGAATTGGTACAAGTAGGTGAGGTTTCTTTGTGTGAGCTAAATGGTTGTTAAGAGTGAAATATGTAGTATTTTTAACACTTTATAGCAAAGCTGAAAAGTGTTTATGACTTTGTTCATTCTGTCTGTCTGTCCGTTAGCACGATAACTGCCGTAAAAATGAATTAATCAAAATGAAAGTTTAGTATGTTGTTCAGACGGTCTGTAGAACCTATAAGAATATAAAAGAATAATATTACCCAATCAGTTTTGGATTGAACCCGGGTCGAAAAAATGAAATGCATTGAGCCCTATGGGACCTAATTTTTCAAACATTTTTTAAGCGGATATAAAATTCACAAATTGCTTCGAAAATTTTAGGTAATATTCAAATTGTTCCATAAAATATATAAAAATTCAGCGAAATATATTCTGTAGTTTTTAAATATAAATTAAAATAATTACACCTCTTATATGAAACTATCACATGACCCACTTCAAAATGATATATGGCATCCATCTTGCTTCAAAATAGTGATTTTTTAAAATTATTTTTAATTCATATTGAGTGTTGTATCCGTCCTAAAACGACTTTATTTTTGCTTAAATTCTGTGCATCTACATACTGAAACAACGCAATGACAATATATTTAGTTTAAATGCTCATCTAAATTTGATTATTTCTACAACTAAGCCTATTTTTCACCTATGTAAACAGCAAAATATATAGAATGAGTTGTATTAGAATCCCTGTATTTTTTTAACACAAAATAATTTAGTCCATGGAGTCTGCATTGCTGATATGAATGAAATATTGATTTCATAAAGAGAAGGACGATTTTTTCGATGAAGTTTCAAGCATAGAGTTTAATTTTTGTAGCTCCATGGTCTTAAACAAAATGCTTTAAATAAATTATAGTATTGGGATGAATGGGAGAAAGTTATGAATGAAATCCTGTTTTTATAGAGATCCAGGCGTGTTATTTTTACTATGACGTCATTTGAATTAATTTCAGTAGTTTTCCCATGAAGTTTTCAAATATAATAAATTATCATAGTATAATAATTCTAAAACTATTACCGAGGAATGATAACATTTTAGAGATGTTTAAACCAGGCAATTTATATTTCAATGCCGTCATTTGAATGAAGTTCATTTTTTTCGATGAAGGTTTAAGTTTTCAAATATAATAAATTAATGCAGTATTGTGATAAATTTCAAAATATTACCGAGGAATGTATTGCATTTTAGACTTGTTTAAATAAAATTGCATTGAAGTTGGAAAGTGTTTCATAATTGATGCTTTAAGCATGATTGATCTTTGTTGTTTTTTTATCGTTTGATTGATAGTGGTAAAATGCGATTAAATGGTGTATGAATCAGGGGTTGAGTGCAAGTCCGTACAAGATGTCCTAAATGTAAATCGCTTATGCGATTGTGCGAGTGGAATGATAGTACGGAAGAGTGTGATGGTTATACATGGGTTTACAGCATTTTAGGAGCGAATGCGCGTTATGTGAAGTATAAGGAATTGTACGTGGTTAGAGTATTCTAGATTTCAGTTTGAGATTTTGAAAATGTCATGGCTCTGTGAAAGATTCCACGTGATTTGATGAATTCACGGTCAACAAACGCGTAACTGATTAGAAGCGTTTTCGTAGGAAGGTGTGTGGAAGTGATTGTGAGTGAAAGTAGAATGCTTGCTGAACATGTAAGATTGAGAGTATGTTTGGCAAAAGGAAGTATAGGTGCAAGAAAGTGAAGGGCAAATGAGTGTTTGGAGGAATTGAAAGGGGATCGTTGAGTTATTTTTTTGAAGTTATTGAAAATAGAAGCAAGGATGTATTGTTGAATGTTATAAAAATATATGTTAAACCGGGGACAACAATAATTTAAGACTGCTTGAAGGCGTAGGATTGCCTTTCTGATGAGTTCGTACACTAATCAGTAAATCAGTGTGACGTTTAAGGACCCAATTACAGGGGCGCACACAAATACGATCGAAGGAACTTGGGAGTTAATAAAGCGACAGCAGCGTGGTAGCCGGCGTTGCACGAGATCGATCGGTTTGATTCCTACCTTGCCGATTTCATGCGACTCTGTTACCACAAAGGAAATTATCGGGGGTTGTTTAAAGTAGTTTATGAAGGCTATAATAGAAATATATACGCCTCGTGTGATGGATTTAATTCCCGAAGAGGAAAAGATGGACGAATTAAAAAGGGAAAAAGTAGAGGTTAAACGTCTTATCAAATTTCTTCAAAGTATCATTCGTGCGACCTCAGTCAGCGGGACCGGATTCTGTGATGATTTTCAGCGGGCGTAGATCCATGTTCGAATTGCTGCATCACTCTGAGCCACGGAACATCTATTACACAAATAACTGTTGCTACGTGCGACCTCCAACAGCCAGCGGAACTGGATTATGTGATGTTTTTTCAGCGGGCGAGCGTAGCGCGGTAAGTCCGCGAAGCGGTCGTAGATCCATGCTCTAATTACTAAATCATTCTATGAGCCACGGAACATCTGTTGCACAAATAGCTGTTGCTACGTGCGACTTCCGACAGCCAGCGGACCGGATTCTGTGATATTTTTAGTGGTCATAGATCCGTGTTCGAATTACTATGGATAAACTATTGAACAAACTGCTATTTCCACATAGCGACTTTCGACAAAGAACGGCTGGCCGAAAAGTTCCTAAATTTTTTGTGCATCAACCTCTATAAATTTTCCGCAAGTTTCATTTTTTATCAAATTTCTTCAAAGTCTCAATTTAAAAAAAAGAAATGGGGAAGTCGCGGGTTTTAAATTGTTAAAATATTGTTTAAATTTTTAAAAATTACCAGAAGTGCGTTTCTATAAAGAATGGTGACGTTACACTGACAACTTTACCCTTCTATCCAAAACAAAATACTAGTTTGCTTAGCAGTATGGATATTTTCATTATTCCTCTATTATAAACGACTGCTTTAGAAACTTGCATTCATTTAACCTCTACTTTTAGTACGATATATCGAAATTTATCTTTGATAGTTAGATATTTTTAATTAACCTTAAAATATACTTTCATTAAATTATATACAAAAAATCGTTGTTACCCCTCGCTCGCATGTACATTGCAGAATTTGCTAGTAAATGTGTAAATCTTTAAAACGCTGAGCGACTACGGTAAAAATGAGTAGTGTACATTCACTTAAAATGCACTTTAGTAAATTAAATCTTTTAAATACATATTGCTATTAAAGTATTCTAAATAACTTATGTTCATCAGGAAGATGAATTCGATGTTTAATGGGTTTAGTTTAAATTATTTTTTTAACATTATCGTCTTACCATTACAAACAATGGAAAAAATTATGTACTCACGCGTTTCGCCCTTAGTTTCTACTACGCAAGTTGTTTATTTACGCTCTGACCCATACTCTAAGCTAAAGATGCATTTTAAAAACACCGGGCGCCAAAAAGTCGCCAAATTTCAGACCGTACCGGTCTTTGGGGTAATGTTCGGCAAACTATCTGATAAGCCGCAATTGCAGGCTTTCATGTACATTCCAGTTGCATTTCTGAAATATTAGGCTTATTGTCTGCCGAAGTATTGTAGTTATATGTTGTCACTATAGAGAACTTTGCTCCCCATTACGGATAAGATTCCGCTGAAACTTTAACATCACTGCAAATGTTTTATAGTGATGTGTACAACACGACGAGCCGACACTAAAGTACGTCTAAAAGAGATTGCACGAACGTCTCGATATGATGCCATAGAATAACTCAAAGGGAAAGAGTATGGCCAGAATAAATCAAATGTTCCAAATAAATGGGCACAGTCATTGACAGGGTTGAAGCTTGTAAAGAAAAGATTCTCTTGAATATCTACTTATTCGGAAGAAAATTGTCCTTTGTTATTTTTCACAACACATTTGGCACCTTTTTATTTAAACTTGCATATTTCTCTTGCTTGTCAAGAGGGTTGTAAATTTCTTTACACCAAGAACAATTTTATAACTTCCAACAAAAGTAATATTTTTCCTCTAAAATTTAGTTGAATATGAGTTGCAATCGTAGTTTTCTAGTTGGTGTGATTTGATTCAAGAGAACATAAAGTAGGGAAATGTCCAGGTTTTTGAGAAATTTCATAATGCTAAAAACAAGGTTAGGTCACTTCTGCAACGTTGATTGAACTTGATTGCACATGGAGTAATGACTAATCGGGAGTATGGCAATTACTATGGGTATTGTATCGATGCTAATTTTTATTTCATAGGATTTTTTTTAATCCTAGATTATTTTTTTATTCTATTACTTTGCATTTTGAGCATTCAATCTCGTGGTTTTCAGGGAAGGTTTAAACAGATGTATAATATACATACTGTTACGTGATATTAAGACAAATTGAATATTTGTTTATATGTAGTTTTTAAATTCATTGGTCTAGTATAAGCCATTCTCGAGTTATTAAGGGTTTTGAATTTTGATGTTCACACTCCAGTTAAAACTATGATGACAATTTAAAGAAATTTGGTTAAAGTCCGTGGTGCTGTTTAGGCTTTGGTATGATTCGGAGAAGTGGAACCAGGGCTCTTTGCGAAATGACTCAAATTTGCTGCAAAAATGTCACCCTTAAGCACACTAAATATGTTAATATTAAATCCTCATTTTCACAATTTTTGATAAGACTAATATTTAATACAAGATGAACAGTTCTCGTGATAGAGTAATTTGGATCTTTCATAAGTCTCCGACATTTCAAAATGCATAAAGTTTCAAATTAAGCTTATTAAAGCTGCAAATCTGGTATATCAAATAGTCATTTTGGACAATTAAATTCTATGAAATGGATCATAGTGGAGCAAATGACACTATGGAAGGAAATCATGTGCTGCTCAAGTCTGATTTTTGCAAATGCTTTTAAAGATCTTGTCAGATTTTCAAAATTCTCAAAACGTTATCTGGAATGGCCCTATGTGGTTTTTAAAGGAGGCTTTCATTTTTAAGAATCGTACCAAATTAATCGGCACCCAGGTTATCCCTCAAGTGGCATCTGCCGATAGTCGAGTTGGAACTGACACATACACCGAAAATAGTTTTTCGTAGTACATTTAGTCTGGTCAATACATTAACTGAAGGATACTCGTGAGTCTTAACATTTTGCACACTGTGTTGGCATTGGTAAACTCCTTTATTTGGCATTACCCGACATGCATGAGGATATATTTTAATTGAGTATAAAATTCTATCTAGTCATATCATGCAGCTCATTTAAATAAAATTTTCAAATGTATACATTGCATATTCTATTCACAAAATACTATATTTCTGCATTCTTTTCCTGTTCCTAGATGCGACTTGACGCGCG
This sequence comes from Amaurobius ferox, assembly GCA_951213105.1. Taxonomy (NCBI): domain Eukaryota; kingdom Metazoa; phylum Arthropoda; class Arachnida; order Araneae; family Amaurobiidae; genus Amaurobius; species Amaurobius ferox. The sequence goes on along the minus strand of OX578142.1, from coordinate 81,237,331 downwards.
AATCTGACATCCTCTCAATGTTTGAAGAAATTTCGAGAAATTACGGACGCATTGACATTTGCATCAACAATGCAGGATTAAATCTCGCAAAAAGTACTCTTCTTGATGGACTGACTGAAGAGTGGAAACGCATGCTCGAGGTATGGTGCGATTACTCGTACATTTATTTTTACTATTGAACAATCTTGGAAGTGCAACAAATGCTAGGATCGCAACTTTTCACTTAACACGAGTGCGCAAAAACCGATATTTGGCTTTAATGACCAAATTGAAAAAATATTAAATATACTGTATTTAATTATCTACTAATTTCTAGAATGTTAATTAATGTAGTTTAATTGTATTGAAATATTTTTAATTCGAGATTAATGCAATGCAACACTGAACTTGTAGTTTTAGTTAGAGGTATTTAAAACACGATAATTGTTAAATTGTAATTGCAGAAAGAAAATGAGACATTAAATGCCTTCCGAACTAAAATGTTAAGAAATAAAAATGAAATGTTAAGAAATATGAATTAAGAAATAAAAATTTGGTTACTTTTTCTACGATGCTCCTGTTTAGTGTATATAGCGTTTTTTATTTAGGGGCAGGGCATAAAAATTCGCCACTGAATAAAAATGTTAAACTTTGTATAAATTTAAATATTCTGCTCATATCCGTTCAAATTATCTTATTTAGGCCTGGATTCGAACCCCGGTTTTCCATGCTGTCTTGTGATCACACATCGTTGCCTTTGACTGTACATGTAGTAGATACGATTTTCTCAATTTCATTCTCAATTTCATTCTCAATTTCAATCTATATTTTTAAATTTTTACACTAAAAACATTTACCATAATTCCTGGGAAAACTTCATGAATGGCCAATCTTACTTAAACGCAAACGCTCATAAAGCAGTAATAAATGCCTTGAGATGCGCATTTTTTCTCAACTGTAAAATACTCGCTTAATGCATTTTGGCTCTGGATCAAACCCTGCTGAATGAAGCGTTCTGTTCATTGTAGGACAGTAAATCTAAATGTGGAAGAATTGGACGATCATGTATTAAACAATTTTTCTTCTATAGATTGTAAAAATATTTCTATGATCTATTTAGGTTAATGTTCTTGCACCTTGCATCTGCACTCGTGAAGCCGTTAAGTTAATGGGAAAAGAAGAAAAAATTGAAGGTCAAATTATCAACATCGGCAGGTATACTTTAAATATCTTAATTTATTAGCTTTTGGTGTTCAATATTAAACTTGTAATGAGAATTAAGAATTGTTAGAATTCCTTAAATTCAGTTTGTGCAGATAGCCTTTACTACATGGCCTTGGAAACATTTGACTAATAGTACCCTTTTATAAATGGGAAGCCAATAATACTTTTAATACCTGTTATTTCTACAACATGTAGATATCATACTCTCCATGTAGTGTAAAATTTGTTACTCTATAAATTAGTTTGAACAAGTGTGTACGTAAATTGCAAAGAGATGAACGGAATAAAATCCTTAAGCTATTTGCGACTCAAAGGACCAAAAACAATAAAGTTGTAGATAAATTTGTATAAATATTTGGAGTGTGAGGGTAAACTCTAACGTTAGTCATAAAAATTCATTTAGAGTACCCGAACGGAAAATGCTTTTGAATCTTTCGTTCACGTTAGTAAAGATTTCTCTTGAAAAAAAATAAGCTTAATTTTTACTTGTTTCATTAAGTTACTATGCGCATTCAATTAATTTATACCATGTACATAAGGGGCATTCCGAAGCATAGGAGCAGTTGGTCACTATCATGAATCCATAAAAGGGCCAGTGTTATAGATATTAAAAATATTTAAGAAACCATGATTAATGACTAAAAATGGCTAGTTTGAAAAAGATCTTGTAGCCAACAATATGAAGCGAAAAACAGCCAGCATCTCTAATCTTACGAAATGCCCCATTTACATATTGCGTTAGATTCGCTCCAGTACCAGACTGTTTCGATAGCAAGAGCAAAGTCTCTTAAAATGCAACGCTTATTTGCTTTAATTGTTATCTGGTATAGGGCACTCTGTCCGATAAACCTAGCTAGCAAACACTGGACAGGCGGTAACATGATTTTATCCAATATCAGCATGGAGTACTTAACATAAAGGCATATAAATCTGTTATGTATGCACTCTATACAGGCATCGCTAAGGCTAAGACTTTGTGAATTATGTACCATACATCAACACATTAGAGCAAGACTACAGAAAATGAGTTGGGAGTTTGAAGAAAAAGTTCAAACTGAATTTGAAATCGTATAGATATAAACGCCAGTTTTAAGAGCTACAGATCTTTGGATAAGTCGGCGAACTTTAGCAATTATAAATTAAGTACTTACAAAAACTGGCCCAAAAGGTAGTGTTTACTAAAATTCTCTAGAATAGCAAAATGTTTTATCTGCCTCGATCGCAAACTGTAGTCTCTTCAGTATCTCCAGAGGGGAAACCCTAAACTAGGGACTAAAAATATAAATTATCCAAAGAAATTTGATACATTTGCGAAATTATGTTTGCATTGCGTTATAGTAAAGTAATCTACAACAATCGTGATAATTGTTTGGGATATTTTCTGATTTTGGCTTTCTTTTTAAAAATATTTTTAAGTTTGCATCATTTTAATGCAAACTTCAGAGCACATTTACCTGGATTAGATAATGGGAGTCGGGGTAAATCGGGTTTCTGTTTAGTGCAATAAGTGGAATTGTGAAATTAAATATTAGTGATGATTTATTGAATGTACTGAAAAAATGAAATATTGGTTTTTAATCTTGTATGCCGTGATGATCTGTCTACTTTAAAGCACCAAACCAAATTAGACTAGATAATGAAATATATGGCGGAGTCTCCCAAGATTCTTTCATACATTCACATTCCAACATTTGTCTAAATGGATCTCAAATATTGAGAAAAAATCTGTCCATCACATTACTTTTGTTACAAATTAACTAGTTTCAATTCTCGTGAAAAATGCAATACTTTCTTTACTTGACAGCCCATAAAATCAAATGACCTATCGCTGTTGTCGATTTACCCCTTCAATTAAGCCAGGTTACATATGCAATGTTTTTACAATATACAACTTAAAATTAGTGATTCGCTAACGTATAGACTCCACAATTTGTGTGGAATATTTTTATGAAGTTTACTACAGTTTTTACATGCACGAGTAAACTCGATTCCTAGCTACTTTAATAATTTGCTAAATTTCATTATGAATACTAAAATTTTCGCATCTGAAATCTAATATAAAAAAGTTCCATAAGTGCAGCTGATACTGCTGCTAAAGAATAATTGGAATTCCATAAAGAGCAGCATAAAATACAAATTAGTATTGCCCCATTTTGAAGGCAAAAACAGGCTGTTTGTCGAGCCACTCAAGTAGCTAACCTCAACACCGCTTGCTTTTCTTGTTTTATAGATATAAAATCTAGATAAACAAACGTTGATTTCCTTTGTTTAAATCGTATTAAATGATTTGAAGTTTTTATAACTTATTTTCGAAAAGTTTTCAAAAACTCCAGTCTGTTTCTTCCCTGGATCCGTTAAGCCCCAAAAATCAATAGCTCTCCTGTATTGGCAGATTAAAATTATACTACCAAATTTTCCAAAATTTTTGTACATTTCATAGGATATAGTTACTAGATAAACATCAGAAAAATTGTTTCTTATTCAAAGATGTTCAATGTGTTAATCCATTAAAATCAAGATTCGGACTTATAACCCCCCCCCATGCTAATACTTTCTCATGCATAGTAATACAGAATTAAATCTTTATCCGGATTTCGTACACTTTTAAATTCTTCACAAAGTATTTTAATTTTTCAAAAGCAGAGTAAAGCCTAAGAATTGAAGTATTGGGCTTGTATTAGTTTACATTTAAATCATCTCCGTCTCGCATGTACTTTATAAAATTGTTTTGAACTAATTATTTTACCATGGTCAAAGTTGATTTAGAATTGTAATCATAATTGCAAATGGCATCTAGTTTGATTCAAATTGTATTCCAAATGAGTTCAATAGGTCGTAGAATATGTTAAGTCCTAATCAGTAAAACTATGCTTTTCTATACTGGTACGATGAAGTAAATATTAATGTTGCAGACAAATATTATTCCCAAAACTGAAAGTTAGCCTTAGTGTTACTCTAAAATCTTCACGCAATGTTTATATTTCAAATTCATGTCACGACTAATGTTTCGTATTTATCTTAATGTGAAGTGCAGTCAAACAGCCTATAATGCGATTAATTTGTACCGCGTTATAAACTCGAAATAGTGCAAATCTGGTTGATTCGTACGGTGTTGTATGGAACTCATAATTGGTACAAAACAATTCGTACCGAATTAAGTGAAACTATGAGCATATAAATCGGACCGATTCACTCTACGTGATATAAAACTGCATTTTAAAGCGCCATGTTATGATTAATACGGTTGTGAAATATAAATTTAGATGCAAAAGGCAATAAATGTTTACATATTTCGAATTATTTATGTGAAATACTAGATACTTAATAACTTTTTCCCACAAATCCTATTAACATTCATCATCGCTGTCAAAATATTAGTGGTCCAATTTTTAATGTTTTTCACTTTGCATATCTTAATTTTCGTTTTCAATTGTAGTTTTATTTTGTAACTCTACCCAAATCTCTCCATAAGGAGCTAAGAAATTTTGAAATTATCTTTTAAACTTTGCACTTCGCACTGTTGAAGGATCATTTTCGATAAAGTATTTTTTAGTTTACCCAAATCCAGTCCCTTTTTCATATTTAAATTGGTATTAGCCAACCATTCATTCATATTTTCTTCTACCAATTCATGCGAGGTGAATGTATTAATTTTTTACAACGGATTTCCCTGATAACTGAAATTTAAAAATGGTGAAATTTTGTGGATTAAAAGGCAGGCGAAAATTTCAACCGTAAAAGTGCAATAGAAAAATTCATGCTATAGGGAGACTGCTTAAGCTAATCTTGTTATATTGCAGAGAAACCGTGTTATAGGAGGGTTGACAATACATAATGTAAAGTATAACGTTACATCTATTAACCTATTAAGGTTTGAGAGAATTCGGCTACACAAGTTTAATTTGTTTTAAATTTAACTTTATTTTTCAGCCTTTGCCATCGCGAATTTCCAGAGAACGCTCCTGAAACGCACTTCTACTGTGGTGCAAAGTCTATGGCTGCAACAATCACCAAAGGTCTACGTCTAGAAGTCAAGCCAAATATAAGAGTATCTGTAAGTGGCATTTACTTTCTTGACTTTGTTAATTATATTTAGAAATGTAGTTTTCAAGAAAGGTTTAGATTTTTTTGCAAATTTAATATTTTCCTCAAACTCTTATAACCCGTATATAAAGAATTCGCATGGTGATATTCTGGTATTAACGAGGGAATTACAAACTTTAAAAGTTATTAAACTATTTGATTACTTAACGATTAGTCTCGGAATTTAAAGAGCATACGAATAGTATAAATCTGTAAAAATAATGAATTTTGAAGCTAGAGAAAAATATATTCCTGAATACTCAAGTGGCAGAAGTCTTAACACAAGATCTTAGTTTTGTATACCTCTCGAGAAATGTACCCTTCTACAACCCGGAACGTACATAAATAAGTTTGCAACTATAACAGCTGCAGAGTTGAAAATATATTATAGTTCCTGCAAATGGGTTTTGGTAAATAAACATGGGAACTCTGTTCTTAAGGAAAGTTTATACATGGGATTGTACAGTATGATACCTAAACCGTTAACTTGATTAGAAATTTTAGTTGTAAAAATGAACTTCTATTTACGTGTCTCTTATTATACCTACAAAGGAGCTTTAAAAGTAGTCTTCAAATCTTTCTGGGCATACCCATGTTTCAAATTTATTTTCCATAAAATTGGTTTAATGAGCAGGTTAGTGGATCGTTATAAGCTGGTCCTTAGTGTAGATCTATGATGAAAGCAATGAAATATTGATTCAATAGAATCAATGCTGTTGTTCACTAGACATTGATTATCTAGAAACTTATCTATACATGGCGTTCAAAGTTGCTGCTCCTTGACGATAAGATCCACTGTATAATCTCTGGCTCAAAAATGACAAAACAAAGCTCATGTGTAAAAATTACCTGCGATATATAATTTATGCCCAATGCAACAATAGCTTGAATGCTGTGGATAATAAAACGTTGGCGATAAAAATTATAACTTATTGGAGTAAATTATTTCGGCTGATCGAGAGAAAGAATATCTCAAATTTTACTTTACTGAAAAAGACCGTTTAAATTTTATGGAAAGTAATAAAAAGAAATCTAACGTATCTCTTTATTCCAACACAAATGCAAGAAAAATAACGTTAGTATTCTTGGTTCATTGGAAAACAAGGGTTACGATTATTAACATTTGGCGGGTTCAAAATTTAAATAAACTAAAAGAATATTGCAGTAGTATATCCAGTCACGTGCATAGGGTAAATTTTTAAATTTGGCAGAGGTCTGTTAAGATCAAATTTATAAATTTTTAATTCTAAAATGCAACAATTGAAAATAGAAATTTTCAGGTTGTAACCTTTTTACGGGAAAATAAATCTGGTCCAGATTGATTAGAAAAGAGAATAGATTATAGTGAAGGGGGCGAGAGAATTTGCAAAATATTGGAATGGAGTATAACATAACGGGGAGCATTACTGAAGTGGACCGCAAATTTTTATATTCTATTAATTAAAAGCACATTTTACTTTTAGTTCAATAAAATTTAATGATTGCAGTGTAAAAATGATACATTACTAGAGCGTTATTGAATGAGGGAGGGGACGAATCTTTAAAACACAACTCTTATGTATTTTTGAATTTTGCAATTGCCGGAATATTTTCATATTTACATCGTCCAACCATATACAGGAAATAACGGACAGCATTAAGCGCTTGTTAAGACAACCGGGGGGGGGGGGCAGATAATTAAAATAATTATTCAATGTTGTCGGAGTATTGACTCCCGAACTCGGTTTCAATATTTATTTGGCGCGTGATTAAAAAGGGAGTGATGGACAGACACGTGCAAACTGATTTTATTCAAAATCATTGCTTCCATTAACATATATTAATTTACACTCATTTTAAATCGAGAGTAACGTAAAGTATCTGATCATATATGAAGTTGATCAGAAAAATTAAAGTTGGTTGGTTAATCCTATTTAATAACTTTAATATCTGTAACTATTTAATCCCTGCAACTATTAATATTAAATTATCTTGATTCTCGGTGTAAATCGATATAGGATGCATAGGTGGCGAAACTACGACATGCATGGTTAATGTAGGATAGGATGCCAAAGAATATGCATTTACCACTGATGCAATAAATTGTTGAAACTATTTTATTGAAAGCATTACTTATAAATTAAATGGTGTATTTTTTTATTTTTAAAACTAGAACATCTGTCCAGGATTGGTGAAAACAGATTTTGTGGAAAGTTGTTGGGGCCCCGAAATGGCCAGTTATGTGTTCACAAATATCAAGTATTTAACGCCCAAAGACGTCGCAGAAGCAGTTGTCTATATCCTGAAATCCCCACCACATCTAGAAGTACCAGAGATATTTATCAGAGCCGTGGAAAATAAAACTTCATAGACGTCTATAATTTTTGGCGGAGAATTTAGTGTATGAGTATCTTGTTACCTCAAGCAATTGTTATTAACCTGTGTATTGTGTTCAGATGTTAATATGTTGTATTTACTAATAAATTATTTATGCATATGTGAAACTCTGTATTACAAATTCTTTATGTAATCTGACGGAGAGAAGCCCCTGCATAGCTGAAAGGTTATTCAAGGGCTATCATTTCTATTACATATATAACTGCATAGGTTAATTTTTAATGCCCATCATATTCCAGTGTCTTCGAAAGGTTACCAGGTCACCGACATTTGCATTTTTTGATATTATTCACATCGGGCATTTTTGCGATTTTGTAGATTTTAAAACCACACTTTGTTTTTGAAAATTGTTTTCTTTCTATCTTGACAAACTAAAGAAATATTCTTTAAAGTAGCTTAAAACTAGCATTGTCAAATAAAGTAAAAACATCTGTTCATGTTTAATACGTTTTCTCATTCAGCTTAGTACTACTCGGATTCGGGGAAACAGAATCCCCATTGTCCGCATTTTAAAGGAAGAGTAGTAAATTAAAGAATTCAAAACTTGCTGCTGACCTTGCAAACCTACCTGGCAGAAAATATTATCAAGGAACTTCTGGGGAAATTTACTAGTGTAGTTCTGATATCTTTGCAATTGATTGAAATTCAGATCCAAAAATTTAACTGGGATTTATTTGCACTAGAAGGCCTCTGAAGTAAAAGAAGAATGCATTTTATGAAGAAATGATAAAATTATTCTATACATCGTCTAAGATGAAGTAATTTATATTGAGTATTCAAAATAATCAGTTACGGGATTTTTCTTAACTTTTAAAGACATTTTTTTCGATTCGGAGTTTTCATCCTAAGGATATTTTTGACGCCCGGGTTCTCAATTCATGGGTATACGCAAGGGGAAAGTATTTTGATATGGTCAAATTTTACTCAAATTTAAATGGAGCTACATATTCTGAACACCTCGGCATACTGATTTTTATGTCTATGGCCGTCTCTGCGAGCAGTGCATCCAAAAAATTGGGTACTTCTTCCCAGTCAAATGATTTGAGCTTGGGCAGTTTTGAAGCAATTTCTTAAATTTGTAACTCTGAAAACAATAATTGCCAATTTATCTAGTTATCCCTTCACAAACGCCACCCCCCGAACTTCGCACACACTCTAAAGATTATATCCAAATATGAGTTACTTGCTTATACATTAAAAGCTTGAATTTGAACATTTTGGGAGAAACTACACTTTTAAGCAGTATGCGAGATTAAATATTTTAATGCTTTTATTCACTATTAACCGGATTATTTAAGTCTATGATATCGAGCTAAAAGTAGTGTTCTGGTGTCTAAAACGTGTAAATCTAATGAAAATGTCCATTTTCACCACCTTTCTAATTCGCTCTATGTATTACTATTATAAAATCAGTCTCTGACGATATTAAATTGGCTTTAAACGCGTTTTGAAGCTTAATGAAACAAGGAACTAGTCTGCAATAAAAATCTAATATGCAATAAGAATATCAATGCGTTATTATCAAAATTTGTGTTTTCCCCATTTGATAAATAAATGGGGTAAAGGCGAAAACAAGTCTGACCTGCGGGCCACTTCCAAATTCTGTACTTTCCTTTCTGGTTCGGTTCCTTTGTCCATTTATTCTGAAAATCCGGCTGTTTTACTTCCGAAAGTGGTTGCTACTAACATTTTATATTGGCGTTTGATTGCCGATTCAGGCGGCAATTAAAGTAGATTCTACCCAAATATGGAAGATGCATTTTAATGTACAAGGAAAGGATTGGAATGTCAAAGAACGCAACTCTTAATATTTAAAGAATTTATATATATTAATTTGCAATTTTTGGCGTGATATGTATCGATTTGTTCAAGGTAGTAAGAAGTTATTGGAGATTTTAATTTGGTAGGTAAATCAGTTATGCTATTACCGACTCAAGTCAGCTATGCCTTAAATACCACGGTACTGGTTAGATTTTGGTATAATTAGAATGTGTAAATACTAAAAGCATTAGGATGTGAACAATTTAATTTCGTATATTTAGTCCCTAAGACATAAATCCGTAGTGGCAAATCAAAAGCGTAATTACCCATCTGATAAATTTCTGAATGTTAACGGCTACTACCAAAGTTTTGCTGAAAGGCAAAGGAGTTATTTTTAAAATAAACGCATTCATTTTTCCCATGGTTATTTATTTTCAAACCCAATTATTTTCGAAAATGCAAATTTCGTAAACTCTTTAAGCTGGTGATACTATAACTCTGGCATGACATTATCTTCAATCTGTATAGATTTTAAATTTGTCTTCATTGTTGGCGTTAAATTATAGTCAAACTTTGTAGGACTTTTGTCTAACAAATTTTTTTAATAGCTTTGAATACAGACGGGTACATTATGGAGTGTAGTCTTTACTGTCCTGTATTAATCTTGTTGCCATCAGATATCAAAAATCTCTTGGCGTCTCAATTTTTTTTCAGTCATCAAAATATTCTAATCGTGATTACGTTGATACAGGGAAGTCGCTGTGAGGCTGTTCAGTCCTCTAGTCAATGATGATTATCTCTAGTTACCACTTTTAGCATAATTTGGTTGGCTAGCATGCGGAGGACGGACATCCTCTGTACCCCGTAGTTGTCCTGCCTTCAGTCGGGTGACACCCCAGTTGCACCATTTTTGCGGTATTGGAAGCATTTTGCTTATACGTAAAATAGTTAGATAAATATATAACATCTATATAGCATTTATTTCATGGCTTAAACGTTTAGTCTTTGAATTCATTGGGAAAATTACGAGTCTGTTTAAAACGAAATCCGTTTTATTTACACAATTGGTTATTAAACCGTGTCTCATAAAGTTATCAGTTTTACTTCATAACCGACACTTGTCTTCCCCCTAATTTTAATTACTAAAAGGCTTGTAAAAGCTAAGAAAATAATATACAGTACTAGCTGTACCCACGGATATTTTGTGCTCTAGTGTCCGCTAATGCACAGTATATGTTCGAATTTTACCACCCGAAAACTGGAGAGTCTCATTCATATTTTTCAATCATTATATGAAATACGAATTTAGTTTTGTTAATTAGAATGATGGTATAACTTTGACACTTTAAATATCCCTATACACATACGGATTTACTATTTAACGCCCCCCCCCTCAATGAAACATAATTCATATAAGTTGTAGTGCAAAAATAGTTGCTGTAACTATGGCAAAATCCAGAAAGCAAAATATGTTGGCAGTACATGACGTTCCTTATATAACGCAATGAGTTTACCTCTTCTCGGTGAAAAAATGTATAAGATCCATGTTATGTTATTTTTAACGTTCCATTGTAAATCTGCTCTTTTCTGTATAACATGTAAAACCATTTCAAAGCACCTAATTACCATATATTTCACATAACTCTAAATTGACAATTATCAATATAGCATACTCAATAAGAAATAGTCAAAGTATTTTAATTCATAAATTGAGCAAATTTTTCAATTTTGATCATCTGTCGAATCATAGTCTGTCGAAAAATATAGTCTAGTTTGCGATATTTGGTTACACTACTCGCCAAATGTATCGCAAAGAGTTGCAGGCGAACGGAGGAAAGAACATTTCTTATATACTAGAAAGTATGCCCCTTGATGACCGACTTTAAAATTCGTTAACATTACCCCCCCCCCCATTTAGCGTCATTTTTATCATTTTGGTAACATTATGGGATATCGCCAATTTGACTATTTTGTAAATGTTTTCTGCCAAGCGTTACAGTTGGCCGCATGGAGAATGTTTCTTTATAAATTGGGGAATTTTTATCAATTTGGTGACATTTTCATAAATTTGGTAACATTTATAAAAGTTGAAGTTGGTAATATTGCCAAATTCGTCTCTAAAATTTAGCCATGCGTTATGAACTGAGAAATAGTTCTTCTTATAGCAGTATACTCGTTCTTCTTATAGCAGTATACTCGTTCTTCTTATAGCAGTATACTCGTTCTTCGTACGGAATATACAATATACAGAAACCTAAAATTCCACAATCGCGTGTAAATTCCTATAGTATTCTAAATGAAACGGTTATTCAAAACATTCTATTAAAATATATGCTCCCAAAAAGTTCGAGAATCTGTCTATACATATTTATCCTCGCCGGCAGAAAAATCGTATTTCTGCTGCATACCTTTGAAATTTTATACTTATTTCCCAGACATACATTGACAAACGTATTATCTATAACACCTATAATAGATTTTTTTAAATACTCACCTAGTTTAATATTTATTTACTATCGGTATACCAGTTCTTTGTATGAAATATATAATAAACTTAAAACTCAAAATTGAGTGCAAATTCTTATAGTATTCTAAATATTATTGTTACTCTAAGCATTCTGTTATAATATTTAATTCCTTAAATTAGAAGTATAATAATCTTATGTTCTTGCGATGAAAAATTATCTTGCCAGGCATATCTGAAGAATAAAACATCCTGATCCAGTTTGTAAACAAATTAACCGAAAATATGAAATTGAATCAATATATACCAAAGTGAAAACTCTAAAAATGCATGATCAGATGTAACCGCACTTCATACACGGGTGTATCTTCTAATCTACGAGAATATATTTGTAATTACCCGTACTAAGAGTTTCAAAAATATTTACCAAAATAAAACGGATGGCGTAATAAATTGAAAATATCAATAATCCCCGTAATAATTAAACCTGAAGACCGTAATTGATATAATTAATTTAAAAGTTCAATTTCGATAAAATTAATTTGAAATTTTTTCCGATTTAAATAATAAAGAAATGTATATATAATAAAAATAGTCTGCCCTATAAACACATTGAATTTATGTCCGTTGCTAAGCGATAAGATATAATTTTCTTCAAATAAATTTGCGGAAAATGTATATTCTACATAATGCTATCTCTATGAAAGGTTTCTGGTTTGTATTAATATCTCGACAAGTCCTAGTTTTAGAAACTCGAAACATCGATTAAATTTTAAGAGACTATTTCACGGCTACCCACAAAATTCCATTAAATTCGGTTCATCCGTTCTCCCGTGATGAGGCAAACATAGACATATTTTCAGTTTTATTTGCAAAGATACATGACTATTTGCGTCCAAATACAAAACTATTACCCAAAGTATCTTCTCTCGTGAATGGAACGGACTAGATTCACGAGAATGATAAATTTATTGCATAATATTGAATATGAAAAGTGATCATATTTCATAAAAGTTAATATTTTTTAATTTTTGGATTTTTATTTATACATACGAGTGTCTCGAGAATGATTCATGCTAGTGTTCCGAAAATTATGTAACATCAGAAAACTATTAACACAAGAACTGGTTATTTATGTAACTTTATGGTAGGTTCTGAATTTCTGACAATTTAAAAAAATATATTGGAGTCTTCCGAACATTTGATTGCGTTTAAAATCCAGAGGCTTCCCGGTTTTCAGATTGTAATTTTTGTACCAAATTGCGTTCGAAAAGCTTCATTCGTGAGATATCGTTTCCAGTCTCATTGACACGCAAACATACTTTCACACAGACATCACCTCAAAAACGTTAGTTTCGAGTTCGAGTATGCTTGAAACGTGCTCTTTCTTAAATTCGAATTTTCGACACGTTCTCAATAATTTCGTTATACATTATGCCATGTATATAAGAAAAGTGAAATATCCATAAACCAGATATCTTACTCTTTCTCATTTTAAAGTCTTCATTTTAGTGGCAACTGTGACAAAGTAATTCAACATAGACAATAACTCGAATCCATCCAATTCTTTGTTATTTCACTATATCGCACTTCTCAATATTTTTCTCATCGCATCTCTCATATCGATGAATAAAATCAGTTCATGCAAGTAGGCCATAGTTTCGGTAATAAATTGATCTATAAGCTATCACCGCTATCACATTTTGAAAAATTTGTGGCTTTTTATCCAGTCATTTTTATTGACTATTATAAATTATAGCTTTCTTGTGTACCTCTTTGTTATTCTAAACTTTTCTTCTTAAGAGGCGTAAGATATTTTTTACACGCATGTTTAGTTGTTGCAGTATTTTCAGTCTTCATGTCTTGTCTTCTAGAAAAAAGCATGTTCATAACTCTTCGATAAGGGCTTCGCATTTTACATTTCAAGAATATGGTTTTAGCTATTCCTCACTTGGCGTAAATAGGATGCATCTGGTGTTGTATTACTTTGTTGAAATATATTGTATGGAGATAGGTACTATTTTATGCCGTGTTTCTTGCTTAGATTAAGTAAAAGCCATGTAAATACTAAAATGTTATTCTTTATGATAGATTTAATTATCTAAATGCTGATTTAATGATGATCCTGAAAGTTGTGTAACGATTTAATGATGATCCACAACTTTATGTAACGATTTAATGATGATCCACAACTTTATGTAACGATTTAATGATGAAGATTCACAATATCATGTAACGTATGGTGAAAGAAAGTGAACATTGGAGTTTCCTCATTTATAACTAATAATTCAATCTTATGGGTTGATTTAAATCACCATTCCTAAATTGTCCTTAAATCTGTATAGCCGTACATTGCATCGTTGCCGCATCATAACCTACCATAAATTCTTTGTACGAGTTCCCAAAATATAATTATATTAACATACTACACAATTATATCCCATTTTAAACTTTAAAATAAATATTTATTACACATATACAATTATGATTAACTTACATTAATTATATATATTTCAGGAGGAGGCAATGGGTGTGTGAGAACAGGAATCTATTTGCCTAAAATCATTATGACCTAAATTTAATGTTGGCACATAGCTCTTGTCTTTGGACATTTAACTGCATGTTGGACTTTCGCTACCTTTTTGTCATGTTACTCAATCACACTAAGTATCGAACGCTATAGTGACTTGACAATCTTTGCCATTTTTTTTGAAGCACAACCATTTTAACCGGTCATTCATCTTTGTTTGTTACACCACTTCTAAATATTGACTGTTAAACCGCCTTCTTGGCCCGCATCGCCTCTCCATTCTTAAGGTAGACTGTTACACCATGCCTGAATATCCGTATATGAGTTAATCTTATCTGTTGAACTTTTCTGCTTGTTGCCACACCGTTTCGCCTGCAGTCCATATACTCCCTCCGAATCTCATTGGTTGTCCTGGAGGGGATGCAGCAACAATTCTTCATTGGCTAATTTGTTAACCATTTTGCATGGTTTCAGCTTTGCCCTGGTAAATTTTCTAACCCAACCACACCTGTAATTTAAGTGGCTTTATTTATTACTTTCATGACCTCTCGGGCCATGACTGTCTTAAACTGGTGTCTACGAATCTGCTCTTTTGCCTTGTTTGGTAGATATCATAAATCTTCGTGCATTAATACTGCCTACATATCTCCTGGTGTCACATAATGATTTAATGATGAGGAACCACAGCAATCTGTAACGAGTTTATGAAGATACACAGCATTCTGTAACGATTTAATTAAAACGAAATAAAGAAAAATCTGAATATTAAGATATTAAGATGTTAATAATTATCCATAGATTATTAAGTAAATGCTTTTGGTGTACTAATAAAATTCTTTCTGGTAATTTCAGTTATCTGGCTTCTCTGGTAATTTCAGCTATCTGACTTTGGATTTATTGATTTAGGGAAAAAAATCCCACAACATTTTGTAACGATTTAATGAAGATCCAGAGCAGTATCGTGTGCATTTTGAATACTAAATTGTGCGTATTTGGAATAAATTTGTCAATTAAATTCGATGTTTAATAAGTATTGAGGTCGAGCGGTTTATTTCATTTATATAGATCGGGATTAGCATTAATTTATGTGCTCTCTTTTACATATGATATACTAGCATATATACCCACCGTTGGCTATGATTCAAAATATATCTAAATTCTAGTAATCTTCTAAATGATAATAGTTTTCAAAAATTATAATAAAATATTTAATTTAATTCCAATAATGAGGTACACAAATATTTGTCCTCGCTATCCAAACTTATCTGCACAGAAACTCTTAAAAATAAATCCTCCTAACCCCGTTTATAAAAAAATTTACATAAAATATGAAATTTGGATAACAGACGCCAAAATGAAAACCCTTAAAATGGTAGCAAAGAAGTAAACACCCGTACTACTTTTATCTTATTGCATCAACCTGTTAAACACAATGGAATATGAAGTTGAAAAGTGTTTGCCACTATAAATCAAATGATTGAAGGAAATGTAAGTATCAATAACTCATCTAATTTCATATTCGAAAGCCATAACTGGTATAGCGCAACGACAAATATAACAGCGGTTTATAAAATGTATTTATAAAATATATTTTATACTGCGAGACCAGGAGTTGAGTTCACACCAGATTTAGGTGAGACAGTTTTATGTTCTTCATGGTTTTCTGCAATAGCAAACAAAGCATCAGACTTGGGGACGCCAGTTTTATGGCACCCTGACACGAAAGGTCAAAGTAGGCAATAAACCGTGCAGGCCAAGGTAAAGCCACGAGAGGCCAGAAGCGTGGTCAAAAATGTAACCGATATATTAAATGTCTGGGTACATTGCCCGAGGTGGGCCAATCAGAGCCAAAGAGGCGGCAACCAAGAGATGCTATTACACAACTGCTACAAAACTGTCAGTAGTCATGATGGTAGTTATGAAGTAGTTAGTAGAGTGTGTGCCACAGAGTAGTCCGGAGATAGTCCACAAAAAGTGTACTAATATGCAATTCTACGACAGTCAGAGTCCAAGGAGACTTTAACAAAATGAGCATCACCAGTACGAATAGCAGCACCATACTTCGAGTTGGGACCAGTACAATATACAACAATACAAGAGTTGTGGTCAGGTATGTGCTTATTAAATATTGTAGCGGGTCTTAGATTATGTTGATAATAACTGGTCTCACATTCGTCAACTCTTCTCCGCAAATAATACATACATTCTTTACGAATGTAATAATTAAGAGAATGTTCGTAATAAATGATTTTATTTTAAAGTTAACAATGGTGCAATTAATTGAGTAGCATTATGTTAATTAATATTCTTTTACAGGAACTCGCACTGAAGATAAATATGGTGGATTTTAATAGCCTGCACACAACGCAATGTGTTTAATGTTATAACTATCTACGATTTACGATAATTACTATATATATATATATATATATATATTATATTCATTTTATTATTATAGTTCAATGAATTGAATGAGAAACGTCTGTCGTATAAACACATTGAATTTTATTCTGTTACTAAGCAATATGATATAATTGTATAAAATTTGAGAAAAATTTTATATAAAGCCCTAATTGACATATCTCACAATTGAAATTCACTTCGTATTATACAAGTCTCTCAAACTGAGTAATGACTTCTTTATACATATCCCTAGGCATTATTCTAGAAAGTGCTCGTATCTCCGAAATTAGCCGATATGCTGAAAAAATTACCACGTTATCGAAAATTACCACGTTAACCCTTTGGCTCCCGAAACGGCCCAAACGGCCCTACAAGCAAAGTACCGCAGACGGCCCAGCGGCCCAGAGATATCGCGACCCCCTTTTCAAGGTGGGAGGTTGGACTTCAAAACGCCGACAAAGAGGAAGAGGCTATCAGTCATTCATTCTACTCCGAAGTACTTTGGCGACAGGTCTTACATTTGGCTGATTACCTGGCGAAAACACGGGGACTGAAGTCAAGTGTCAGGTGTAATATTTATGAGTTTGATAGATTTTCTTAAGAACTATGCTTCTACTTCTGCTTTTTAACTTTTATTCGTTTGTTTTTCGAATTCAGTTTGAAATGAGTGTTTTGTAAAATTTTAACACAGGATGAGTTAGAATGCAATCTTATTTAATGATACTGATGAATCAGATTGTACTGAATCGGAAGATGATGACTGGTATGAGAGTAAGGCAGATAAAAACAATCTTGAATTTTTAACACTTTACAACATAGTTGAAAAGTGTTTATGACTTTGTTCATTCTGTCTGTCTGTTTGTCTGCCCATTCGCATAATTGCCGTATAAATGACTTTATCAAAATGAAATTTTAGTATGTTGTTTAGGCGGTCTGTAGCGGTCTGGGAATGTAAATGAATAATATCACTCAATTAGCTTTGGATTGAACCCGGTTTGAAAAAATGAAATGCATTTAATCCTATGGGACCTAATTTTTCAAATATTTTTTAAGCGAATTTAAAATTCCCAAATTGCTTTGAAAGTTTTAGGAAATATTCAAATTATTACATAAAATATATAAAAACTATTTCATAAAAATGTAATCAGTAGTTTTTTAAATAAAAATTAAAATAGTAATTACACCCATTATATGAAGAGATTACGTGGGAATTATATGAAAAAATCACGTAACTCACTTCAAAATAAAATATGGTATCCATCTTGTGTCAAAATCGTGATTTTTGAAGTTCCTTTTAATTTATATTTGGTGTTGTATCCGTTCTAAAACCAGTTTATTTTTGCTTAATTCTTGTGCATCATTGTTCTGAAACAACGCAATAACAATATATTTCAGTTTAAATGATCATCAAACTTTGATTATTTCTACAAAGTCTAATTTCCACTTATGGAGATTGTAAACACATCAAGCTATAAGATGAGTTGTACAAGAATTCCTGAATTTCTTTAACGCAAAATTATTTCGCACTGGAGTCTGCAATATAATTGATATGAATGAAACAGTCATTGATTTTACATAGAGAACAGACGATTTTATAGTAGACTTTTCCGGTGAAGTTTTAAACACAGAGTTAAATTACTTTTATCTCCATGGTTTTAAGTTTTTATGTAAAATAAATTATTGTAGTATTGAAAAGAATAAATATGTATGAATGGAATTTTTACTGCTTTTTCATAGAGAGCCGGGCAATTTATATTTCAATGACGTCATTTGAAGGAAGTTCATTTTTCTCGATGAAGTTTACAAATATAATAAATTATTGTAGTATTGTGATAATTTAAAAAATATTACCGCTGAATGTTTCGCATCTTAGAGGTGTTTAAATAAAATTGCATAAGGTAACTGTATGGACGGCCGGGAAGTGCCACCCAATTTAGACCGGAACCCAGTGGGGGAGGCATCCACAGGGACCGGACCCTCCTTCCCCTACCACCAACCTCTCGGAAGGACTTACGGACCCACATGTTTAACGTAATCGTACTCCGCATGAACACGGCGGCATTTGTGGTAGCGTGCAAATCTAGCGCGCAAACCACGGGGATACCGCACCCGAGATGGCCAACAGCACGCGGTGTTCCGAGGTGGTCACCCACCAAGTACTAACCGCGCCCGATGCTGCTTGACTTCGGTGATCTAACGAGAACCGGTGTTTTCAGCACGGTACGGCCGTTGGCCCGCAGTTGGAAAGTGTTTCATAATCAATGCTTTATGCATGATTGATCTTTTTTGTTAAATAATGAATAAAGAGAAATTGAGACTGTTATGATGGATATAAATGAAGAACTTAATTGAACAATGGATATAGATAATACAAAAATGTATTTGCTTGCAAATACATTTCCTGCATTTGCTTGCCGTTCTGGACCTGTCCATGATTTACCATCTGGTGCTAGTCCATTGCAATTTTTTAAATTATTTTACACCGACGAGGCTGTAGAAACAATTCGGTTAAATACGAACAATTATGCATATTTTTGTGCAACAGAGCAAGGAAATGAAGATATTTCAATTCAAAGTGCCTGATCAGAATTTTACTAAACTCCAATTTTATACATTTCCTGTTATATTTTATATCCACTCAAAATATATCAGGAAAGATAATGATCGCAGTAGCTCAAAGCGTTGTCAAGCGAGCCAAAATTTGATGCTTTGTGTGCCGATTATTATTTTTGTTGATTAAAATTAATATTGTCAAAAATGCATTTTACATTAAATTAATTATTTATTAGTATATTAATTATACATGTAATCTGTTCTAACTTACTGCTGTGTACATTGCGTTGGTGGCCGCAAAACCCACCTATTTCTGTGCTTAACGGGATACTAAGTTAACAAACTAAAAATTAAGGTTAATAGTGAAGGAACAAACATTTATTTATCACATACTCAATTTACACTCTTTAGTTTTACAAATTAAATAAATATCACACATAGTGGAATACATCTCAATGGTAGTTCGGGGGGTGTAATGCCAGATGAATTGATATTTGGTTGGAACACGTGGTGGGATGCATTAATTAGCTTTTCCTTAAAAACACAAATTTAGACAAAGAGGTTATCCTCATATAGTTTAATTGTACGGTACCTGATCTTCTTTCATATAACTTGGGTAACACCGATGCTTTTGTCACACTTTACACTTGCAATACCAGATGAACATGAGCTCTCCTTCGAATTCCTATATCAGAGACGCACACACAACTCTTAACTCTGCTACCGTTGCTTCTTCTTGACTAGTCTAACTCCAACAGCCTGCCTTGACCAATTCTGATTCTCACTTCGAGCAACTCTCACTTATATCCCTTTTTCGGTCGGCGGTCCACGTGCTGAAATCTAGAGCTGAGGGCTAATCCGTAGACATGGCGTCGCCGTCTCGGTTTGCCGCCAAACGGCTTAACGTGGTATGTAAACATGGGCGTGGTATGTAAGATATGGGGCCACCTGTATATTATCGCCCATCTGCTTAGCGTGGGGATAATCCGCCCGCATTCCTGGTTCCATTATTTTTTAATCCTTCCAAATATTTATTACTTTACATTTCTGGCATTACACTTTGGTTCTCACCTAAAACACGAGTTCTTTTCAAAACACTATATACTAACATATAAAAAATAATTATTCATTTTAACCCACTAATTTTACCTGCAAGGTCGATTTTTACTGATGTAGGTAAATGGAATTTGGGTCATACCCCCCCCCCCCTCCTATTTGGAGGAAAAGTTATGTTAATTGAAAAACAAAATTTAGTGATGTCATTCTTTCGATCGTAATCCCCCTTTTCGAAATCTGGGCTACATCTATAATTTTAATACTATTTATATGTATAGCGCAGTTAACACAATTATTTTTCTGTATAGACCATATTATTACATGTTTGTTCCACTTTAAAACCATATACAGTAACACATTCTACATAGAAAAATAATTTCAAGAAAACCTTAAATTTTGACTACGGGTATTATATATATATATATATATATATATATATACCCAGGGGCGGCAAATAGGGGGCGCGGTCGCGCCCCCAAATTTTCCTTGTCGTTTATCGGTATCTCTCTTGTTTTATTGTCTGTCCACTGGTCAGCTTTCTCACGCTTTGGAATTTCAAAAGAGCCAAACTTCAACCTTCACAGTGAAGTTCCCACTTCCGGCTGGAACGAATCCTTTTCAATTTAAAAACATTGGGGTGATGTTATCCTTTTCATTTGAAAATTTCAAGTATCCGATTAAATGTATGTGTAGTTAGTGCATGCTCATCCATTCCTTCTGCTAGAAATGCATTTCAGCAGCTCAATGCATTATATTTTTTCATAGAAACATCATATAAAAAATATGCTATTTTCGAAAAGATTCACTCATCAACAAATATTTTTTCTGGAGGCTCTTCAACTCTACAATCACTAAGTGATACGAGGTGGTCTTCCAGATTTAAAGCCATAAAAGCACTACTTGATAATTTCGAAGTGGTGATTTTAACACTGGAAGAATTATCTGAAGACGATTCTCTCAATGGTGGAAGAGCCGAAGCCCTTTTACCATGCATGACATCGTTCGAATTTTTGTTCACTTTGTTTGTATTGAAACTGTGTTTTTGATCAATACAATACT
This sequence comes from Amaurobius ferox, assembly GCA_951213105.1. Taxonomy (NCBI): domain Eukaryota; kingdom Metazoa; phylum Arthropoda; class Arachnida; order Araneae; family Amaurobiidae; genus Amaurobius; species Amaurobius ferox. Next base: position 81,215,843 of record OX578142.1, on the reverse strand, counting down.
CACACCAGGCATCTTCAGTCACCTGATCTTAATTTTTAGACTGTGCAAGCTTTGGCTAAAGTTACTATTGAAACTGTTAGTTTTTTTCGCACTGATGCATATTTCAATCAAGTGTGGAGTTTTGTGACAAAACTTTGCGAAAAAAATTCTTATTCTGGACCAAAACTGAAAAGGCGTAAAAAAATTCCAAGCGAGTTTGGAGGCGGTGAAAAAAATCCCCATGATGATGTTAAATCATATCACAGAATCAATATTAAATATGAAATTATAGATTCAGTATTTAATGAAATTGGGACAAGATTTAATGAGAACAATATATCTGTTTTGTTTGCCTTTAGTTCAGTATTATCCGGATAAGATGTCGAAAAAGAAAAAAAAAATGTTTCAACCATATGCAAAGTATATGACTTCCAGAAAGAGGAATTGCTGTGTGAAATGCGGCTGTTTTGTTCAATGGTGAAAAATGAAAACATAGACCATCCCAATTTTAAAAGTCGTCTGGATTATTTTAAAGAGCGGAATTTAAAAAATGTGTTTCCTGTCATAACATTATTAGTTAAATTGTTTTTGACTGTGCCAATCAGCTCAGTCAGTTGTTAAAGGTCATTTTAGTGCCTTAGGAGGCTGAAAAATTACTGTCGCAGTACAATGGGATAAGAAAGACTTTCATTTTTAGCTGTTTTAGCTATAGAACAAGATATACCACTGGATTATGATGATATTGTAAAAAATTTTCTCTTCTTCCAGACTCTGAAAACCTGCGTTTAAAACTTCAATATAAGTTAAATAAATATAGATATTTGTATTTAGAAAAATTATGTTAACAACAAATTATGGTAACACACTTATGTACAAAAATTATGTTAACAACAATTATTTTTCTCAACATCAATTCAATTTTGTGACCTCCCCCCCCCCCCCCCTATTAAAAAACATTTTATTTATTCCATATTGTAAATTTTCATACATACAAATCTCGCACCCCCAAATGGAATGCTGAAATGCCGCCCCTGTATATACCAATCCTTACATAACCTTAGCATATATAAAATTTCATGGTGGCACCAATATTTTTTTCTAATCATAAAACCTACTGTATATTCAGATAACTTAGTTATCTGAATTTTAATTATATTTATTTCATGATAAATTAGTTATATGAATAACAGATGCTGGTTGCTAGTGGGGATAAGATTTTACGTAACGTTTACCCTTCATATACCGTTAATACCTCATAGGCATACAGATATGAACTGCTTTACAAAAGTGTTGAAATATGCTCTGGAAGTTTCGCCTTCAAAATCTAAAATTTAAAATGTTTTTTAAGAAATTCTACAAGAACAAACATTTTGAAGGAGACTTAAAAAAAACCAAGACTTATTCCTCAATAAATCGTAGGTCTTCAGACACTTTTAAGAGGGGGGGGGGGAGGATTTATTCCTTTATATTTTTACCCTGTAAAGCAAAACACCGATTGAACCGTTTTATAATTTGGTTCCCTTTTCTTTGCCAAAGTTCAGTGGAGCCGTGAGAAAACTATTTTTACTGTCACAGACATCGCACAAGAGTATTATTATTCAGCCTCAGGTTTGGACCTCATTTTACAAGATGCCCCAAAATAAATGACTGCAGTCCATTTCCGACAAAGCATGACACCCTTTTGAAATATATAACAGACTCATAAAAGCAACTGACTCCTTGAAGCAACCCTGGGCTATATATTACTTCCATAGCCCTGGAAGCAACCTGCCTAGCCCACAGATATACAACAATGCATATTGTTCTCCAGCTTTCTTTATATAGCCATCATGTACAAAGACATACAGCAGCTTATTCAGAGATAAATTACACCGCTGTTTTTAAGCCAGTTCAGCCGATATCTGGGCTTCTGGGGTGCTGGATGCAGTTAGTTAAATTGCCGACACGGTAAATCAGGTAAGTTAAGATGACCAAATTTATTTTTCTAAAAATAAGCTTGTCAAAGCACAGACGGTCTAGAATTTGTTTGTTTGGTAGGAGGAGAGGTGCTGTTGTCTGCTAAAATCCCACAAGTCCGGGTGTTACATCCCCTTTATCTCTATAGAGATAAAGGAGATTATAATTTCAGTTCTTTTGATGGAAACTTTTCCGATTGAAGAAAGTTACGACTTTAGAACGCAATTAATTTCGCCTTTCACAAATCATAAAAATATGAAACGATATATACGAATGTTTATTACTTTATTTCCAAAGATTATAGTTTTCCGAAGATTGTATTTTAAGCATTCATATTTTAAGCATAAATATTTGAAAATTTGAATCAATAAAACATCTTTAAAATCTAAGTTCAGAGGAAATAAACATTTAAGTACAGGCAAATAGAGATATTACAAGATCAGGAGGTTTGTGAAATTTTCAAAAATGGGAATTTGGGAATGTAAAATGTTAGATAAAAAATTAATAAACCTTTCTATGAAAATTAAAATGTGTATTTCTTAATCTATAGCATTGACACCACGCTCCTTCCACAATCGTAAGTGGACATCGATATACAATCACAACACATGGACATCAAAGAATATAGTATAAAAATTCTGATTATGAAGGATCTTAACAACAGTGTTTGTATTACATAAAAGCATCCATGAACCGGTTTCGTATTTATTACGCGTCCTATGAAATAACCGATATTTACAATGACAATAATGAAAACTTATTATGCGCAGAATTTGCGAACCGACAAATTCAATTCTGCCACGTAATCATCTTCAGTTTCTTCAGCATTTAAGTCAGGCTGCAACGGCTAAGTCCATAGTGAACCCATCAATAGAGCAGCCCCAAGGATTACGCATTCATATTTGTTTTTTTGTGTGTGAATAATAACAACTTAAAACTCATAAATTTCGAAACATTCTTGTTTTAATAATGCGAATTATTATATTTATTTCTAGATTTTTTTTTTGTTTATTTTGCATAATGTACGAATGCAAAACTTTTCATAGCGATGCGTGCATTCTTCCTTGAGTTATTTTGTCCACATCACATACATAGAGAGGGAGAGTTTGAAGGTGGAACAAAAGTATCGGAAATATGGACGAAAGATTTTAACACATAATTTCTTGTCAAAAATCAAGAAAACAACATATTTGTAATATTATAAAGTAAAAATGCAGAAAGTATTTTTGATTAAAATGAAAAATTGTAGATAAGGTCTGAGTATACTTCTCTAAAATTAATGGTATTGTAGCAACGGGTGGTTAAGTGTGTCACAACCCTTCACATAGAGAGAGTAATTACATTGGTTTATTAGCATACATTGTCAGAAGGATGTTTAGCCTCATAACCGCCATTAAATCGGGAGGTCCCATGCTTAGCTAACAAATAAATTTAATGCACTTTGAAAAAGAAGTAATTTTTTGTTTACAAAATGTGCAAAAATCCAAACAAACATTTAATATATATATATATATTTTTTTTTTCTGCTACACAACTTCAGAAATTGGTTTATTTTAATCCAACCTACTAAGTAAAATATATTGTCTAACGAAGTAAAATGTTTACTAATTATTCGCCAAACAAGTGATTTTTTAAAAATATGTCACTCCAAAGAGTCATTGACAGCAAACAACCCTTTTCTGAAACCTATTAACCCTCCCCTCTCCTTTGAGGGTATTCGCGTAGAAGAGGAAAGGCGTGTGTTTACTCAAACGTCATTATCTTCCAAGGGGGTCGGAAATGCCCATTCTCTGTTCGGCCGTCTTAGGGATTCTGAGGTACTACCGGAAAAATGAGCTTGGGACTCAAAGGGTTAATGATACTTCGTCAAATATGGAACTAATGCCGCGAAATGTCGCCAAATCTGCAACCCTGCTTATGTGCAGTAGCAATGGCTGCCTGCAAAAGTGCTTTCACCTTATGGGAATCAATATGCAGCAAAGCGATATTTTGCATTAGTAATCCTGTCCTATTCTTAAGACTGTACGTCCCTGGCAGTATTAACTTACTGCGGTCCATAATAAGGGGCTAATCTGTTGATGTGGATGATTTTTGGCTTGGTTGCTTACGATTTCTGAATTCGATAAGTAACACTGTTTATTCTCTTCATTATGACACAGAGTGTTCCCAATTGTTTTGCAGTTTCAGCAAAAATCCTTGTCGCCTCCGAGGTTAGAACAGATACACTTTGTTGTCTTCCTAAAATTGCACATTATTAGGTTTGACATCGTACCGGGTCTTCTGCCTATCAGTAGCAATGATATTTCTTTTCACGAGCAAAATCATCAGACAATGCATTTCACGAGCATTCATCAGACAATGAAGGAGCATAACATGGTCATCTGAACATCAGATCACACGTTAGTCGTGGATCCCGGCAAACTGTATTTTCGACCGAGGATGTCTGGACGATTCTTGGACAGATTGGACGATTCTTGGACTTTTGTAAGCCAGTAAGAACAGGTTAAGTCAACCTCCCGCGGCAACCAGAGGGTTTATGCCGTCCACAAGGGGAGGAAGCACAGAGCAAAATCTCCAATCCAGCGCAGCCGGGGGCCACGTTCTCGACGAGATCATTCACCGGGCAGGGACCTGAAGAACATCCATCACCCCAGCCACCGACCGGACCTAGGCTCAGGCCATGAATAGGCGCAGTCCAGTGGTCACGGTCACCAGGAAGAGTCGGGGCCTGATAGTCTCACGGGTTCGACGGACAGTTCATCAACTACCAGATAATGCCACTGTCCAAATTTTTTGTTTTCTGTATATGAATATAGAAAGATGATTAATTATCGTTCTGTTGAATGCATGCCCCCTTCCGTCTAATTGGGGATGAAGTGGAGCGGTTCGAGCGTTGTCTATTCAAAGTAGTGTGCACAGTTCCGAGTTAACCCCGTACAAAGTCAAAGCTTGTTCCCTGGTCAGAGGGAATTCCGTAACGACATATTCAGTTCCTGGTTAGTACTTCACTGGCAATCGATTACTCTTTGTCAGGGATTGCCTAGACTTACTCGATACTTTGTGAAGTAGTCCATTACTACTAGGGTGTATTTACTACTGATATATATATATTACTGGAGATCAGTATTTCGATTTCCTAGAAGACAATCTTTATGCTTTATTTACATCACTACTTATACTGTGATTACTAAATTGTTCATTTTATGCATTTTACATTTATTATTTTATTTGCAATTACTAATGTAGTGGTGTTCTGAACTACATTATAGTTCAGAGCCTAGTATAAGCACAATTATTTGAAATTAGCATGTATTTCTCTTATTTATGTTGCAATTTTTGATAATTTGTTAAATGATTATAAACTCTTTGAACAAAATTCGAATAAAAATAGTTTATCGACATTTTATTAATTATCTTGTAAAAGGAGAAAATTTAGATATTTTTTTTATTTCATTAAATTTTTTTATTAGATTTTCGCTTTTATTATTGCCCCATATTACTTCCCTTATACTCATAGTATAAAGTATAAGGAAAGTATTGTGACGGGGTTGAAAATTCGAATTCGAGTTTTTGGCGGGAGAGCACGTTTCAAGCATCCTTGACGAATCGAACGTTTTTGAGGTGATGTCTGAGTGTGTCAGTGAGTCTGTGGAGAAGATATCTCACGTATGAACGATTATTTTAATACAAAAATTACAATCCGTGAATACTGGAAGCCAATTGTTTTTAGACGCAATCGAACGCTCAGAAAGAACCCCCTAACTTTTCGCGTGAAATTTTGAAAAAAAATCATCAAAAATTCAAAATCTTTAATACAGATACGCAAATAGCCATTTCTTATTCAATATTTCCTTTGAAAACGATTAACATAAATTTTAGAACGCTATCATGAACCGTTCAAGAGATATTATCCATTTTTTTTTCAAATAAATGTTTAAAAAAATCACAAAATAAAAAAAAAATATTTACTGTTGTGAAATATGTTCACTTTTCTTATGTAATATCATGCGATAAATTTGGTGACTTTCTCGTGGATCTAGCTCGTTCCATTCATAAATATACTTTGGGTAATACTATTTTATTTGAAAGCCAATAGCAAATTATCTGCTACAAGATTAACTTATTTCTCCATCCATAACGCTTTGCAGAGATTTTGGCCACGAATTTGGCGAAATGTCACCAAATTAGTGACTTTTTTTAATGTTACCAAATTAACGAGAATGTCGCCAAATTGATAAAAATGGCGCTAAATCAATGAAAATTACGACTGATTGATGAAAATTCAATATCTTGGAAAGAATATAAATATCTACTTTAAGAATAACCTATTTTTCCGTCAGTAACGTTTAGCAAAATTTTGATGACGAAATTGTCGTTATATCTCCAATTGGCTGACATTTTAAATGTTGTTAAATTGACGAAAATGTCACCCAATTGAAAAAAATTGGCCACACTGATAAAACAGATGCTACGCCAATGAAATTACGATAAATTGAGTTCAATATCTTGGAAAGAACATGAGAGTAGACTATTTAGATTATTCCATTTCTCCGTCCGTCTATCCGTAACGCTTGGCGAGAAATTTAGCGGGATTTCGCCAACTTTTCGACTATTTTAAATGTGCCAAAATGACAAAAATGTCGCCAAATTGAAAAAAAAATGAAGCCAAATGGGAAGTAATGTTTCACAAATTCCGATTTCTTATGAAGGGCATACCTTCTAGTATATAAAGAAATATTTTTCTCTCTGTTTGTCTGTAGCACTTTCTGATTTATCTGACGAACTTGGCAAATAATCTAGCAACGTATCGCTAATTTGGTAGTATTTTCCCCCAGATTGATGAAAATATAGTCAAAATTGCAAAAATGACGTTAAATTAAGGAAAATGGCGCCTAATTGATGAATTATTAAAATATTTTAATATATGAACTATGTCGCTTATTGAGAATGCTATCAATATTGATAATTGCTTATTTAGAGTTGAGCGAAATATTGGGTGCTTTCAAATAGCTTTACATGTTGTCATTCGGAAAATCACCAAATGTACAATTCAACGTTAAAATCATAGTACCGTGGATCTTATGCACCATTTTGGGACTGGAAAGGAGTAAATTCACTTCATTATATTAGGAACGTCATGTGATGCCGCCATCAGATTTTTTAACACTTTACAACATAGTTGAAGAGTGTTTATGACTTTTTAACACTTTACAGCATAGTTGAAAAGTGTTTATGAGTTTGTTCATTCTTTCTATCTGTCTGTCTGTCTATCCGTTAGCACGATAACTGCCGTAAAAACGACTTTATCAAACTGAAATTTTAGTATGTTGTTCAGACGGTCTGTGGGATCTATGGAAATATAAATTAATAATGTCACCCAATTAGGTTTGGATTGAACCCAGGTTCAAAAAATGAAATGCATTGAAGCCAAACATTTTTTAAGCGGATATAAAATTCACAAATTGCTTCGAAAGTTTTAGGCAATATTCAAGTTATCCCATAAAATATATAAAAAAGATTCAGAAAAATATATTCTGTAGATTTTTTAAATAAGAATTAAAATAATAATTACATCCTTTATAATGAATAGATCACGTGACCATTATATGAAGAGATCACGTGACCCACTTCAAATTAAAATATGTCATCTATCTTATGTCAAAATCGTGATTTTTAAATTTCTTTTTAAATCACATTTAGTGTTGTATCCGTCCTAAAACCGCTTTATTTTTGCTAAAATTCTGTGGATCTATATACTGAAACAACGCAATCACAATATAGTTGATTTTAAATGATCATCCAACTTTGATTTTTTCTACAACGAACCCTAATTTTCACTTATGGAAAATGTAAATACCAAAAGATGTGAAATGTTTAAGAATTGCTGCATTTCTTTAATGCAAAATTATTTAGCTCATGGAGTCTGCAATATGGCTGATATGAATGAAACATTCATTGACACAGAGACGCAAAAGATTTTTTTCGATGAAGTTTTAAGCATAGAGTTAAATTACTTGCGCCTCCAAGGCTTTAAGTTTTTAAATAAAATAAATTATTAAAGTATTGTGATGAATGAAATGAATGGAACAAAATAAATGAATGAAATGCTGCTTTTATTGAGAGAGCCAGCCGTTATATTCAGAGTTATATTTCAATGACGTCATTTGAATAAATTTCATTTGTTTCGATGAAGTTTTCAAATATAATAAATTATTGTAGTATGATAATTTTAAAAATAGTACCGAGAAATGTATCGTATTTTAGCGATGTTTAAACCAAACAATTTATATTTCAATGCTGTCATTTGAATGAAGTTCATTTTTTTTTATTTTGAAGTTTTAAGTTTTCAAATATAATAAATTAATGTAGTATTGTGATAATTTGAAAAATATTACCAATAAAGGCATCTAATTTTAGAGATGTTTAAGTAAAATTGAATTTTAGTTGGAAAGTCTTTCATAATCAATGCTTTATGCATGATTGATCTTTCTGGTTTTAGAATGACATGACAAATGATACGTTTTACTCTTATTTAAATTAAGTTTTAAATTTAGTGCATATTTCCTCAAATTCTAAAGGTTATCAATCCACTGCCAATCTTAAAGAGATTCTGTCAAACTTAATGATCAACACGATGTTTCATTCTTTTATGTGCAGTTGAAATATAATTTAGTTACGAACTGAAGAACAAACAGAAAAGGGACATGCTATACTAATTGAGTTTGGAGAAACTTGCAAACAGAAGATAGAAAGTAGTAGACAAGTTAAACTAACATGAAAAAAAAATAGTTATTTCAGCCAACGTGTTCTTTATTCAACTGAGATTCTCTTGGCTGTTTTGTTCTGGATCATATGGACGAAAACATGGAAAACAATTATTCAAACTGAGGTTCTTGAACCTTAAAATAGTAAATATATGTTCCAAGATTTATTTTTAAATTTAACAAGGATGTTTAATAAAAGTTATAACTTCGTTCAAAGCAGCAGGTAAGTCAAAAATAATTGTATAGACCGGTTTCGACGACAAATAACAGCCTTCTTAGTCAAGACATATAAAAGCACAATTTTTATTTGTGAAAACAGTTGGAATCGCCGATATTTCTCGCATGAGTGAAGGTTGCAGTTTTTGTGTGTTCTCACAATAAACACTGCTTTTGTCTTCGAAACTAGTCGGCGCTATTATTTTTTTCTGTATAATGCTTTTAACAAAATTTTTAACATATACTGCTTTTAAGAAAGTTTTTTAATCTTATTATATTATCAGTCATTTGAGGAGTACATATAAAGTATATCTGATTAAATTGAACAACATCAGATTTTAACAATAATTTCCATACATAGGGTGGCCCTTTGAAGATTTTAAAATAACCTTTTTAGATTTTGTGAAGTATAGCATATACTCTATAGGATTAATTTAAAACAAACTTACGCTCAGTTAACCAACGTGTATATTTTTAAATACATGTATCATTTTCTTATCAGTAAGTAGGTGATGTAGTTTGCATAGTCCACTTCAACGATGAGATCTTGCAATTCCATCAAAGTAGCTTAATTAGTACATATATTACAACTAATACCCTTTTACATTTGAAATGGACCATAAAATTTATTTTTAGGCACACTATATTTAAGTGATTTTAGTAATCGAATGATACCTGAATAGATAAAAAATTATTTGATTAATCCAAATTTCCATAATCGTATCACATGATATTCGTAAACTAATTTATGTGAATGAAATATATAACACAGTTTCATTGATCCATTCCCCTTCTACACACACCATGAATTTTTGAATAAATTAATCTACAATATCATGATTGATATTAATTTTGTAAAATTGCTATAATTTATATCTAAAAATAATATTACGTGAGTTTCATTACACCATAAAGAAATAGTACAAAAATAATTTAAGATTTTTTTTTTAAATGTCTAAAAAAAAAGGCCACATTTTTCCTTATATTAAAGTTTTTTCAAGGAGAAATTTATATTACCCAAGGTAAATATTTGATTAAATTCTACTTCGTTAGACACAAAAAGAACTCATTCTATACAAAGTTTATATATGTGACATTTCTTGCTTTTTACATTCAAGAAAAAAAAGTGTAAAACAAAAAAACTATAAAGTACTTCAAAAGACGTTTTCAGCATAATAATGCTCTCTTTCCTTTCTTTATTTGAGCAATTCTAAATTGAATTAATTAGTATAGAAAATTTGAACATTTATAATATAATTTCTCTTGTGTAATATAGAAAACAAAATATATGGAATTATGGTATATACTTTGACGAAATGAAATTGAAATTTTGTACTATTAATTGGAATACTCGTTAATCAATTCTAAAATTTTCTGTTTAATTCTTGGCTGGATCAATAAGATTTTAAAATGTTGCCCGAACGAATTAGCCCTACAGATTAGACGCAATGATAAAGGGGTATAAAAAAGTAGTTGCAAAGTTTTAGAGGCCCAGCAAATAGTAGTATCAGTTTTAACATGACAATGCTAGCTCAGATAAAAAATCTATTACAGCTAGCATATGACTTGAATACACAATGCAAGCACTTTACTTCATTCAATGCTAAAAATATTGGATAATACCACAGCACAGTGTTTTTAACATTGAAATGTGCACTGACATTTGGCTCTTTTTTTTGGCATTATTTTGAAGTACCAAATTAACTTAAGCAAATCTAACTTTACAATTGGAAGTATTTCTAACATCTGCTGAGCAATATCCTCCATTATATTAAAATATTTTAAGTATAATTACATCAATTTGGGGTCATTTTTTCAACTTTAGCGTTATTTTTGGTCATTTGGCGACATATTCGTCAATTTGGCCACACATTTAAAAGTTGTTAAGTATGCGATATTTCGTCGAATAAGTCAATAATGTTGAAACATGAACTAAATGCTATGTGGGTGCTGTTCCAAAGCTACCTACAAAATTTGGCGAAATTCGATGCAGACTTTTTCACTTGATGATGAAATAGACATACATACAGATTTTGAATATCACTTATATAGATTGTTCAAAGTATTTATAGAGGGTTCTTTGAGATGTATTTTTGCACCCAATAAATTTGTAAAGAATGGTTCGTGAGTGTACACGTTAGGTCTAGCTGCAATAAAGTTAATATATCAATGAAAGAGAATTGGGTGAAGAATAATAAAAGTTAGACTAACTAAGTCGGCAACAAATCGAGATACACGAAAACAGCCAATTGTAAAGTTCTGCAGCATTTTTAAAGAGTAGCAAACTATATAAATAAAATTCGAAATCTCGATTTATTTGTGGGGTTTTGGGTTTGTTTCATCATCTCAGGAGAACGACTGTACAAAATTTCATGAAATTTTGTCGATAGAAAAATAGCCCTACTTAAAATGTTGTCCATGTTTCGAATTTCTAGGATCAGGGGTTGTTGAAATATTAATGTAAAACGAACTTCCCATAAAGATAGCAATATCATAACGAAATTTTGTCGCAAGTTTAAATAAAAAAACAAAGATTAATCATGCATAAAGCATTGATTATGAAGCACTTTCCAACTGAAATTAAATTTTATTTAAACATCTGTAAAATACGATATATTCCGAGGTGATATTTTTAAAATTATCATAGTACAATAAATGGAAACTTAAAACTTCATCAAAAAAGGCAATGCTATAAAATCGGGTGCTTCCCTATCTATGTAAAACCAATGAATATTCCATTTATATCACTTATATTCCAAATTCTACAGCTAAATAATTTTGCGTTAAAAATTCAGTAAATATAAAACATCGTCTTATACAACTCATCTTACAATCCCTTGTTCTGTTTACATTTTGCATAAGTTAAAATTACGTTTTGCTATAGAAATAATCAAAGTGTAATGAGCATTTAAAATAAAAAATATTGTAATTGCGTAAGCACAGAATTTAGAAACACAAATAATATGCAAAAATAAAGCGGTTTTAGGATGGATGCAACATTGAATATAAATACAAGAAAGATCAATCATGCATATAGAATTGATTATAAAACACTATCCAACTGTAATGTTATTTAAACATCTCTAAACTACGATACATTCAGCGGCGATATTAATTTAATTAATTTAATTAATTTAAAAATTAAATTATTTTAATTATTGTTAAACCATGGAGGTAAAAGTACGTTCTAACACCATGTTTAGAACTTTTAAACTTTATTCAAGTGACTTCATCGAAATATAACTCGTCTGGCTCTCTATGTAAAAACAGTGAGTATTTCATTCATACACTTTTATTCCAGTCTCCAGAGTTAAATGATTTTAAGTGAAAAAAATTCTGCAATTCTTATACAACTCACCTTATAGTCACTTGTGTACATTTTACAGTCATTAAAGTTGGGATTCGCTGTAGAATTAATCAAAGTTTGATGATCATCTAAATTCAAAAATATTGTAATTGTGTATCGCAAAATATGGATGCACAGAAAAAACGCAAATATAAAGCTGTTTTAGGACGGATGCAACACTAAATATAAATTAAAAAGAACTTTAAAAATCACGATTTTGACCCAAGTTGGATGCCATATTTCATTTTCAGGTGGGTCATATGACCTCTGCATATTATATGGGTGTCATTAATATTTTAATTTTTATGTAAAAATCTGCACAAAATAGTTTGCAGACATTTTTTTTATATATTTTATGGGAAAATTTGAATATTTTCTGAAATTTTCGAAACAATTTGTGAATTTTAACTTTCCTTAAAAAATGCTTGAAAATTAGGTCCCATAAGGTTCAATTTTTTTCATTTTTTCAACCCGTCTTCAATCCAAAACTAAGTTGATGATATTATTCATTTACATTCCCATATGGCCCACTGACCTGCTCAACAGCATACTGAAATTTCATTCTGATAAAGTCACTTTTACGGCAAATATCGTGCGAACGAACAGACAGACAGACAGAATGAACAAAGTCATAAATACTTTTCAACTGTGTTGTAAAGTATTAGAAATGATAGTATGTTGCTAAGCAATGGAATTAAACACGGTACATTTCTAACTTGATCAACTAGATCCATATTATAGCAGATTACTTTTATCAAATCTTTTTGAATTTGAATAATTAAGAAATTTAACAATAAATGTTATCGGAATTACATTTTTGACTGAATTATATAATCCAAGTTTAAATGTTACAGGGATTATATATATTTTCTATTTCTTAAGTCATCGGTTTTATTTTGACAAATATTTCCAATTCATATATTGAGTTTAGCCATTTGATGAAACAGAATAAAATTGTACGGATACATTTTCTAATACCACATTTTACCACTTTCAGTTTCTCATAAATTGATCTAATTTCATAGATCTTTTATTTTATCATATATTAATCAAATTCCTTATACTTTGTAAATGTGTTTATAAATGGGACCAGGATGTTTTGTTCTTCATATATGCCTTTGCAGAAAATGTTGTATAACGAGAACATATATTCTTACACTTCATTATAGGAGAATTAAATTTAATATTTTAGTTGAATGTTTTGAATAGCAATTTCATAAAAAACACAATAGGAATATGCACATTATTATGAATTTTACGCTTCTTTATATGTATATTCCGTGCTAGGAATGGATATACAACTAATCAACAATAAAACTTACGAAAGCATTTATTTGGTGAAATAGGGTTATTTGCGAATAAATCTACTATTTAGGAATTATACAATAAATAACACTTACATGAACAGAAATATAGTGTAAAGCCTGATATAGTGTCATTTGTCACAATGAAAGTTTGAATTCCAGATAGGATGTTATTATGCGCGACAATCATTGCACGTGTCATTGTGTTACATATCATAATGCAAAGGCTTTTTAACACGTATTTATTACTTTCCATATACGTATTTCATGCATTTTTGATGTCGATTCATACTAAATAGTTAATCCTTTACAACTTTGCAATTGACATTTTTCTTCTTTTTCGCTTTGTGTTGCCAAGTTCATAATCCTGTCTTTTTTCAACTCTCCGCTAGGCCTATGCAATCGGTGTTTTTCGATGCGGCACTGTCACCTTGATATACATAGACTTAACATGTACAGTTATTGCCACTTCCATTACAGTCATTGAAAATTATTGTCATTTTTAAGTACTTTCCAAGGAATCTTGCATTAAATTGACTGTGAAAGTGTGAGAAAAATAAATGCTACATTACGACAAAGAATATTATCTTGTCTGTCACCTGCAGAGGAAAAAGAGCAAAGCAACACAACTCTGTAACATTACTAACTTACTTTTACTGCTAACCTATTTATCTCCCACTGTTAAATTTCACCAGAGATTACAAAACAGATTTACAGCAATCTCTTACATTACAAACATATTCTATTCTTTTCAAACGAAATGGAGATCTAACACCATGATTAGACAACCTCTAATGTAGAACGATTTCGAAGCGTCTTTTTAAGGTTTAAGTTGCTTTTACAGACAAAACTTAGATTTCTGTTAAAGTGCGCTTTTTGGAGATTTATATCATCTTGTGAACGTGGCTTACTGGTGAACATTCATCTTAATGAAGAAATCGTGTCTTGAAAAAGGATGTCTTTTTAAAATAATATGATCCAAAGGATTAGAATATTTTCAAGGATATTTAATCAAAATATGTGTGATAATTTCTTTTCTGGTGGATTTGATAATCTACCAGAATTTAAAAGCTTTGTTTGTATTTTAAAATACACTAATATCCAAAAGTTAAACATAATCGTTATACGGATGAATATCTCACGGACCAAAAGTCGAACGGTAACGAAACTTAGTATGCGAGTGCAATAAAGAAATACAAGTACAACAACAGAAAAACATAAATAAAAATAATATGCATAAATTATGCATCAATAAGTGATTTTTGCTCTTCGTAGGCTAAAACTAAAAAACACGTGGTACATTAACATTATTAAGGAATGTGGCCATCTCCTGAATCCACGTTAGCCCCGTATTACTATGAAAGATTGACTGTCATGCTTCCATATAAGGTTGTCCATGAGCTGTGAGTTCAAAATGTCCAACACCTGAAGTAGAGTTTTTTCCCTGGAACAATCCTTCATGGAGGCTGCCCCGAAGCAATTCGCCTGCCTAGAGCATCTGTCTCATGTTCAATGAAATTCATACACTTCTTTGGCCACTGCATTAGTTGGATATATTCAGACGAATGTCATCAAGGCTTTCCTTTTTTTATTGTAATTTTTTAAATACAGTTCAAATCAACGTAACCATTTTTTCATTAAAAGCTTTTAATATTTGCACAGAATGGAAGTATAAAGCCAGAAATAATTATGAAGCAATTTGGTAGATTCACCAATGTCTACCCATCCTCTAAGCAACCGCCAGCTTGCCACCTCAAAGAATATTTCCAAATATTACTTCAGAGCCATAAAATCTGTTGTGATTCAGTAAACACCGAAATCAAATCCTGGTCATATATATATATATATATATATATATATATATATATATATATATATATATATATATATATATATATATATATATATATATATATATATATATATATATATATACTATATATATATATATATATATATATACTATATATATATATATATATATATATATATATATATATATATATATTATTTATTATTTATTATTATTACACACGCATACCTTATTACACACGGATACTAAGTTTCGTTACAATCCGACTTTTGGTTCGTGAGATATTCACATGTATAGCAATTATGTTTAACTTTTGTATAAGAGTGTATTTTAAAGTACAAGCGAAGCCTATTGTCATAAGGTAAAATTGTCCTTATCAAAAATTACCAGTATAGGACTTACCTATGATGCCGCCACTAAGGGTGGAGCATGGAAGCTTCCGGTTCTCAAGCTCGGAATACGAACACACAAAAACATAAAGAAATACACATGCTTAATTGCTCAATTTATTTTAATATTTTACTTAATAGATATCTATTGTATCTGGAGTAACTATGCTATAATTAATCAATTATTAAAAGACACATATTACTGACAATATTACATTAATATATATATATATATTTACACACATAATAACTTTGACTTAAATTTCTTAAAAACAGTTTCCTTTAAACAATCGATAAAGAATAGTTCTTATAGTTCAATATTACGAACTCGTTCATATGGTCTACTCATACGAACTGGTAGTCAATTAATTTAATAATCGTTAAAGGTGTGCCTTCCGTGCTAATAGTGACAATTGAAAGTTGGTTACCTTTTCTCTTTGTGTTACGTGCATATTCGTGCTATTTCAATGATGTAGGAAAACCGTTACACATCTAACTGCACTCGCTACCATTTTGTTGCTCACATTCTATAGACACTTTTCACAAAAACAAGAAAACATGATGCTGACTCGTTCGAAAGTTTTAATTCGACTGGAGTTTTTTTTTAATACGGCATTGGGGCGCTTTTTCTTTCCCCCATTCATTCCCTACCACATCTACCATTCGCTGTTGCTGCAGACGGGGATGACCACTGTTTATATATGCATTTGTTGTGATTGGCTCCCTCTGCAGCATTTAGATAGTTCATTATTTAGGTTGGCATTTGTAATTGGGGTGGAAACATGTAATACAAATATTGTGTTACATGATATCCCCCCTTGCAGAGAGAAAACTTCAACACACGGTAAACATCGCACTGAACACATATGTGTACACATTGCGGCCACTGTGGAAATGTTGCTTTGATCCACTGCACATATATCTGTCACAGAAATGCAGATCATCGCATGTAAGACACACTATATTGTAACATTGACCTACATATATCGGTGCATTACACCCGACATGTCACTAAAATGAAGGAACTCACTGTTCGGAAGATACACCACTGTACTTGGTAACACATATACTGCTGCACATGAAGACATTATTACTGTTCGGAAGGCACACTATATCGTACTTGGTAACACATATATTGATGTACATGAAGAAATTATCACTGTTCGGAAGGCACACTATATCGTCACATGGAATTATCATTAGCACGGAAGACACCTTATTGTCACATGTAATTATCATGAGCACGGAAGACACCTTATTGTCACATGGAATTATCATGAGCACGGAAGACACCTTATTGTCACATGGAATTATCATGAGCACGGAAGAATGAGTCACCATCCTGTGACTTAACTTTCAAAGTTCCGGTACTTCAATATTTATATTTTCATTATGTTGCTTAGTACAGTCTATTGTACACTTCAAATGAAGACTATATCATAATTGTTATTTGCATTTCTATTTATATACAAGTTCACAACATTACATTAAACTATACACAATTCATTACCTTGATTTCTCATTTTCACAGACGTAAATAATTTTTCGACAATTTTTTAGCTGTATATATTTCTTATTTGTTACAATAATTAACATATTATATATTTTTGTGTGTATAAATCACGGCTATTTTGAACCCCATATTTATATCATATTACATCTCGGCCTTTAAAATATCAAATATATCTACTCATTTCGCTACTCCAAACTACTGTGCATCTCATAATACGCACTTTAAATTTCCTCTTCGACTGCTCTTTCGTGTGTAACAACTGCGCGGGAGGAAGGGAGAAAAGAAATAAAAAAAAATGACCCGAAAACCTTTGACGAAGCAGTGAAAATAGCTGAGGTAATAGAATCCGCATTGGAGAAAGATAGTGATTGTGTAAATAATATTGAAATAGAAAATAAAATAATTGAGAATGTGGAAATAAATCATGTAAAAGCTGAAAATACTGCAGAAAAGCCGCCACAGAAATTCTGTATAGCGTGCGGGCGCAACAATCACTGGATGTCAGAATGCTTTACGCTGCAAAAAGTACAAAATAATTTAAAAAGGGCATTCACAAATGAAAACAGCAGTCAAGAAACCACCAATTATCAACAAAGACCCACTAATCAAAATAATTATGCACACTATAGTAGGGCGAATTTCAGAAGAGGCAATTTCATAAATAACCGGGGTATACGGCGTAGTGCAGGAAATAACAACAGACAATTTCAGAGTAATAACAGAAGATCATATCAGAATAATGGACCACATTATGAAAGCAATCAGAGGCAATATCAAAATAATGAATATTTAAACTAAGAAAGGGACCTCGAAATAAAAGACAAATAGGAAGTTATAAGGCATCAAATAAGGATTCGAGATCCCATAAAATTGCAAGCAAAATTAAAAATAAGGATGCACAGAATTTAAATGAACATTTACTGAATTCAACGTATGGACAGAGTGACGCACTGCCAATGATCAACGTAAATTTAGAGAACATAAAAACAGTGGCTCTCATAGATAGTGGCGCAAGTGTCAGTTTATTATCAGATAGAATTTTTCAAAAAATCAAAAATAAAATTAAAATTAACTATTTATCTTACACCTATATATTTCAGTAGGTTATCAAATCCTAGAAAAGAGAGAGAGAGAGTAAAAATTGTAATTATCCTGTATTCTTAACAAAAATTCATCTTACGACACACTCTAATACCCTCTCTATTTATTGGGATTAATTTATCTTATCTTTATATCCGTATTCCCTAAATTATCGTAGTAGATGCCGACATTGATTTGGAGATATTACTGAAAAGGACAACTGACAGCCGTCGACCATCGCTAATGCTTGTTTATTCGCCGCCTGACCGCCTGCTGTCATATACATGGATAACAAAAAATATCGCTTGGCAGTTGGATTTGTATTCTACATTGAAAATCTCTGAAAAACAATTTTAGTAAATATTTTCGTATGCATATCATATGTTAAATCGTACATTCTGAATAGATATTGTACATATTTTTATCTAACAGATGCAGCCGCTGATAAAATCCTTTTAAAATATTAGATAGATATTTTGTCAAGGTTAGTGCCTGACCCATGGCATCCATTAATTTGCAATTATGCATTTTCATTTAAAATACTTTGTTATGTTTTGGTTTCTAATTTGGTTATAGTTGGATTTTTTCCGTAGTTAACTGGGACGGACAGGCTAGGCTTCTCTGGCGGGAGAGACCAGTTTACACTATTTTACATTCTTGTAGTTTACACTCTTTTTTGCCAGAGAAGCGCAACCGGGGCTGTTTCGCACATCCTTCCCGTGGCGACATTTTGTGGTTTACGCCACTACAAGGGAGGGAAGCAGGTGGGTTATTCGCCATCCAGCGATCATGGCCAGGAGAGCGAGAGTCGGCGGAACAATTCACCGGCAGGGCCAGAAGGTTCCTACCAAGACGCGACCCCAGTTGCCGACGGGTCTGGTAACATGCCGCAATGACACTGGTCCTGTCCGCCACCTGGCTGCGCCTGCCTCAAGGACTACAAGTGCAGAAACACGGGTGTATCCACAGATTGATTCCCCCTCCCCTCATGTCAGGGGGACCAGGGTTATAAGGAGCTAAGATCAGTATATCACTCTCTTAAAGTGGGCTCTCTGGGGAGAAAGCCAAACCGGGGCAAAACGGGATATGCCCCGTTCCAACCCAAACACATTGTTTGAGAAAAAAATGCAACATGATCATCGCCTCCATTTTCGTTTTTAGTTTGCTCCATGCAAAAATGCATTTAAAAACATGCTGTATTTGGTCAGTTAAATTTTAATTGAGGAAAAACAATATGTGAAATGTGACTTACTTTGGAGAATACAATTTCAGATTTTTACAATAACGTGTCAACGACAATCAGTAATAAACATGACTTTATTGAATGGCGCACATTGTGTGAATGAGGAGTTTCAGAGAGTGTCAGCCGATTCTAGAGCCCCTTATGGGAAATATAGTCCCTGCCCAGTTGTACCCCAATACCCCATTTCTCTTTGGTCTCCAATACTCAGTATATGCAGTGACGATCCGACGTAAATTTCGTGGGGGGAGGGGGACGTCTGAATATTGCCAACTGCAAATTGAAATTTTCCAACTCATTTCGCTAATAATTAGTATTAAACTAATTATAATAAACTAATACATAAAAAATAGGAAAAATTCATTATATCCCCAAATCCGTTATAAGAAAGGACACGAGCGGATAGGCACGGTGTTTGTCCCCCTCCCAAAGTTTGGTTCATCCTTTTCTGGCAGTGGCTCCCAACATACTTTTTAAAAGAAGAGAATGCCAAATTTCAAATGCATTTTTCTGGAAAACGACAAGAAATGAGGAACAGTGGATGCGGTTAATGAGAAGATTTGACCTCGTGTATAAAACGCCATACCAAGTGCCCCACAAGACTCCAAAGGGAAAGGGTCGAAAACTCAGAACACTCGACTCGTCCAAGGGCATGAGCAGCAAATTGAGTGGCCGGAAAAAAAAGGAAAGGGGGGGGGGGTCAAATCCTTCTGGGATGGGTTCTTAAGCACATGATCAAGGAATCGGGGGTTCTGAATTAGCTAATGTTATAGCCATACCATAACCCCTAATAAGCATTATTATCGTACCAAATTTGGAGAAAATAGATTGTCCTTAAGTAGAGAAATCAGCATCTGTATATCTTGCATTATTATGTAATACTAGCTACTAGTATTGTATATTACTACTAGTATTGTGTATAGTATTGTAATACTAGCTACTAGTATTTGGAAGGCTAACTTTGAAAGGCTACAAATGCTAAATGTTCAAATTTATTTTATTTCACATAAATTCTTCGACGTTTCAGTGTTGCCCACCTCTTTACAACAGAATTCAGTTCAATGCTGTCAAAAAAATATTTTTCACTATTCAGTAACATCATAGCGTCTAATCTGCCATTAGGCATTTTGAAACGCAAATACGTTTTTATTAGTTTTAGCTTACTGAAAAGTCTTAATACTACTTGAGGCCACCGTTACTTGAGGCCACCGTTATTGGAGTTATAACTATATATTACTCCAATATATAACTATATATTGGAGTTAGTCTACTTGAGGCCACCGTTATTGGAGTCGTAAGTGAAAACTTGCAAAAAAATATTTGCTGAAGGAAGTATGTGTTTGAATCCTTCGGCCTTATCCATTATTGAAGTTAAGGAATTTGTATCTTTACAGTGATCCACAAAAATTTCCAACTCAGATTGTAGGACTTGTACATTTGTGATGCGGTCTCTGCAATCTGGAGGAAATATATGAGATGCCTCTTCAATGTATGCAATGTTGCATGTTTCTCTTGACATTGGTGGACCAAATAAATTATATAATGGGTTTATTTCAGCGAAACATTTCTTTAAATTTTCCTTTGTTAATGCTGCTAATGGTTCAAAAAATAGCTGAAAATTCACGCCCATAAAAGGAATGCAACATAAATTATGTCTCTGTGTCTGTATTAGCATCTATTTTTCAGGCTTGATTCTTTTATGGTGATGTTTGCTAAAGACCTACTCTGCATTGACATCTAACGTTTTTGCAAATGAAACTGAACAGTCAATCCTATCAGTCACTGCATTTTCATCCCTATTTGTATCTTCTATAGATGTCATAAAACTTTCTGCCGTGATGAGATTTTATCAGACATTCTTTTTACAAGTAAACCCTCCATTGATGCTGTCGTCAGGCACGAAAGTGCGGCTCATAGCGAGACCCCTTTTCTTCTAGAAAGTTCCAGGACATTCTTAGCCCTCCAAGGTTGTTTACAGAGGCACAGCCGGTCTACACTCAGACCGTGGCGCCAGAATCATGAGGTGACGCTAGAAGGTGAACTCTCGCTAACTCGGGAAAACTTGCAAATTAGAGTTAAAAGAGAGTTAAAAAATATTTCAAAATAATTACACTTTTACTCCTTTCTATGCCTGAATTTTAGCACAGTTGATTTCGTAAAGATTATCTAAACTTAGATGGGAGGGGGGGTATATTTTTTACTGGAGCTCCCACAAATCAAGAACTACTCTACCTAAATGATTACAAAATTATATATAATCTAGATCCTTTTACAGTTGCAAAGCTATTGTTAATGAATATTAAGTAGCTTTCATTTTTTTTCTACTACTGTAAACAATGCAATTAATATGACATCAAAATTTCTACAACCATATGTATAATACCAAAAGATATTGTGTGACAATTCTATTTTTACATATAATTTGAAATATTTTCACATTGCTGATGAGAAAAATCACTTCAATTGATTTCTAATAAATATTAGAGTTTTGAATATTGAATACTTTTAATGCAAGGGATACTTTTTGCCTCTCAATGTTAGATGGATATAATGATTTTAATGTTAACACGTGAGAAAATTTAAGAAGTTCATCTCTTTCAAAGTTGTATAAATTCCGTAAATCAGAAAAATTTGCCTCTTTAAGGTTTTCATTATTTTGGAAATCAGGGTACTGCAATTTAGTTTATTTTACATTTAACCAATTATTTCTTATAGATTTTAATAAATGAACAGGATCATACATCAAATACAGAGGTATATCAGGATTACTTGGATTATATACAGCATCATTAAATTTATCGTGTTTCTTAAAAACAGCAAACATGCTTCTATTAATATTGTTGTTATCAGTAATAACAGACAATACATTAAGGCCAAGTTCTTTTAACTTGCAAATTAATATAGATGCCAAATTATTGAGCTTTTGTCCGGTAAATGTTGAAAATGGGACAATTGCTATTACGTCTTTATAATTCGAAAACATAGATGTAATCAAAAACACTTGGGCAGTTTTTGCTTTTTCATTACTATCAAAACAATCACAGGTAACTTTACCACATTTAAATGTATACCTAGGATCAACATAAATCTCATCAATTAAGAGAGAGACTAATTTTTGGTCTTCGTTTAAACATTGTACCCTACGTTTTAAATAACTATTACACGGATTAAAAAAATCTGAATCCACATTTAACTTTTTTGAAATTCTACTTAATGTTCTCACATGAGGCAATGTCAACACCTTTGAATTTTTAAATGTCTTACAGCACGAAGAACTAGATAAGTAAATTTTAAAACATAGAATAAACAGTTCTTGTGAAAATCGAAGCAATTTCTAAACATACCTGCTTCTGTTTCTCCAACAGCTTCACTGCGGCTTCGATATAATTAAGTTGTGATGGAGTAGAATGCACAGTTTCACATACACGTATTAATAAATCCAGATCACGTTTATTTGTAATTACGCTAAATTGTATTCCACATTTTTGTAGCTGCTTCTCACTGCACTGGAGATTTTCAAAAAACACATTGAACGTTTTTTCTTGGCATATATGCTGATACTCGCAATAACCCATGGCACAGATGATGCATTAATGCGAAATTTAAAAAGATACAGCTTGTCATCGATTGAAAGGTAGGTCCAAATTTTTCTCCTTTAATAGTACAAAGATAAACCTTGATATCTTCTACAG
This sequence comes from Amaurobius ferox, assembly GCA_951213105.1. NCBI lineage: Eukaryota > Metazoa > Arthropoda > Arachnida > Araneae > Amaurobiidae > Amaurobius > Amaurobius ferox. The sequence goes on along the minus strand of OX578142.1, from coordinate 81,192,551 downwards.
TTGGCAAGCTCTTGTTTTGCTGCTCTTGTTGAAAAGTCATTATACTTTTATAAATTGCCGTATAGTTCGACCGGGAACGGAACACGTGCGAGGCATTGATAATTACGCAGATATAAACTATTTAAAAAATGGCTCTAAAGCACCCATGGACGTTAGTTAAATGATAATAAAACATGAGAACAACTTATTATGCACAAAACACGATGCTATAAAACTAATAGAACATTCCGAAAACCTCAAAAACGTTTTGCAATCATCAACCACTCCACGAGGGACGCTGACCGTGCTTGGATTTTTATTCTCTTCTTTCCGTTCCGAATGCTCCCCTCTTACCATGACGTCACGACAATTCTACTCAGTGGCGCCACGGCCTGTGTATAGACCGGCTGTGACAGAGGTCAGAATGAAGAAGCGAGGTAGCCGTCTCCCGCCGAAATGGTAGTGGGTGTATTTTAGTATTCCTATATAACAACAGTGTTTCAATAATAGAAGATTTTATGCAATAAACAATCGAACTTTAATAATATAGAAAATGCGAATGGTTGCAAATCGAATTTTAGACGATGTAGGAGGATCAAATTTCGAGGGATAATAAAATGGCGAGAATCTCATCTGACACGTTACTTTCCAGAAGCAAGACTGATGTTCTATTTTCTTAGCAGTTTGCCGGCCTGAAAGCATGGGAATGCCTTTTCCATTCTTGCAGGTGCTCGAGGCATTGCTTCGAATCAAGATTGAACCTACTAGTATCAAAGACCGACGGAATGCCTCCAAAAAGACCGACTACAAATTGAATCCAATTTGCCCGTGAATTGAAGAATCAGCAATTAGGGCTGTGATGACGAAACAACGTGGTAACTAAGTTTACAGGAAGTGCTGTATATTTTATTTGCCATCACAAAGTGTCACTTAAGTTCATATAGAATCTCAAAACGACAAGTGTGATTAAATAAAAATAATATTAGTGCACAAAGTGTGTGAGTATAAAAAATGGAGAAAAGACGGGGTGAGTAACCTTCGAACATGAAACTAAGTTTGCATAACATTCACAAAACTTAATAAGCCTGCTAAAATATTTTTTTAGATATTTATGAACACGGGAGAAGAAAATATAATTGTATAATGTGTATATAGATTTAACCAGTGTTGTTAATTGAGAATTTAAGATAATACCTATATACTAATCTAGCCAAAAAGCATCTAAAAGATTATTAATTGTAAATACTTGTGATAATGTTAATGATAAATTTTATAATGCATAAGTATATTCATACATAAAAGAAAATGCATAATTAACTATTTTTGATATAGAATTTGTATTACATGATAATGAATTAGGTAGATGTAAGCTTGACATACATGTATAAATTATATATATATATATATGAATAATAAGCTCACAATTACAAAATAGAAGAATTGATAATGATAATGTTTTAAGATGTGAATAGCATCAAAATTGATTATAAGATATGAAAACAAATAATTATCAAAATAATGAAAGGAGTACATTTTTTATGATAAGCAAATTAAAACACGACACACCTAGGGTAATTTTATTTTAAGACGGATGCTGGTAATATGGAATTAAGATTGAGAATCTGTTTTTGCACCTTTTAGACACAGACACATGAATATGATTTTGGTTTTAGAAATTGAGTTTGATTGAGGTAATTAATGAGAAATGTTTTAGAATGTATTTAAGTTCTTTTCTTTTATATATTTTTGAATTGGTAGATCAGATTAATGGGTTTGAATTTCAATTAGTGAAGCACAACATTTTCCACTTCTGATGTGAGCTGGTCTCATCTTAGGACGAACCTGACAGAAGTAAAAATTGTGGAAAATTATAATTAGGAAAGTATGACTAATCTTACTGAATCAGACTAATGTAATTTGTAATACTAAAGATGATAAAGTTTAAGTTGAACATAAGCATTTTGATTTGTCAGAGCTGTGGAAACAGGAACCTTACCCATGCTTAATGCAAGTTATCTAGTTTTGCGGGACACTAGATATTTTTTATTTAGCCCTTACGCTATCAAGGTACACACACCAAACTACACAGACATAAATAAATTCAGAATAAATTGTGTGAACTTAAAATTAAGCGATATTTACCTCACGAATGAGATAGGAAGAATGAAATTGAATATAACACGAACATGATGAATTTAAATAAAATTATGAATGAAGAAGGTTCTGAGCTATGAAATATTTTATTTTGAATATATGTTTTTGGTAGAAATAAATGATCTCTCATCGCTACGAAAGACTGACAAACGCAAAAACACTGACTCTCGCCTTTCCGCCAGAAGAGGAATGTGTTTACTTCGAGAAATCTGCGCGCGCATCAAAGAGACTATACCGGTACACTTACGAACTGAAGTTCTGTTCTGTGTTGTCGATGCTTCGTTTGATGTCGCAGCAAAATGCTTGTTTCTTTGTTTTCCTATGTAATTTTTAAATGCAGAATCTAATTAAATAATATGTTTTTTCTTCCAATCAAGCGAAAATATTCCTGATATCAAGATGGTAAACAAACACACTAAAACTGATATTTTTTAAGACTTTAGGAGGAAAGAAGAAAAAATGCCCTACGCCCTTCAAACAGAAAGGTAAGCATTTTACCTATTATAATTATGCTGTGGATAAAGTAAAATGATATTATAACATTTATTCTCATTGGCGAGTCAGAGTGCCATTACCTATGCACAACCGAGCTCCTATATTTTTATCAGATTATGAGACTGCAGTTGTTGCCTGTCTCGCTGGAGAAATTGGTACTAACTAAATAAAATAGCTGCATTTTTCATGAACAATAAAGTATTTGAAAAAGGGCATAAAAATAAGTAACCGAAAAGAAAATTGATATACAAATATATCACAATTATTTTTTCGTTCCCCATTGACTTCGTAAAAAAAAAACTTCCAAACCGAAAGTGATTTTTTTTTCGGAATAAGATTAAAAGGAAATATCGCACTGCAAATAAACAAAAAAAAAGGGAAAATATTTCTCAAGGAAACTAAAAAAAAAAAAAAAAATATATAATGGCATCTATCAAGGAAAGTCACTTGATCGAAAAATTAAACCAGGCCAACTATTCCAATTGGAAGTTTAAAATGGAAATGACATTATTGAATAAAGAATTATCAGAAACGATAACAGAAGTGGCTCCGGATCCAATTACCGACGAATGGCAGAAAAAAGATAGAAAAGCCAGAGCGCTCATAAATTTATGTATAGAGGATTCGCAAATCGTTCACGTCAAGCATCTCACCACGGCGCGCGATACTTGGAATGCGCTTCGCGCAATACACGAAAGAGCTAATTTATCCAGCAAACTATACCTTTTACGAAAGTTGTACAGTATAAAGTTAGATGAAAGGGGAAACATGCAACAACATATAACCAAAATTCTGGAAACAGTGGATAAACTTAAAGCAATCGGGGAGGAAATAAATAATTCGCATATATCAGCACTATTTCTGTGTTCGCTACCCCCCAGTTACGAAACGCTGATAACGGCGTTGGAAGCGCGACCAGAGGATGAACTGACGCCGGAATTCATTAGCAGCAAACTGATTGATGAATATAATAGACGTAGAGATCACCAAGAAATGCCGCAAAACATGGCAAAGGCTTTTCACGCGAATAAAAAATTCTCTAACACCTATGGCTACAAAATGGATAACAAATACTGCTCACATTGCAAAATGAAGAACCACAACAAATCTGAATGTTGGCGTCTAAAGAATAAGACCAATGAGCCCGGCAGATATAAAGATTATAAAAATAAATTCAGACACAACTCATCACAGTTAGTGTATGAGGGAAACGACAGACCGGCCGCGAAGTCACGAACACAAGAAAGATATTCAGACACTGTAGATAAAGTAGGATCGAAATTTAGAGACTTAGCGCTCATAACTAATCAAACTGAAGAAGACAGCTGGATCGTTGATAGTGGTTCCTCATCCCACATAACAAATAATGAGAATCTATTCACTAAAATAAATAATGAAAACAAATCGGAAGTTATCGTTGCTAACGGTAAAGCCTTAACCGCCTATGGGTCAGGCGAAGTAAAAATAAAAAGTCGAGCCTCGGATGGAGAGATAAGACAAGTAACGCTACAGGAAGTACTATTTGTGCCAGAACTGAAAGCTAATTTATTTTCCGTACGAAAAGCAACACAGCATGGATGCAAAGTAACTTTTACTAAAGACAACTGTCAGTTAACTTACAATGATGAAATATTCTTAGAAGGAAAAATAAAAAATAACCTATATGAGCTAGACCTGCTCACACCACAAAACAAAAATGTTACATATATGGTAAATAACTGTAACAACCCCAATTGTGTTACATTATGGCACAGAAGAATGGGTCACAAAAAACTTCGGCTCTATAAAGGAAATTAAATCGAAACAGTTAGCCGAAGGCATAAACATCAACGAATGTAAACATGAACTAAATTGCGAAACTTGTATAAAATCAAAACTCACCGACATGCCATACCCCAAATCTACTCAAAACAGGGGGACTCATATTCTACAACTTGTGCACAGCGACGTATGCGGACCAATGCAAACTCCCACTATAGGAGGAAAATCATACGTGCTAACATTTATTGATGATTTCTCCAGGTACACAATGACCTATCTCTTATCAAAAAAGAGTGAAGTTTTGTGTAAACTGAAGGAATACATCGCTTTTACGACAAACAAATTCGGAAAAAAACCAGAAATACTGAGAAGCGATAATGGCGGCGAATACGTCAGTAAAGAATACGAGGAATATCTAAGTGACAACGGCATACATCACCAGTTGACCGTGCCACACTGTCCATCCCAAAATGGCGTAGCGGAAAGAAAAAACAGGTCACTAATCGAGATGACACGAGCTATGTTGTCAGAAGCAAATTTAGGCAAAAAATTCTGGGGAGAGGCTATAAACACTGCCAATTACCTACAAAATAGACTTCCCACAAAGGCCAATACAAAAACACCCTACGAAATGTGGACTGGTATGAAACCAAATCTTCGTCATTTAAGAGTCTTTGGCTGTAAAGCATATTCCTACATCCATAAAAGCAAACGAGGAAAATTAGATGAAAAAGCCCAAGAAGGGATTTTTGTCGGATACGACGACAGATCAAAAGCTTACAGAATATATACAGAAGGAAAAAACATAACACTTGCTAGAACGGTTAAATTCCTCGAAAAATCAATGCAAATTTCAGAATTAAGCTCAAAGGAATTATTCGAAGGAACAGATAGTGAAGTCGAAAAAACTAATGCTCAAACAGATGAAAAACCCGAAGAGAGCGAGATTGAGTTTTAGGCACCGTCAGATGATGAACAAATAAATTCTGATAACATAACCGCTAGTCAACCTCGCAGATCCGAGAGATCGAACAAGGGAGTACCTCCCGATCGACTCATCTACTTAGCGCAACAAGCTAACACCGTCGAACCCAGAGACTATAATGAGGTACTAAAAATTAAGAGCCCACAAGAGAAACAAAATTGGCTAGACGCAATGGAAGAAGAAATGCAATCTTTGCAAGGAAATAACACATTCACATTAATGGACCCCTCGCATGGAAGAAAAATTGTAGGTTCAAAATGGACATATAAAATTAAACACGACTCTCAGGGAAAAATAGCTAAATACAAAGCTAGACTGGTAGCAAAAGGATTTTCACAAAAATACGGTGAAGATTATTACGAAACTTTCGCACCAGTTGTCTCACACAGCACAATTAGAGCATTCCTGGCAGGAGCAGCATATAGAAAATATAACGTACAACACATTGATATCAAAACCGCTTTCTTACACGGGGATTTAGACGAAACAGTTTACATACAACAGCCAGATGGCTACATCTCCCCGGGTAACGAAAACAAAGTATGGAAATTAAATAAAGCTATATATGGGTTGAAACAGGCCGCAAGAGCCTGGCATCTAAAAATAGGTGACTCTCTAAAACAACTAAAATTCGTGCAGAGTACTACTGATCCATGTCTATTCAAAAAGGGAAAAGGAAGAGAAACTATCTATATAATCGTATATGTGGATGATATTCTAATATCAGGATCAGAAGAACAAATTGACAAAACAACGAAAGAACTGGGCAGACAATATGAATTAAAAAATGTGGGTGAAGTTAATTATTACCTTGGAATTAGCATAAGAAAAAACCATGATGGAGATTATCTATTAAATCAAAAAAATAAGATTGAAGAAATTGTAAATACATTTAATTTGCAAGATTCAAAACCCTATAGTACACCAATGGAAACTGGATATTTGAGAAATGAAACAGAAGAAAACCTGCTTCCTAATAACACTAAATATCGCCAAGCCATTGGAGCTCTTCTATATATTGCCACGGTCACAAGACCAGACATCACAGCCGCAATAAACATTTTAAGTCGGAGAAATGAGAAACCACGTCAAATGGATTGGAACGCAGTAAAGCGTCTAATAAGTTATCTAAATCATACAAAGGATCTAAATTTGGTAATTAAATCAACAACAAAACCAATTCTTACAACATACGCTGATGCCGACTGGGCAAGCGATAAAACGGATCGGAAATCCACGAGTGGTAATCTCTTCTTAATTGATGATTTTCCTATACACTGGTTAAGCAAAAAACAATCATATGTTGCACTTTCCTCAGCAGAGGCGGAATATATATCCGCTGCTAACGCAGTTCAAGAAGTACTGTGGTTAATCAACCTACTCAAAGATCTCGATATGCTTCAACAGCTCCCGATTACTATTTTCGAAGATAACCAGTCATGTATAAAAATGATTGAATCACCGAAGTACATGTCAAGAACCAAGCATATTGACATCAGATTCCACGCCATAAGAGATTTTCAGGAATCGGGTGTAATCCAGTTGAGTTATCTTCCAACTAAGCTAATGACAGCGGACATGATGACAAAACCACTGCCAAAGCCTGAATTTCTGAAGCACAGATCCAAACTGCTACAGCCGTGATATGCAGCTCCAGAGATCAAGGGGGACTGTTAGAAATAAATGATCTCTCATCGCTACGAAAGACTGACAAACGCAAAAACACTGACTCTCGCCTTTCCGCCAGAAGAGGAATGTGTTTACTTCGAGAAATCTGCGCGCGCATCAAAGAGACTATACCGGTACACTTACGAACTGAAGTTCTGTTCTGTGTTGTCGATGCTTCGTTTGATGTCGCAGCAAAATGCTTGTTTCTTTGTTTACCTATGTAATTTTTAAATGCAGAATCTAATTAAATAATATGTTTTTTCTTCCAATCAAGCGAAATCATTCCTGATATCAAGATGGTTAACAATCACACTAAACTGATATATTTTTAAGACTTTAGGAGGAATAAGTAAAATTGCCCTACGCCCTTCAAACAGAAAGGTAAGCATTTTACCTATTATAATTATGCTGTGGATAAAGTAAAATGATATTTTAACATTATTTCTCATTGGTGAGTCAGAGCGCCATTACCTCTGCACAACTGAGCTTGTCGAAAAACTGTTACATCGAACTTTCATATTCTGCCCTTCTGATGGCGTTAATGATGTTTTGAATTGGGTGAGCTGACAGAATTGCCACTTACAGAAGATATATTGCGCATAAAACATTTCCGTGACGTCACTCCTAACACATGTTGCTGGGACTTTGAGAAACGAACGCCAGAGATGAAAAAGAACTGCCGATCAGTGAACAGTATGGAACTAAGGTAACACTGTAAAGATTATTAATGATTTGTAAATATGTAACATAATAATGTGTAGTGAAATTATATAATCTAAAAAATGAAAACCGACTCGGCTAATTATTGGAGATATCTTTATTTCAATTAAACTTAAGTATTTTCAGAATCGACAGAAACCGACAGAAGTGCTCAAATACTGTCATCAACCTACTGCCTCCCCGGGAATCTGAGGTAGGATCTTTTATATTTTCAAATTTAAGTATTGATGATAATATAAGAATCCTATAGAAGGAATTTGTAATGAATTCTTTCACGACATGGCATCCCTGCCGGGATCTGTGAGCAGATATTTTGATAACAAATTATAAGATTGAACACTTTAATTAATTTTGAATTTTTGAAGAGTTTGAAAATATTTGATAGAAAACGATGGCCGATGAAATGATTACTGCACACAAAAAGAAACGCGGAGTGTTAAGATCGAATGTTACTAAAGTCATTAATAAATTAGAAACTGAACTAGAAAAAACAGAAGTAAATGAAAATGATATCGAAGAGTTATTGGAACAATTAACGGATAAATTTGAAACTCTTAAATTAGTTGATAATGATTTAGGACAACTTTTGAAACCAGATGATATTGAAAAAGAAATTGAATCGGCGGAAGAATACCGCGAAAGAGTAGTTATATGGAGTTTTAGAGCAAAGAAAAGATTACGTACTCTAAATCAGAATATTCAAAATGATATTATACCATACTCTAAGGCAGACTCGAAATCGAGTATAAAACGAAGTGAACACCACATCAGTGTGAAATTACCAAAAATCACAATTCCGAAATTTTATGGGGATGTGAGTCAGTGGTTGACGTTTTGGAACTCATTCGAAACCGCAATACACAAAAATGAGTATTTAGATCAAGTCGACAAATTTAACTATCTAAAAGCACATTTAGGAAGCACTGCTTTGGGTACAGTCGAAGGATTCGCTATTTCGTCTGAAAATTATGTCAAAGCAATTGATTTGTTAAAAGACCGATTCGGCCGAAATGACGTTCTGATAAATGCACACATGAATCATTTATTACATATTTCTCCTCTTAGACGATCTAATGATGTTAAAGGATTTAGAAAACTTTTTGACAACTGCCAAACACAAATTAGAAGTTTAGAATCCCTTGGAGTTTCTTCCGATACTTTTGGTAGTTTATTGTGCCCCATAATTTTGAAATTACTACCATATGATTTAGTCTTTGACTTCAGCAAAGAATTTAATGATGCTGACTATACCATAAACAATTTAATTGGCTTCATGGATAAGCAGTTAAGAGCTCGCGAACGATCAAACACTTACATTTCCGAAATGAATCAACATGAAACTCATAAATCTTTTCTACCCTCTCGGAGGATAAACAGATCTGATGACCCAGAGAGAAATTTACCACAAGTGAAGTTCGGAAAAGCGAAGGTCGCTACAACTGCAGAATTATTTAGCTCAGATGTTCAAGAAAATAATAAAATATGTGTATTCTGTGGTAAATATCACCAGAGCTCTACTTGTAAATATGCTCGCGGATTAGCACTTGAAGAAAGGAAATCTCTTTTAATTAAAAAGGGTGCATGTTTTCGATGTTTAAAAATGAATCATATTTCCAGAGATTGTAAAGTAAAAGTAACTTGTTCGGAATGTGGACAAAGGCATTTAGATATAATGTGTTTTATTAAAAGGAATGATAATTGCGCTAGTAAGCCAAATGTTAAAAATGAAAACACTGAAGTAGTAGAAAACACAGTACTTACAAATCAGTCTTGCTCTAAAGAAGTTTATTTACAAACAATGATTGTGTGTATTAATGAAAATGGTTTAGAACATTTTGTAAGAATAATTATTGATACTGGCAGCCAAAAATCGTACGTGAGCAAATACGTAGCTAAAAGAATGGGATTAAAATGCTTAGGAGAAGAAACAGTAATTCACGGACTTTTTGGGGGTATGGAAAATTCTGAAACACACAAGAAATACCGGGTAAAGTTAACTAGCATTGATAAGAAATACAACTGTGAATTTGAAGCGATGGATCAAAGAAAAATTTGTGCTTCTATTCCTAAAATCGATGATTCTCAATGCATAAGTGAATTAAGAAACCTTGGTATTTTTGTTAGTGACATTGAAATAAAGGAAAAATCATGTTTGTTCGAGAAGAATAGAAATGAAATTCATATACTTATTGGAGCAGACTTAGCGGGAAAATTATTTACTGGGGATGTAAAACATCTTTTTGGAGGTTTAGTAGCCATAAATACCCACTTAGGCTGGACAGTAATGGGCAAGGATCATAGAGAAAGCAAGGTTGATAATTCCCTTATGTTGCTATCTCTACATGTAAACAATGCTAAGATAACTGATCTCTGGAACTTAGATTCTTTGGGCATTAGTGACCCGAGTGAAAAACGAACAAAATTAGAAGTACAAGATCTTGCTTTAAGACACTTTCACGAAACTGTTTCCAGAGACAAAACAGGCAGATACCAAGTATGTTTACCATGGTTAGATGGACATCAGCCATTATCTGATCACAAAGACTTGGCCGAAAAAAGGCTTAAAAACACAGTAAAATCCCTTAATTCGATTAACAAGCTAGAAGCTTATCAAAAGGTATTTGACGAATGGGAAAAGGAGGGGATAATAGAAGAAATTAGGCCAGGACTCGAAAAACTTACCGATGAAAATTCCGCCGTACACTACTTGCCTCATAGAGCAGTGATAAAAGAACAAGCCACGACCAAGATTAGACCGGTTTTTGATGGGTCAGCCAAAACCCGCAATTCTGTATCGTTAAACGAATGCCTGGAGAAGGGACCCAATTTGATAGAATTGATACCATCAATTCTGAACAGATTCAGGTGGGGTAAGATCGAAGTAATAGCTGACATCCGAAAAGCCTTCCTACAAATAAGCTTACACGAAAATGACAGGAAGTTTTTGCAGTTTTTGTGGTGGAAGGACGGCGATCCTCACAAAGTAATCACTTACAGACACACTCGAGTTGTTTTTGGAGTGTCCTGCAGCCCTTTTCTCCTCGCTGCTGTATTGACTCACCTTTTGGATCAAGTTACAGAACCGCTGAAAGAGCTTGCTAAAAAACTCAACGACTCTATGTACGTTGACAACTGCGTTGCAAGTGTCGATACAATGGAAGAGTTAGATCATTTTCGTACCGAGTCTCAGAAACTTCTGTCATCAGCGAAATTCGACCTACGTGGATGGAGGAACAATGAGTTTTCTTCAGAGAAGAAACATGTACAAAATTTGCATGGTCTGAATGCCGAAGAAACTGATGTACCGGTGTTGGGTCTTTCGTGGAACATTGAGAAGGATACCTTGTCATGTTTGTTCATCGATACAGACAATGAAGAACCCGTCACAAAGAGAAGAATCTTATCTGTGGCACATAGAATATTTGACCCAATTGGGTTTACATGTCCTGTGACTTTAATACCAAAACTTCTTCTACAAGAATGTTGGAAAATTGAAGCATCGTGGGACTCTGCATTGACTGATGATATTGTTAAGAAATTTGATAATTGGAAGAATCAACTACGTGAATTAAAAAACGCTAGGATTCCCCGAAGACTATCCAGTTTAGACCTCAATGATGCGCAGCTGACATTACATGTGTTTTGTGATGCTTCCAAGTTATCGTATGCCACTTGTATTTTCCTTCGAGCAGAAAAGGAAAATAGAGTAACCTGTCAGTTAATACAAGCAAGATCAAGGGTAGCTCCTTTAACAGGTATATCCGTACCTCGATTGGAGTTATTAGCTTGTAACATTGGAGCAAGATTGGCAGACACGGTAAAGAAGGATCTAAATATGGAAGATATTGAGACATTTTATTGGTCCGACTCAATGGACGCTTTATATTGGATCAAAAGAGAGGGTCCTTGGGTTACTTTTGTTTCCAATAGAATACGGGAAATCAGAAGTCTATCTTCCGCCAATGATTGGAATTTCGTGCCGGGGGTCCAGAACCCTGCGGATCTCCCATCAAGAGGATGTTCTGTGAAAACACTTATCAAAGGAAATTGGTGGGAAGGGCCGTTATGGTTGAAGTGTTCCAGAGATAACTGGCCTGACTTCGAACTGATTCCAGATGAGAAGGTGGTGAATTCAGAGAAAAGGAAGATCATAGTATCATCTATAAATGAAGAGAAAGATGATTATTATCATTATATATCCTCATACCAGAAAATAATAAGAGTCACTGGATGGATATATAGATTTGCCGAAAATGCTAAGAAATCTGGAGATAGAAAACTTGGGAAGTTAGATACTAATGAGCTTAAAAAAGCTGAACTTGTGATTCTGAGGAAAGTACAAAAGGATGTTTTCTTGGATGAAAAGAATAGTAGACTTAAATCCCTACCAATTATTACAGATTCTAATGGACTTTTAAGAATCAAGACGAAAGTTTTCATGCGAGCAGATGAAGAAAATTTCAGATTTCCAATTGTTCTGCCAACGGACCACAATGTGGTTAAGAGTTTGATAATTTGGAAACATAAAGAACTCGGACATGCTGGAGTACAATTTTTAATGTCTGCGTTAAGAGAAAATTATTGGATACTGAAAAGTAGAAGAACTATCAAAAAAGTTATCCAATCGTGTGTCGTATGCCAAAGGTTTAGTGTAAGACCACCGCATATTCCTGAAGGAACTTTACCCGAAGATCGAGTGAAGGATGCCTCTGTCTTCGAGATAATTGGAGTAGATGTTGCAGGTCCTTTAATTCTTAAAGATCGACAAAAGACCTGGATTCTAATTGTGACATGCGCCATTTATCGAGCTGTTCATTTGGAACTGCTAATAGCTCTTTCTACTGATAATTTTCTGTTGGCACTTAGAAGATTCATAGCACGCAGAGGAAGACCGTCTATAATCTATTCTGACCATGGAACAAATTTTGTCGGGTCTGAAAACTTCCTTAAAACTATCAATCTGGAAAAATTGAAACTAAATATTGAACCGATTACTTGGAAATTCATTCCTACTTCAGCTCCTTGGTGGGGTGGATTTTGGGAGCGGTTAGTTGGTCTTATGAAACGGATTTTGAGAAAAGTTCTTGGAAAAACATCTTTATGTTATGAAGAAATGGCAACGGTCTTATGTGATTGTGAAAGCCTACTTAACTCAAGACCAATAACTCATGTATCAGAAGACATGAATGATCTGAGTCCACTAACTCCTGCAATGTTTTTACAGGAAAACAAGGACAATAGTGTTGCTGACTTAGACCATTTGAACCAGTTAGATAGGAAAAAGTTGAACAAAAGATTAGTGTATCGAAAAAGAATCATGAAAGATCTTCGTGCTAGGTTTCGTATTGAATATTTAGGACAGTTACGCCAGAGCCACATGAAGAACAGCAAAGTGCATACCCCAAAGGTGGGAGATATTGTCTTAGTGTGGACTGACAATGTGAAAAGAATTAATTGGCCGTTAGGAAGGATTCTAGACGTATATCCTAGCAAAGATGGACTGGTACGTCTAGCCAAAATAAAGACCATATCAGGTATTTTCATCCGACCAGTTCGGAAACTGTGCCCACTGGAATTAGATGACAATGGTGCTCGCTCTGACCTCACTCAAGATGAACCTGCCAGGTCAGACGGAGCTGAAAAGACCATGCCTGATTCTCCTGGTGGTAAAGACGCTGCACAGGAACCTGACCATCGTTATGTGACTACACGAGCAGGACGTACTGTTCGAGTGCCTCAAAGTTACAGACAGTAATAGATGTTGAGTCTCAGGTGAAATTTTCACTGAAACTCAAAAGGGGGAGTGTCGAAAAACTGTTACATCGAACTTTCATATTCTGCCCTTCTGATGGCGTTAATGATGTTTTGAATTGGGTGAGCTGACAGAATTGCCACTTACAGAAGATATATTGCGCATAAAACATTTCCGTGACGTCACTCCTAACACATGTTGCTGGGACTTTGAGAAACGAACGCCAGAGATGAAAAAGAACTGCCGATCAGTGAACAGTATGGAACTAAGGTCACTGTAAAGATTATTAATGATTTGTAAATATGTAACATAATAGTGTGTAGTGAAATTATATAATCTAAAAAATGAAAACCGACTCGGCTAATTATTGGAGATATCTTTATTTCAATTACACTTAAGTATTTTCAGAATCGACAGAAACCGACAGAAGTGCTCAAATACTGTCATCAACCTACTGCTTCCCCGGGAATCTGAGGTAGGATCTTTTATATTTTCAAATTTAAGTATTGATGATAATATAAGAATCCTATAGAAGGAATTTGTAATGAATTCTTTCACGACAGAGCTACTATATTTTTATCAGTTTTTATGGTAAGAAATATAATACAATAAGGAATTTGATTGAAGAGTATAATGAAGGATAATAAATATGTGTCTTACAAGTTACAAATAATGTGTGTTACTATACTGAATTCTCTTAATAATAATGATGATAAAACAAAGGTAATGAACAGATAATATGATATCTCATAAAATATAATTAAGATATTTTATAAATATCAGAAGATCAAGATTAAATGATAGACCTATATATATATATATATATATATATATATATATATATATATATATATATATATATATATATATATATATATATATATAAGGTAAATGTGAATCTTTTTTAATAAAACTTTTATTTTGGTACCCTAACAAATTCTGGATTTTGTTATTTTGTTTAGATAATATTTGTTTTAGAAAGGAGATAATATACAGATGAGTTCTATTTAGGTAAATGCAACTTATAAAGAAAAAGTGAGTTTTTCAGCGACGGCCTGATAAATTTATATTACGATCAATTTAATATAAGTTAAATTCAACTTAGAGTTTTATATATTTAATTTGTAGGAATATATTTTTAATCCTTTTTAGGATTTCTCTTCCCTTTATTCTTACACTTTCGATTAAAATTCCAGCATTAATTAAGTTTAAATTTTCTGCTTCTAAACTTTAGGTTAAATTATTTTGCTTGTACATGATATTTTTCATAAATTGCATACTGTGGCAACCAAAAACAAAATCTAAGTTACACTTTTAATTATTAAATTCATTATTTTTAATCACATTAACATTGCCGTAAATTCATATATAGTGGATTTATATTTCATGTGCATTGCTTTGTTGTGCCGCAATAAACCCTCCAATTATTTTACGTTTTGGGCGAGTCCTGTAAAGGAATAATTAATTAATAACATGCTAAATTGATCACACCATTTAAACTTAAACAGTATCATTTATTAACAACATCAATTTTCATTAATTATTTTAGCGGAGGGGACATATGCGACCAGAATTATTAAAATTAGTATCGTGTCTAGGATTGGGAAAGAAGAGTTATAAATTCTTCTTGCGATTTTGACCCAAAATAAGTGACATGATGTGACCGTAATTTCACTTTTTTAAAGGATAGCAATGTCTTGAAAGCAGCTGAACAATTTTATTAAAATTTCCATCATTTCCGTATTTGCCTCCTAGAAAGGCTACACCTTGTCTAGCTAAAGTACGGGCAATATCCACTAATATTTTTATTACTTCAATATTAAAAATGTGTTCTTGCTCTTCTCGAATTGCTCCTTCTAGTAAACTTTGCTGAAGTAATAGGTCAACTTGACCATTTTTTCCGATAAATGTGCAGTAATCGGCTACAGCAGCTCGATGAGCTGATAAAGAAAAATGTTGCATCTGTTTTCTCTTTTTATTTTTCCCAACACTTTTCATTTTGTGCCATTGTCTCACTCCATTATTTGCCCATGCTGTCTCCGCAAATTCTCTACCAACTCCTCCGGAAAATAGGCAGCAAACGAAGCAGTACGCAGAATCATTTGCGATACTATACTCAATATGGAGATATTCACTATATCAAGTTGGATTGAGTCGGTTTTGCTTGTTTGGTGGAATCTCATTATTTATTGGAAATTTTGGTAACTGTGGTTGATGAGGGCCTATAGAAATTAGGTATGATTACGTAGATTAACAAAGCAAATTTCATTTCTTTCACCAGGATCATGTTTAACTATTTCATTATTTGTGTTTCTTTCATCGAAAATTTCATAACGTGTTTCATTTTGTAAAGCGTTAGAACAATTTTTTTCACGGAATTTGTTGCATTTGTCTCGAATTGACATCATGATAAAGTTGCTGTTCGTTAGAAACACAAATGGATTTGGAGCTTCATCCTACTTTAACTTAAATGCTATTGATTTACATTCCTCAATTTCCGTAACGATCGCAGACATTAAGCCTGCACATGTTACTCACAAGATGTCAGAGATATCGCCTGAGGAATCTCCAGTAATCGCGGAATTAGCTTCAATTTCAGTAGTCGAATCGCTCGAGGAATTTCAAGCAATCGCGGAATTGGTTTTAATTTCAGTAATCGAATTGTTTTCACAGTTTTCTTCGAACTGTTTGTTAGTCATAGGAGGCGAAATTTCAGCTATTGATTAAATAAGAGAGTCTTCATGATGAGGTGTAAAGTTGTCATTCGGCTAAGAATCTGACTCTTTTGCATCGGTATCCAAAACAGAAAGGTACGCAAGATTTGCAGAATCGTCTGCTACAATTACACAAAATTAAATTATTTAATACAAAAAAATAAATAATTTACAAATAAAATGTTGTAAATAATGCATAATGAAAAATTTGTGCATTTAAATGTATATTATTATGAATAATTTCTATTTTTTAATTTTTTCTCTTTTCAATGGAATTATAACTACCGTTCCAGATAAATTCGCAAATAAAAGTTATTTCTTCAGTGAAATTTGATATAAATTATTTCTTATGCTTTTATAATTTTAATGTATTCAGTGTTTATGAAATTTTAATTTAAAGATTGGTGCGATATAAGAACAAGTGGGGAAGGCGATACATAGATATTAGGTACAGTTCATGAAAAAAATATGGCTGGCTTTTACTCAAAAAATAATGCTAACAATAAATTTTAACCTAGCACCAAATTAAAATTATCTTCAAGAGGTAAATGCTGATATCTATATAATTTCAGAAACTGATACCTTTGTTCTTGAGATATGAGGTGGAAGCACTGGCGGATCCAAGGAGGGAGGTAAGGAGAAGGGCGATCCCTTCCCCCTGAGCCTATATTATACCATAGAAAACGAAATAAAATGGCAACAGAAATTTGACTAGAAAAGAGAAAAATGATAATAAAACCGCAAAGATTTTTAGCCAAGTTTTTGTACCATTTCATTTTTCCCATGGTATAATATAGGCTTAGCCCCCACCCCACCCCCACCTTGTATTCGCTTATGCATTGAGGGTTGCGTAGTGCAATATCAGGCCAATGTGTGATATTCAGCGCACTTCCCTTACGTTTAATTATTTAATTCATGCATGCGTACTGAAAACGGGAAAAAGAAAAAGAAAAGACATAGATTATTATAGATTAACTTACCACAGCTGGAGGGAGAGGCTCTATTTTACGTGCAGCTTCAAATGGATTTGATGGTACTCCAACGTCTGAAATTTCACTGAAATTGTATTTCCTCTATATACGGCAATTTCATGTCGTCGTATGTAGTCATCATTGAAACAACTTCCACATTTAACACATTGTAGCTTTTGCCTTTTTCTTTTCATACTTGTTTTTTTTAACGTTCATTATTCTAATCAGCGAAAACTAACTTATTAGAAGATATAACATAACATATAAAATATCGTAAATCAGTTCGAAATCGGATAGTATGAGAATGATACGAACGAGACTATGGGAACAGGGACATAGATAGACCAATAAGAATGTTTACTTGAAACCAACTTAGGAGGGGTGGCGTGGAGGTCGACCTGCTAGAGTCTGACTTTGGTCGCCACATGTTCCGTATTTTAAGGAACCGTTCATCGTACGGTGGTTTTTGTCCAGGGAAAAATACGATTAATTAGAAATCCATGTAATTCATGTAAAAAACTAAAAAAAAAATTACTAAGAAAGTTGTGATCAGTAATTCATTACTGTTAATTGCTATGTGTTTTCATTTAAAAGTGTCCCCTCCCCACTCCCTTGTTGCTTAGAAAGATTTCATGTTCGGTATTTTTAAAATTGGATCTGGAAACCCTAGATCCGATGCATGCGTTTCATTCTGGTGAGGGTTCTCACTTTATTTTGTCTTCACATCTTGTCTAATAAATACAAACTTTAGGATAAAGTCTTCAGGTCTTTCTCTGTTTCTTTGCTAATTGAAATGAAGACAAAACATTGCGTTTTTTGTTTCGTACGTAAAATTGTTCAGCCGATCAAACAAAAGATCAAATACTGTTTTCAATCTGACGATTTGCCGACTCAGAAATCAGTGTGTGTGTGTGTGTGTGTGCGCGCGCGGCGGGGAGGGGGGTGACGCATCCCCTATACCCCCCGATGGGAACATCCCTGAGTAAACGCTCAGTTATGAATCACGTAGTGAACGGTCATGCATCTCTTGCTATTGCATAGTTTGAAATTTTTTCTCACACATATATACACTCACGGACAATGAAAATTACGTACTAAGATGGAAGCATAGGATGAGCCTGAAACTTTGTTGATGGAAGGATACGAATAACTGCTATACATGAACACAAAAACAGCGCAGCAGAATACGTACAGAGGGAACTGTGGTACACAGTCCTGTCATCCACAATAGGGCGTCGTACCGCCTCCTGCTGCAAAACAAGCAGCATACGTCCGGCATTGTGTCGCACAGACGCCTGATGTTGCCCTGCGGCAGACGAGTCCACACCTGTTGGACGTTACGTTTGAAATCCCGAAAATTGTTGCAACGAGGCAGCAGGCGTTTCAACTCGTCCCACACATGCTCGACAGCGGACAGGTCTGGAAAGATGGCAGGCCATGGAAGTGTCTGGACATGGCCCAAGCAGCTCTGGGCGGCCAGAGCCGTGTGGGGCCATGCATTATTCTGCTGGAATTGCGCACCTGGAATCCCAGCAACGAATGGGAGCATATGGTGCCGTAGAATCACATCCACGTACCGCTGGCCCGTCAATGTTCCAAGTACCACTACTAAAGCTGATCGGTTTTCCTAGACCATGGCTCCCCAGTCCATGATGACTGCAGTGGGGCTGGTGGGGCGTTGTGCAGTGGATCTCCACACCCGGACACGCTAAACATCGGTCCTCAAAACGAAGTGGCACTCATCGCTAAACACCACACATCGCCAACCTGTGGCGTTCCACGTTGCTCTGGTCCGGCACCACTGCAATCGGAGCTGTCTACGATCCCGTATTAACAGTAGCACACGTAAGGGATGCTGTAATCACAGATTCGCTTCCTTCAACAGTCGAGATATGGTTCGTGGGCACACAATAGCCGGTACGTGTGCCTGTACCTCGGATCGGGTCGCCGTGGGCTCTATACGTGCCTGCCGTACGATCATTCGATCCTCTCTACTCGTGGTATGCCTGGTCCGTCCAAAGCCGGTCCTCCGTGTTAGGATGACGTCCTGTGACCAGTGATGCCAACACCGTCGGGCGATATAGTGCGAATTATCCACGTGACGGGCTATCCGACGCGCTGACCACCCTGCGGTTTTCAGCCCGATGATCAGGCCTCTCTCGAAGTCCGTCAGTTGCGTATATCGACGTTTCTGGCATCTACCCACCATTATTTTAACTCCGTACTCGTGCTTGCGTCAGCTGAAGCTTCTCACATTGAGGGGGCGTCGACAACACGCTAGATTGTAAGGCCGCTGGCTCATGCTTGCAGCGTCACCCACGGGTGTACGGTCATGCGCAATCACACCAGACTGGGATCATTTGCATACCAGCCCACCATCTCGCTATTTATATCATTTCGCGGCTGTATCGTGTTTTCTTTTTGGTGCGCAACTTTCATTGTCCGTGAGTGTATTACAATTGATGCTTCAATACATAAAAAACATATTTATATAGCTAAGTACATTTACTCTATAAACTCAACCTACATCTAAAATTGAAATTCACTAAGTTTAGGCCTCAGCTAATTATCGCCCTTCTTAAATTATTGTTTAAATATTGACAGAAATAAGAAAATATAGGTTGATTGAAAATATGTACATCAATACCCAGATTAGCGCGATTAAATGGTTGCTGGAAAGAGCTGTGCTAAGCGAAATTATGTTAATCTTGTTTAAGAATCAATATAAAATATATTAATGCATCCTCAGACTTTAAAAATACTGACGAATATTATTAAATGCGTTTAATGTTGGTAATCATCATACAGTAGAATGAAATTAAAGTATTATGTACTCTAATATAAGTAATATTTGCAGTAAAAGAAAATTTAAATTAACAAACCAAACTTTGTATTTCCTAGAAAATTATAAAAGCTTACAGCACAGAAAGGAAATCTACATTTCAAAATACTGTGCTGCAATTTTACAATAATTGTGATGCAGTTCTGTATACATATTGCGTAATGTATCGAAATACGATTAACGTGGCAATGTTTTAAAAACTATGAATTTCGGAACTGACGTTTAACTTACTGTACGTTTCTGAAAATGTTTTAATATACAGTGATAGTATATATATGTGTGTGTGTGTGTCATTTATGATTGGGACTTCGCTATACAGGGTGTCCCAAAAAGATTGAAACTCGCTTTAATTCTTTACCTTTTGGAGATAAGTTGGCAATGTAAATTGCGGAAATGTTGAAAGTAATGCACGAAATGAGACTACGTTAATGAAATAGTCTCATTAATTTTCAAAAAGTTACTTTTTAAATTTTTATACGACCCCCTTAAACAAATTTGGACAATCAGAAATTTTTTATTTTTAATACGAGATCATTAAAAAAACCCGCATATCTGTATCTTTAAAATTGAGCGAGTTATATTTATTTTGTTAATGGGGACAAAATATCAAATTAGAAATGTAAATTTGTGACCTATCACACAAAAGATAAAACTGGATGATAATACATGGGATACCTAACCGCGTAGTGAGTACCACTGCTTTATATGATCTCTGTCTGTGCAATGCTTTATATAGATGGATTTGTGATAAAAAATTTTGACACATATTAACGTATTTTTGATAAACAATTTGCATCGTCAATTTATTTATGATCCCTATTTTCACTGATGAGACAGTCTTTTACATGGAACGGAAGAAAAGTGGTATAAGTCAGATTTTTTTTCATTATCATAATTCAGTTGATTTTAAAGATACAGATATGCGGTTCTTTTAACGATATTGTTGCATTAAAAATAAAAAAATTCTGATTAACCAAATTTGTCTAAGGGGATCGTATAAAAATTTAAAAATTGTAACTTTTCGAAAATTAATGGGAGAACTATTTCACTAACGTAATCTTATTTCCTACCTTACTTTTAACATATTTGCAATTTACATTGCCCACTTATCTCCAACTGGTAAAGAATTAAAGCGCGTTTCAATCATTTTGGGACATCATC
This sequence comes from Amaurobius ferox, assembly GCA_951213105.1. Lineage (NCBI taxonomy): Eukaryota > Metazoa > Arthropoda > Arachnida > Araneae > Amaurobiidae > Amaurobius > Amaurobius ferox. The sequence goes on along the minus strand of OX578142.1, from coordinate 81,171,349 downwards.
TATAAACAAATTATATAACTGAATATCACTGTTCCATGATTGCAACAGACATTTCAAATTTTAGTTCAACAGGCTTAAATATCATTCTAATTGAAATTTTGATTCGTGCTAATTGAAATTTGATCGCAAACTATAAACCGCGCTGAAACGAATTTCGCGTTAATCGGGAAATTGCTGTATGTATTAAGAACTTAATCATTCAACCTGAAAATGTTTGTGTCGATTAGTGTATGCGTCTAAAACTAAGAGCCCACAGAAGCGAGTCACAGGCTTCGCTAAATGGTAGTACACGTAAATACCAACTTATAATAGATCTTTTAAGCTCGCCTTCTTTTGTTATCTGCAACAAGCACATTCCACACCCTCTTTCCCTTGCAGATAATTGAGCTTCATTCCCCTACGACATTTTTTCAGCCGATCATCCTTAAAACAAATACCAACCAAGGTTTTGTATAAACTAATCTATATAAAAAGCTTAATTCTGATTGGAATGTGTGTTCAAAAGTTAGTCCATAGAAATGAGTCATATATGTGAGCTGCCTAATGATAGTCACATATCTCGTATGCTCGTAATTAATTGATGTAAATTAAATTTGTATTTGCTTAAGTAAACCATTCTGTCTTTTTTTTAGACCGAATACAATATATCTAAAGACATTAGAAACTAATTAAAGTGATTAAATTTTTTTCTATTAGTTTCAAATTCATGAATTCATTCACCAGGGACTTTTGCAGAGCCTGGAAATATATTTCTTACACTCCAATTTTGTCTTTTAGGGAAATTGAAAATCTGATTACATTGGGTTTTACCCCGTGTTCAGTATTATAAATGTGCAAAGTTTCAGTTTTCTAGATCAGCGGGCGACTTCTAGTAGACGAGAAAGACAAAAACATATTAGTTAACTCTATACAGCAACAAAATCCTCCCTATGAAATCAATAGCTATCTATATAAATTCAACCTGATTTAGTTCAAAAATGCCATTACAAATGCTGTATCAAACACTAATTTTGACAAAAATTAAGTTTATTATAAAAAATTGCATTTTTAAGCAGTAAATCAAAGTTATTCTAGAACTACAATAGATGGTAGCACTTACAGCTTGTATTGCGTTTCTACTATACAAAAACCTTGAATTTGTTCGTCATTTTGCATTTTGCAACGAGGATATTACATAAAAATGTGTTTATTTTCTATTTATATTTTATTATCCTACAATTTTGATTGATCTTGAATAAATCATGAATTAACCTTCAATCTGAATATTGCATACATAAACCTGACAATTTTTACATAAACCATCAAATTTACAGTGAAAATATAAAGAAAGCTCTCATCATCACTTTTGAGAAAATTCCATGAGCTACACCTCGGCTGCAAGTTTAGTGGCCAAGATAAATTATCGGCTCCTAAGATTTGCTGCAGTTCTTGTTCCAGAACATTGGCCGGGTGGTTCAAAGGTACGCACAAAAAATGCCATTTGGAGGTCCAATGGTTTGGCATGAACCTTTTACTCATGTACATGAACTGTTATTTTTGCATGATACCCGTTATAGATGCTTCTAGAAAATCTAAATATAAAATAAAGTATTCTAATATATCATCAGCAATGAGACCTGTTCCTCATAATGATTCAATATACATTCAATACATTAAAATAACATCAATGGAGCCTCTACTTAATCACTGAAGCTGAACTGAACGATCTTGTTACAGACAAGCTCCCCCTAAATCAAAAGCACAACTTCTCTGATAGCGTCTTAAGCAATGACATTTTTGGAAAAAATGAGTTAACGATTATGTTTACAGAAAAATGCATTCTACTTTAGCAAACTCCTTTTCAATGGATGGTGATTTAGTGAACTGTAATCCTGTGCCAAGATTAATGACTGAACTTAAGCTGTCATATAATTTTAAAAACTGGAGACATTTTATTGACTCATCCAAACAAGTTTGAAAGCAGTTTTCCTATGAAAGCAATAGAATTTCTGTAGCATATGGTATTAGCATTAAATAAACCTATTAAATTTTGGAGGATTACTTCAATATAGGCATAAAGTATGAAAACCATGATTAGAATCTATGTGGTGATATCAAGGTTGTAGCAATACTGATAGGAATGTGTGAGACCAGTAGGCACCTTTTTCAGATTTTGTATTTGATATCGGACAAAAAGCGCAGACAAGTAAAGAACCCAAATAAATACATGCCATCCAAATTACAAGAGTGACTTGGACCATAAACACTGCTTATGGGCAGGACTTAAACGAATTTCCTTCGATCCAGAGCTACCAGTTAAGACACGATGCTAAATCACACTTAGGAAGTGAACCAATGAAAATAATAGAGGCTTCAGAGAGGGCGTGTCTTTACCCGAGGCCAAAAGAGGCTGCTGATAGCAAGAACATATCAACGACGGAAAGAGATGACTGTAACCTGTAGCAGAGAGATGAAATGAAAATGAGATTCTGATAATATCGTAGAAGGATGAAGTTACAATAGATCCAGAGAGAAATGAGATGAGATATAGAAGTTGGTCAGTCAGAGATGACTCTCTAAAAGTATGCAGCTTCAATCAATGAGTCCGGAAAGTACGGACCAACAAACCAGAGCCAAAAATACCAAGGCATGTGCTAATCTTATTAATAATAGTTTAAATTCGCTTTCTATTTGAATAATTTAAGTAAAATGCGATCTCACACGATCGCCTCTCCTTGTTGCGTAAATTTTGCAAGTTGTTATGTAATTTTAATTATGTTCATAATTTGTGTTTTAACAAATGTTAATTTTTATATATTATAATTTAATAGATAATGTATTTATTTACAGATTATGGTAAGTGGGCTCGTACTGAGAAACAATGGTGAATTATTGCGGGAATGTTGTGTTAACCATTATATTAATAATAATAAACACTCAAAATTAATTCACCACGGAATGCAAGGGGGCTGTACCAAATATTGCTGATTTTTTATGCGCATGGGATATATCAAGGAATAAACACTACCTCATCAAAGAATGGTCTTAATGTAAAAATACTGTATATGGAGAACAAAGTTGAAACATTAATCATTTGTGGACAAGAGAAAGATGTACACTCTGTTGCAAAAAATATATGCATCCATAAGAAATTAAACAACAGCAGTAAAATTGGGCATGCATGTATTATTTGAATATATATGTGTCGTACGGCGTGCACGACATTTTGTAATTTCAATTACGGATGCCAACCAAGCTAATGAGCTATTTAAATGCTGCAGAGGGAACCAATGGCAATGCAAGCATAAATAAACAGCGTGCATCCCCTCCATCACAACAACGATTCAAAAGACGTAGTATGACACTACAAGGTGAAAAGAAAAAGTGTTTTCCAGAATGTTCTACAAGTTTCAAGAGATTCTATTTCGACAGCGTCCTAGACGCACCTAATGTTTTTTAGGAGTATTCAAAAATATCTCCTGCGATCGCGCAAAGATACGCGGATCGGCAAAAATGTGATGTGTGAACTAAATATGAGCACAGTGAAATAGTTGCGTATTAAAATTTTATACGCAGGCTTCCAGCATAGTGTTGGCTCCATCAACTATCGAGGTACAAACAAACATAAGGTATGGATATGCTTCATCTGTTATAATGATTAAGGAAGGCACACAATTCATGTGGTACCTATCGTATAAGTAACATTAAGGTCGTACGAACCTATCGTAATACCGAGCTCGTGTAGTTAAAATAAATGAACTACTTAGATTTTCGGTAGCTAATAGTAATTAAATGTGTTCTAAATATATGTGTCTTTTAAATTATGTGTTGTAAATATATGTGTTGATAAAATGTTGTTAAAGATATATGTATCCAGAAGGATTTAGGAATAATTTTAATAATCAAGATCTCTCTACATGTATATATATGAAAGTAAATATTAAAGTAATTGATTAAATTTAGATAAGTGTATTTATTGATATTTTGTGCGATTGTCTCCACAGCTTGAGAACCAGGAGCTTACATGCTCCACCCTTAGTGTCGGCATCATAGGTAAGTCCTATAGTAGTAATTTTGATAAGGAGATGAAAAACGTTCTATTAAGAAATAATGGCAACAAGAAAATGACATTTCAATAAGTGGTAAATCATCCCCTGGCTACTATACAAGCTGATATTCGGTGCAGCATAGATTCAATTAATTTGTTTATGTTTCTCAGTGGAAAAATTCTGCTACACATATTGCAACTGGTCAGCTAATTCACTGCTATTCTGAGAAGGCTGCGATTGCCATCCAAGCATACTCCAGACGTGTTCTGAGGACCCGAATGGCCATGAGAGTGCATTACATCATCGAAGACATTGTTTATAAATTCGTGCAGTATGTGGTCAAGCTCTGTCTTGTTTGTAAAAGGAACTCTGGCGGCTTTACAGAATATGCAGAATAATCGGATGGAAAATATAGTAGACGTACAAGCGAGTTGTTAGATTGGCTTGCAGCACAACTAGAAGAGATCGGTTATCCCATGAGATGACTCAGCAGACTGTAACACCACGTGTGACGGCCACGTGTGTACCGTTCAACAACAAATGAACGATCGCAACGTTAGCTAGTCTCTTCCACACACGTATACGGTGGTTATCAGCACTGAGAGAGAAACATATTCAGTCGCTAAAGGCAACCTACATGAAATCGGACACTATCCAAGCTTACCGAGCTCGTCACTAATTCAGATGGCTGTAACTTATGTTAAGGGGTTAGTGGTAGGCGCCTTAATGTACGTAGACACCTAATCCTACCTTCTGTTAGTTGTCTCCAAAAAATATTACTTTAGACAGGATACATGGAGGATAGCATATGCCTTCGAATAGCTCATAGTGAAGTCATTGGCGTGGGTGTAACTCCTCGCTTTACTGCAAGATCTTCTCGAGCAGTTATCTGTATTGGGAGTCCTGAGTCTCTGCGACGGTTTCTTGTGCCTTCTCTGATCCACTGTTGCCAATATAGAGCAACTACCAGATTACACTGACCAAGATGGCGACTGATACATATGTTGGACCAATCAGCTTCCTTTAGAGCAATGATGCGTCCTTTCGCTAAATCCGACAATTATTCGTAGTGTCATCAAGTGCGTCTCAAATGCATCTTTGTACAGAACTTTTAGTATCAAAGCAGAAAACCTAGTTTTATTGCCAGTGAGTGAGAGCACCGGTAGTTTTAAAAGTTGCACGATGCGACTTTTTCATGTGTGTTTCACGAGCCCTTTAACATCATTGTCGCTGACAATTGAATCATTTGCATATCTATTCAAACTGCATTTGTATGACGAGTTTTGCGGCTGTAGCTCGATTTTTTATGGATGCATATATTGTTTTGCAACAGAGTGTATTTACCTCCATTTCATATGAAACTAGATTTCATTAATTTTTTTTGTTAAAGCTATGGATAAAGTGAGAAATGAATTAACTTATTTGAAAGGTAAATTTCCACTCATAAGTAAGGCTAAGATAAAAAAAAATAATTTCATTGGCCCCAAATTGAGCAACTTTTTAAATATTTTAATTTTAACGAAAGCTTTAACAAAATAGAGAAAATATCATGGTATGCATTTTAAAATGTCTGTGATAATTTTTTGGGAAATAAGAAATCGGAAAACTATGAGGATCATACGGATGAATTACTTGCATTTTACAGAGCCTTAGCTTACAAGATGTCATATACGTTGCATTTCTTTCATTTGTATTTGGATTTTCTTTTTAAGAAAATTTGCAATCTGTTTCAAATGTGCATGGAGATAAATTCTATCTAGACATTGCTCATATGGCAAGGCAAGAGCGGAAAATTAGATTCAAATATGTTTTCCGACTAATGTTAGTCTCTTATAGGAGAAAACCTAACTAGTGACTACATAAGGAAAAAATACAATAGAATAGAAGTATTGTTTGTTTATGAAAATGTAAATAGTATATCATAATCATTAAAAAAATCCATATTTTAGACGATTCTTTAAAGTTAAAAATAAATAAACACGACTTTAATAAACAGTACTTATGGGAAGTAAAAATAGCTGTTTTAACTTCCCATAATTCCGCCATTTCTTTAAAATTGGTACGTGATAGCAAAAAATAAATTTCATATTTAGATTCGGGAGTGTGTAATCTATAAAAATAGTCTAAAAAGTTATAAAGAAGAGAAAAAGTTTTAAAATTAAGAACAGTGTAATTATTATATATATGTTTTATAAGATCTTATAAAACATTTTATTCTTTAATGACAAATTGATCATTGAGTTTTGACCGTACCATTTTTTCGTCGATGTCCAAACAACTGTTACTCCTAAATAGATTGATTACAGCTTCATAGGATTCAAGAAAGCAATACAAGTATCTAAACGAACTATAAAACACTGACAGTTTGTCTTCTGAAAGTGTGAACTTTATTCTGAGGAAGTCTTTATCCTAGAGGCTGCCATTTTGAGAGATCGTTTGAGCCATTTTGAGCCATTTTGAGATGTTAATCGATAGAAAATCACTGTATTAGAAACCAACTTTTGACTGTAGGATATTTTATTAGCTAATCATTATTATATTTATTCTGATATTTTAAATCATTAAGAGTAAAAATAATAGCAAATAACATTTACACTAAAATCAAATGTTTTTCCATAAATAATGGTTAGCATAGTCCTCATAAACTGGTATTATTTATATTAGAATATAATTATCCAGGGTTTATGTGGACAATTAACATACACAGTTACTGAGTACTTTTATATTATTATATCTAGAAAAAAACATTTTGCGGAAATAAGTTAATTGTGAGCTATATACAACTTCGATTACACGATTGCTCGTTGGTCCGAATTTGCAGTAACTTCTGAAAGTCAAATTCTAAAGAAAAATATTATCTCCTGATTTTAGCTCGATCCATTGAACAACAATTTTTGATATCTCTATAATTTAAATATATGTATTACATAAATGCGAATTAATAATTATCATTATATGAAACTAAAGGTTAGAAGGAAAAGGTTAAACACGTTTATAAATGTTTCATCTCATTTTGTCAGCAAACTGAAATATAATTCTTTTAAGACAGACCGTGAGAATTTCAATAAACTAATGGATATTTCACAAATATCAATAAAAATCTTTCATGACGAGAATATAATTCAAGGATAAATGAATTTTTATTGCACAAGTAAAATCGTCTAGTTGAAATTCCTTATACGTAGTTTTAATGAAGCGATTTCATTTCGTTATAACCCCGTTTCTGGTGGTATTGGATTACTTACACCACAGAGAAACTTTTGACCGAAATTCTTGACTAACTATTAACCTAGATAAATTCAATTAGATGTTGTAACAACGTTACTAGGCGAAATAATGTGATTACTTTTAGGAAAAGTCGAGGATTAAGTCAAGTCTGAAAATGTTGCAGTTATATTTGATTACGTCCTGAAAACAAATAAAATTGGCACTGACACTAACGACGAAGTCACATAATGCGATAAAGTTCCATTCCACTGCTTCTCGGCTTTCATATTCATAATGTTTCATAACTTCATAATGAAAAACTGGGATTTAGAGAGGATAGAATAAAACCGTGGCGTAGGATAAGCATCATATCACTTCTCACTGTTTCTGTCTCCGCGACTATATTTTTTCTCAATATATATATATATATATATATATATATATATAAATATAGTCGCGACTATATTTTTTCTCAATATATATATATATATATGTATATTTATATATATATATATATATATATATATATATATATATATATATATATATATATATATATATATATATATATATATAAATAACATGTAAAAAATTGGAAAAAAGAAGGAAGGCTCAGCGAGAAGCTCACTTAATGGCGGTAAGGGGTTGTGACCTTACACCCCAGTTGTCAACATGCATGTCATAATTGCCGCGGCATTGCACTCCTGGACGCCAGTCCTGGCTGAAGCCAACCTCCGAAGTGACAATAACAATCATCACAAGACCGTTGAAAAAGAAAAGTCCAATGATAAGGTGCAGTCCATTACTGGATGGCATACTAGTCCTTCAGACTACTATGACCTTTATATATCTTCGTGTTATCGTTCTGCGGTCCTGTTATTCATAGTATGCGAACCTTCATCGACCAAATTGAGATAAAATTGATTTTAACTATGAACAATATTCATTATTATTACCTTACAAATTTTTAATATAATGTTGCATAAAAGGAATGGGGTATTGCTGTAGATATGCTTGTTGTAGAAATGCCCTATCAAAATCAATACGGATGTCTTCATTGTTGATAATTCTCTGTATTCTAGCCAATCCCACCAAGAATGCATTCCTAAAGATATTCAAGTGAAGATTGGAATTCCAATTTATCTGACCGGTGATGGGTATATTAAAACTGTTTCTTTTATCATAGATAATAAAATTTACAAGTATTTTACTGAAATCGATGCTTAAATCTAAAAATTCCACTACATTGTTATGAGTAGTTTGTTTTTCTTTCAAGATTAAGTTTGGTGGGTAGAAATCAAAATTCATGCTATAATTCTCATCTTCATATCCAACTATCAAATCATCCACATAACATTAGGTATATGATTTCATTATTTAGATGTGATTGGCTTTCATAATAGTTGAGGTACAAATCTGCAAGTATAGATGAGCACCCCCTCCCATGGGGATGCCTTTAATTTGCTGATAGAAAGAAATTCCATTAAAAAGGTAGTTTTCTTTTATGACAATTTTTATTAAAGACAGGATTTATTAAAGACTAAAAATATTTATATATATATATATATATATATATATATATATATATATATATATATTACACTTGGTCATTCACTCACCCACTCAGTTCGATGAGTATTTTATAGATAGTGATTGCTTTTATCCATTTTGCATCAATTATGAATTTTGAAATATCTATTTATTTTGGGGTTTTCTGTACAATAGGTGTAACAAGTTTTCTAAAAACATATTATATTTTACATGTTTTTAAACAAACATAATGAAAACGTAGTAAAAAATGACTTCAAAACATTTTGAACAGCGTTTACTAAAGTGTTACTTAAAAACAACCTAGAAACGGTAAGAAACATTAAAAAAGTAAAATCTTTTCCACTCTTAGAAGATTGTCTAATTAGTAGTAATTAGGCGGATTACACGTTAAATATAGATCAAGTTCGCTTATTCTTTTTAATTCCCCAAGGAAATGGTGGTGGATATTAGTCTTTAGGCTATTTGCACGAGATTTATACATATTTAATGATGTAATGCAGCTAAATGCTTGTTACATTTTGCGCCAATGAGCATGTTCATTCGGCAGTACCTATAATATATTTGCTATTATGGAAACCAACGCATAAAAATATATCATTTTAAATACTGATAACGTATAATTCCTCATTATCTTTACTTAAATATAAAATTGTTTTTAAATGTAAATAAATTATCAAAAAATGGTTGGATTTTATTTAAATAAAAAAAATATTTCCATTTCCATTTAAAATCATTAATTTATATATAAAATAATGCGTATTGTTAAGTTATCGTATAATGACTTATTACTAAAACACATGACTAATGTTGAAATAGTAGAAACACTGGTCAAGTACTGCTTATGTATAATCATAAACAAGCAAAGTAAGATATTGAAACTCGGTAAAAATAAACTTTATTACACATACAATAGGTAATAAGTAATATGTGCAATTGAAAAACGTGACTTTGCGCAAAATCAATAATGAACTAGACAGTAAATTAAAATTCTGCGCAAAGAAAGTTAAGGTGGCTGTTTTACGGTTTGGAAATCTTTGGATTTTTTTCTTCAGTTTAAAAAAGCCTGGACACCCAAATTAGTGTTGGGCCGTGCCCGCCAAACATAAAATGGCTAAACGACTGAACTCAATAACGTAACGTCATCAAGTGCTGCGAAACACGTAAAATGAGGCAAGAAAATGTGCAGGAAAAATAGTGAAGAAAACAAGAAAAAATAAATATAAAGAAAAGTACATGAACGAAATGTAGAGAGCAGAAAATAGCAACATAGAGAAACATTTTGACATGGTTATGCTATTCATTGTAGAAATATAGTGTCATTGATATATCATTACCTGAATAACTGACCTTATTATTGGCATTAAATATTCTAAGAATTTCAAACCGATAACTGAATATTTTTGATTAACAGAGGTAAAAAAATCCAACCGACGTCTTTACATTTATTAGTGATTAACAGTTGAGAATTTGATATTTTGATAGAATTTTGATATTATTTCATGCAGAAATTTAGAGTATGTCAAGTTTGACCAATATACGATGATCCGCAATGATAAAATATTGATAAATGTTCCAACTCTTGAAAATTTCAAGAAAGTCTTTACGGAAAAAATTATTTATAAGGGATAATATCACTTTGAATTTAAACTTATTGAGAATTCTAACAATTTTATGACTAATTTTGATATAGAATAAGAAGGCAGATTGTATTGCTGAATGTTTTAACTGGATTTTCCTTGCTCTGAGGTGACTTCAGAAAAACGCTAGATTAACAATTTTCGGTGTGAATTCACAATCTAATGCAACATATTTAATAATGCACTGGCATTAATTAATCAGATAGTATACATTTGTACCTACATTTTACCGTAAACCTTTTGAACTCATAATAATTATTGCTACTCATAACCTTATACAATCGTAATAATTGCTTTCATCTCCAAACCAAAAACTTGCCGCATTGGGTACTTATGTCTACCGTGTTATAAAATTTCAACTTCTGACTTATTATTTAAGCTTGATTGTGGGAGCAGGAGATAGATCATGGATTAAAAGATAGGTCATGGATTCTCACCGAAAATTGTTTCACGTGCTTTCTCCAAATTTTCTAAGCCACTTCAGAGCAAAGCCAGTTCCAGTTAAAACGTTTATCATTGTGATTTGCCTTCCATTCTATCCTAGATTTGGCCATAAAATTGCTAGAATTCTCAATAAATTTGATTTCAAAGTGACACATCTATCAGTAATATAACGAAAAAGATCAATCATGCATAAAGCATTGATTATGAGACACTTTCCAACTGAAATGCAATTTTATTTGAAAATCTCTAAAATACGATACGTTAAGCGGTGATATTTTTAAAATGATCACAATACTACAATAATTTATTATATTTGAAAACTTCATCGAAAACGAATTATTCAAATAACGTCATCGAAATATAAATCGCCTGGCTTTCAATATAAAAGCAGTGAATATTTCATTTACAAACTTTTCTCCATTCCTTTCATTCAGCGGTAATATTTTAAAACTATCACGATACCACAAAAATTTATTTTACTTAAAAATTTAAAACCATGGAGGTAAAATTAATTTCTAACTCCATGCTCAAAACTTCATCGAAAAGCAATATAGAATCGTCTGCTTCTCTATATAAAATCAATTAAGGTTTCATTCATATCAGTTATATTGCAGACTCCAGAGCTAAATAATTTTGCGTTAAAGAAATTCAGCAATTCTTATACAACTCATCTTACAGTTTGATGTGTATACATCCTCCATACGTGAAAATTAGGTTTCGTTGTGGAAATAATCAAAGTTTAATGATCATTTAAACTCCAAAATATTGTAATTGCGTTGGCACAGTGTATAGACGTACAGAAAAAAATCGAAAATAATGCGGTTTTAGAACGGATGCAACACTGAATATAAATTAAAAAGAACTTTAAAAATCATGATTTTAACACAAGATGGATGCCATATTTCGTTTTGAAATGGGTCACGTGATCTCCTCCTATAATATGGGTGCAATTATTATTTTATTTAAAAAACTACCGAACATATTTTGCTGAAATTTTTTTATATTTTATGGAATAATTTGAATATTTCCTAAAAATTTTGAAGCAATTTGTGAAGTTTAAAGTCGCTTAAAAAATGTTTGAACCCTATGGGACCTAATTTTTTCAATGTATTTTATTTTTTCAACCCAGGTTCAATCCAAAACTAATCGGGTTATATTATGCATTTACATTCCCATATATACCACAGACCTTCGCAATAATATACTAAAATTTCATTTTGATAAAGTCATTTTTACGCAGTTATTGTGCGAACAGACAGACAGAATGAACAAAGACAGAATGAACAAACACTTTTCAAACTATGCTGTAAAGTGTTAAAAATGTATTATATAAGAACCGTATTTAAAAGTTCAGTAATTGGTGAATTTTCAAAGTTCCTTGTCAATGTTAATTTAGTGAATTTTGACTATGTTATATTGGTCAAAATAATGACTGTTAAGTACTGCTTAAAAATGTCTAGCTTGTGTAAAAAACCAATAAATTAATAAATGAATATAGACAATTCAACAAACTAATAATTTCTTTAAAATTATTTTATTTATTAAATGAATTCAGAAAAGTATATTATAATGTGCACTTAGTAAAATTCTTGAAATTTGTTAATTTAAATTATTTTCAAAATGTACATTTACATTAAAAACATCAAACAAACTAGCAGTATATATATTGGAGTAATATGAGGATAATACTAAAACAATGAGCTTCTTATTGAAAATATTAAAAAATCTGATGTGGGCAGCACATGACTTTCCCTGCAAACTTATATCCACATTCACTTTATTTTAATTAAATTAACTGGTAACTGGACTTATTTTCAAAGGTGGAGTAGAGAAAATACGAAAAAACTAAAATATCTCGAGAATGGCTAGTCAGTAGTTAAAAAACACTGGTTCTGCGGGCGGATCGGGGAGGCGGTGCCGTGCGGTCCCGGAGGAGAGTCCCTCTTTTGGGAGGGAGTTTGGTGAGGCGGTGCAGCACCGGATGCCTCTCGGAGGGTCTTTAGACCAATGTCCTCTTTTGGGAGGATGCCTCTCGGAGCCCTCGGCCAAAAGGCCAATTGCGAAGGAGGCCTGATGACTCATACCCTCGGAGTGAATTGTCTTGAGAGGGGATGACCTTTGAGCCTTCGAAAGTGGTTTCAATGGATGTCGCAATCAGCGATAGCACAATCTGGAAATGACGTGTCGCAATCAACGATTGCACAATCTGGAAATGAGGTGTCGCTGACTAACCTTTGACCGGAGTACATTGAAAGACGTGTCGCAATCGCTGATTGCACAATCACAGGAGCTCTTAGCACACGTCCTCCCTCGACGCTGGTCAATGACAAAGTGATCGTTCTTATCAGCGTGACGTAGTTAATGCGCCCTCTAGCGAAAGTTGATGAAGTGCTGCCATCTTTGGGCATTTTTTTCCAAAAGTATTTAATTTCTCTCTTGTTAAGTGAATAGGATTCAACCCTTTTATGTGTTGTGCACTTAAAAACAAATTTAAACTCATACCGCATTATACTTAGTTAAAATTAAGTGAACAAGATTCAACCCTTTTAAGTGTGTACTTAAAAACATGAATGTATTACTTAGCTAAAATTGTATTAAGTGAATAGGATTCGACTATTCTAAGTGTGTGTGTGTGTGTGTTTGATATATAGCAATGTGATTTTTATAATAAGGAAATGATTTCGAATACTTAAAAACAAAAATATAATAGATTACGGATTTCCAGTGAACACAAAAATAGTGTTAAGTGAATAGGATTCAACCCTTTTAAGTGTTGTATACTTATTTAAAACGTACAAAATATATTTCACAAGCTTTAAAATACTACATTATACTTAGCTAAAATTATGTTACGTGAACACGATTTGACCCTTTTAAGTGTTGTCTTTTTAAAAATGAATATATTACTAAATGAATATATTACTAAATACTTAGGCATTTTCAAAAATGGTGCGACAAGCTAGTCACTCCGCTCAATCTGAAAATAATCATCTAAGAGAAAAGTTTCCATTAGAAAATACATGTTATATGTTATTAAGAACTGTTACATATTATAAATTACATGTTATATAAAAAGAAGTGTTAATAAAAAGTGGGAAATATTAGTTGAAGAAGAGAAAGTTTGTGTGATTCCACTTTATTTCACTAATATTTAATTAAATTGAGTTTAACAGCAATAAATAACACGCATAATTAGTTAAAATTGCAATGAAGACCCACAGATTGAGAATATATGTAAATAAAATACAACAGAGCAGATATAAATTTTAAAATGATTGAAAATAAAACTAATCAAATTCTAGCCATTTTCAGGGAAAATATAGGTCATCGAATGTTCTAGCCTATCGGAAATCATGTGCTTCTCACTTTTCGGAGGACAGTGTTTGTTTAGCACAAATCCAACGGTCGCCTCTGAAAAGGGTATAAAATGTGGCCCTTATCGATCAATGGTCAACTGCTATTTTTTCAGCCAGTGCTTTGCTTTTCGATTTAAATACGTTCATCAACATTTACGATGTCTTCTTCTTCTTTTCGTGCTTTTGAAGTAAGTATATTTTTGAATTTCATTATTTTACAATTTATTGTATGTGACTCAACGATTAGCACTTAAATTTTATATTAATTTTTATGGATTTTCAGTTTAATTTTGGAATATGTCCCGAGGAGATGGCCATCCTATGCGCTAACGATTCCATTCCCACGACCAAAGACGATATACATCAGGTGAGTTATTTTAATAACTTTTTCTTTTTAAATTGAAAAATGTATTTGTTTTAATTTTATCCATTCGTGAAAATACTGTTTAATGCAGGGGTGGCCAACCCGCGGCCCGTGGGCCGCATGCGGCCCGCCTTGAATAATTTTGCGGCCCGCGAGATTCATTACAACTTTACAAAATACGATTATTTTGTGCAATATTTTTGTTTCTAGTGTAGTGTTTTGTAACAGATAAATCCCATAACTGTTTCTATTTTATCACGTTGCTTATGTTTTTATACATACTTAGAAGTGGGCAGTATTGCATTGCAGCGATGAGTCAAGTCAATTGATGATGAGTCAAGTGCCTAGCCATTGGCAATAAAATATATATATATATATGCGGCCCGCGGGATTATAATGTTTTTCCGAAGTGGCCCGCAAGGTCATTTGGGTTGGCCACCCCTGGTTTAATGCTTCACGCATTAAGAAATTGAACACAACAATTTAATTGAACCTTGAAAAATATAAACTTATTTCATGCTCCATCTGATCGAAACCACCGCTGACTTTATTAAAACATTTAATAGGACCTACATATAATTTTTAATGTTTCACATATTGAGCCATTCAGTTTAATTGTACTTTGAAAAATATAACGTTATTCCCATCGGAATGGAATTATTGCCGATTTTTAGTGATAGATATTTATGGGCTTCCAAAAATTATATCTTACAACTATAATGTATATAATTTTTTATATCAACATTTTAGTATATGTTTTTAATAACACTTTTAAATTCAAATAAATAATGAGTTTAACATATAACTTAAAATAAAACTAAGAATGAAGCAGCGTTTAAAGAAAAAAACATATTTAATAAGATCTAAATAATACATAGATTTTTACAAAAGTAATATTCTACTAACTTGTATTTCACATATGGAACAGTTCAATCATAGCAGTATAATAGTATTATGGATCTCGTAACACCGAAACTGAGAACCGCTATAGGTGTTTTAAAACATAGGGAGGATTCATTATCCTTGTGTTGCCCTATTTTAGCATGTCCTTCCGCACAGTGGTTTACTAACACAAAATTGCAGCTGTATCCCATATGTTCTTCCACACGTGATTTTATCTCCGATAAGAGAGGTGTTCATTCCTCAGAACTGTTTCCAGCGTCTCCAAATGCATATACTTTTTGGGCCGGTTGATATGTGTGGTCATGCACCACCACTTGTGATTGTTGAAAGGGCAGACTTTTTAACTCGTGAAAAATTAAAGCGGCTACATTTACCGAATAAAGTTCGTGAACATATTCTACATTCAACTTCTCGCGTTTAAAACAGATTGGCATTTTTTTTAAAAATAAGCAACAACCTTCTAGGAGAACAAACGTTGAATGAATGAGCTCTTATCTAAATAATATCCCTTATCGTATCATGTGATGTATCACATGATATTTCTTATCTGTAAATCATGTGATGTATGACATGATATTTCTTAGCGAATCACAGACTGCCATGTGTGATATCTCTTATCGTATCATGTGACACATCACATGATATATCTTATCGTATCACGTGACACGATATCGCATCACGTGATGTACCACGTGACATCACCTTATCTGAAAATCATGTGATCTGCTACGTACGGCATCACATGATATTTCTTATCCATAAATCATGTGATGTATCACATGATATTTCTTATCGTACCACGCGATATTCCTTATCTGTAAATCATGTCACGTGACATCTTGTTAGCGAATCACAAGGATACACGTATGGAATCATGTGACAAGTTAGATAAGGTTTCCGCCCACAATACATGCTACGTGGAGCTCACTTTGACTCGAGACTTGCGCTAGGAAAGACGTCTTTTTAATTTGCTCCTCTTTAGTATATTAAAATATCTACAAACGAATTTTCCACAATGATGAATATGATTGTTTCAAAAGTGAGTTCAAGATGTCTTCGAATTAAAAATAAAGATACATTTTTAAAAAATTCATAACACAATCATCCCAATAAATTTTTTTATCATTCATAACACAAAAACTTTTAAAATTTACAACACAAAAATTAGCTTCATACACATTTCACTCTTTTACATGTTCTGTGTTTTTAATATTAAGGATATGACTGTACCAACTGCCCCTGTGAAAGCTGGTGTACTGTCTGCTGCAACACCGACCGTGAAAGCTGATGTTACATCACTTGTGAAAGCTGGTATACTGCCTATGACAACACCGACTGTGGTGGGAGAGGCCGGACCTAGTGTTCCCGTAAGTTATTTTATTTCATCTTTTGGAAGGGGTAGATAGGGAAAATCGGCTGTTTCTGGGAGTATAGGATTGTATCGTCTTCTATTACAGAAACTGTTATTTCTCTTAGAGGAATTGCAATCAGTAATTTTAAGAAAAACAGCTGACTCGCGATTTTATAGCGCGTTTTTAGAAATTTTCTAGAAAAACTAATATGGACATTTTATCTATTTTATAGATATGTCCCACCTGCCACAAGTCTTTTACGCAGAAGAAGAGTTTGACGAGACATTTAAACATCCACACAGGGCTAAAACGCTTTGTTTGTGAAGAATGCCAGACGAGTTTCACTCGAAAAAGCGATATGGTACGTCATGCTAAAATGCATGAAACAAGTTTAAAATGTGGTGTGTGTGATGAAGAGTTTTTGTCCCGAATGGATCTCCTTCGCCACACGAGGCGACACCACAATGCTGTACAGCACAAGTGCGAACTGTGTGATGAAGCATTCACACGACGCGACGTGCTGTTACAGCATATTCGCCATGCTCACCCTCACCCTTCGTCCAAGGGCGTGAAACGAAAGACGGCCGATGTTCATAAGATTGTAAAGAGGCGAAGCACTCTAGCAATGAGAACTCTTCGTCATTACAGCGAGCTTTGGGCGTTTTCACGACCCACACTTTGGAGCCCACCGAGGAGAATCGACAGGATCTAACACTGGCGTTAGAAGAGATGCGTGTACCACTGATTGCCTTGTTGAGTGAAGAACTCTCGGCTAATCAGATAAAATGGTACCTGGTCCTCTACGTAAAAATGGTCCGACTGAATTCTGAGGGGGGGGGGAAGGGAGCACGATGGCCTACTTTTATAGTAGGTGTGGAATTGACCTGATTTCTCACACGATTGAGCAACATGTGAGTGAGGGGTACCGGAAGATTCAGAGTGCTTTCGAGGATTATCAACAGTTGGGGTCGGGGTGGTCTTTGGATCAAGTCATGAAGATGGATGCGTGGGCAAGTACAGGCCTCTTCGCCCCACAAGTTGTCTGCCCCTGCCCCCCAAACTTGCGGCCTAAAAAGCACTTATTAACATTGACCAGAAGTGTTTCGTGTGCTGCCTGCTCGCTCACAGACTCAATTTGCATTGGTCTGAAAAACCCGAACGTGTGGCTCATTATTTGCCTAGGGAGCATGAGATAAACCTGGGGAATGTGGAGTGCCCGGTACCCGTGAGTAAGGTTGGTACCCTAGAGAAGCTGAGCAACTGCCGGATTAATGTTTTCGGCTATGAGGATGAAGAAGTGTTTCCTCTGCACGTATCTGCAAGAGACGATGGCCGAGTGCATTAACCTTCTCCTCATAAGTCAAGATACACAACAACAATACTGCCTGATTCGCAGTATGTCGAGACTTCTGGGGGATTTATCTCACTATGAGCACGCCTCTCACGTATGCTATCGGTGCCTCCACCGCTTCACCCGAGACGATTTACTCGTGGCACACACTCCCTACTGCAAAGAGCACGCACCGCAACGTGTTGAGATGCCAAGCCTCGAGAAAAGTTGTTTAAAGTTCTCCAATCTGGAGTATCAACACCCAGTTCCGTTCGTAATATATGCCGACTTTGAGTCGCTTTTGGTAGAAGTGCCCAGCGCACAGCCTAGCGATAGTCGGTCCTTTGTAGAAAAGGTAGCCCATCATGAGGCTTGCGGCTACGCATACGTCGTCGTGGGACCCCAAGGCGAATCACACAAGCCCGTGTATTGCTATCGGGGCCCCGACGCCGTAACCCATTTTCTGCAGAGGATGCTCTTGGAAAGAGACGAACTGGCCGTTCGTTTTAATAGCATAGCACCTATGCGACTTACCAGGAGTGAGGCACTGGCCTTTAACAGCGCATCCCACTGCTATCTGTGTAAGAGGGCCTTTGCAGAGGACGGTGACCGGTACATTATGAAGGTTCGCGATCATTGTCATATTGTTGGAAACTGTAGGGGTGCAGCACACTCGAATTGTAATCTTAGATACAAGTTACGCAAGAGTGTCCCTGTAGTGTTTCACAACTTGAAGATCTATGATTCGCACCTCTGAATGTCGGAGCATGGAAAGCTGAAAGACCACAGCTTAGAGGTCATTCCTCAAAATATGGAGAGATATATCTCCATCTCCCTGTACCAGGGAAAGGAGAGTGTGAGGCTGCAATTTATCGATAGCCTCCAATTCATGAATGCTTCCTTGGAGAAGTTAGTGGCCAATTTGCCAGTTGCTGAATTTAATATCTTAAAGGCAAACATACCCATCAATTTTGAGCTGCTGCTTCGCAAGGGAGTGTACCCTTACGAGTACATGAATTCGTTGGCGAAATTCGATGAGCAGGTATTACCTCCACTCTCGGCTTTTTATAGCACTCTGACGGATGAGACCACCACCGCTGATGATTATGCTCATGCTCAGAATGTATGAAGAACATTTAACTTGAAAACATTAGGGGAGTACCACGACCTCTACGTTAAAAGTGATGTTCTTCTGTTGGCCGACGTATTTCAGCAGTTTCGACACCTGTGCAGGGAGTACTATGGGTTGAATTATGTCCACCTGATGACAACACCCGGCTTGGCATGGCAGGCTGCTCTCAAGATGTGCAAGCAGCCCCTCGATCTAATGACAGAGATTGATCAGCATCTCTTCATTGAGCGTGGTATCAGGGGTGGCGTGTCTGTCATTACGAAGCGTTTGGCACGTGCAAATAATCCTTACATGGCGGAGTATGACCCAGCACAGCCCACCCAGTATATCATGTATTTGGATGCCAACAACTTGTACGGGTGGGCTATGTCTCAGCCCCTTCCATATGGAAAGTTTGAGTGGGTGTCACCCACGATTGCTACAGAGGCTTGGATCCTGTCTTGCCCCGACCATGCATCGGTTGGCTACATTTTGGAAGTCGACTTGGAGTACCCGCCAGAACTTCACGATCTCCATAATGATTACTCTGTTGCACTAGAAAGAATGCTGATTCGAGAAGAAGATGTCTCGCCGTAAACGGTAAAGATCATGGAGGAGCTTGGAGTTCCCCAGCTCCAAGAACAAGAAAAACTTGTTCCAAACCTGTACAACAAGAAAAATTACGTGGTACATTACAGATGCTTAAAAAGTGTACCTGCAACTGGGGCTGCACATAACATCTGTGCACAAAGTCCTTCGCTTCCATCAACGGCCCTGGTTGAGATCGTACATCGATTTCAACACTGAACAGCGGAAGAGGTCTCAATCGGGGTTTGAGAAGGACTTCTTCAAGCTCATGAACAACGCCGTATACGGAAAATCAATGGAAAATCTGCGTAACAGAGTTAATGTAGATTTGGTCACCGACACCGCGGGGTGAAAATCTCGTGGCGGTGCCTACATTCAAGCGCTTCATAATTTTTTATGAAGACTTGGTTGGGGTTGAGCGGGTGAAGAACTGTATCGTCTTTAACAGACCGATTTACGTTGGATTCACCATTCTGGACCTGAGCAAACTCCATATGTACACATTTCATTAAGGCTACATGAAAAAGTACTATGGAGCAAAGGCTGTGTTACTGTTCACTGACACTGATTCTTTAACCTATGAGGTGCAGTGTCGTGATTTTTATCAGGACATGTAGAGAAACAGCCATCTCTTTGACACCTCTGATTTCTCCGTGAACCATCCGGCATTCAGTGGTGTTAATAAGAAGATTGTTTGTTTCAAGGATGAACTGAACGCGCAGCCGGGACTTGAGTTTGTAGGGCTCAGGTCTAAAATGCCCTCACTACTGGCAGTTAGTGGTACAAAAAAGACAGCCAAGGGGGTCTCCCGATCAGTTATCACTAAGCAAATGAGGCATGAAATATACAAAAATTGTCTTACTGATAAAAAAGTTGTACGTCACGTCCAGTATCGCATCGGGAGTGAGTGTCATCAATTATACACTCTAAAACAGTGTAAGGCGCCACTCTCTCCGTACGATGATAAACGTTACATAATGGACGATGGCGTACATACTTATGCTTACGGCCACCATAGAATTAAAGGTGAAGACCAAAGAAAGAAAGATGAAGACCAAAGAAAGAAAGATATAGAGATATAAAAAAAAATCCAAGTGCATTGAAAAAAAAATATGGAAAGAAGAAAATAA
The DNA here is from genome assembly GCA_951213105.1 of Amaurobius ferox. NCBI lineage: Eukaryota > Metazoa > Arthropoda > Arachnida > Araneae > Amaurobiidae > Amaurobius > Amaurobius ferox. The sequence goes on along the minus strand of OX578142.1, from coordinate 81,150,348 downwards.
AATATGGAAAGAAGAAAAGAAAAAAATCTAAGTATTGTGGAAATATTTTTTTCCACTGTTATAACATTTTTATGTTAAAACATTTTTATGTTAAAACATAATGTATTCATTTTAATGTTTGGGAAATAGGCCTGCCAGTTTGAAAGTATACTACTTTACATTTAAAATTAATTTTTCACTGTTTAAAAACAGTTAAGTTTAAATTCTTTATGAAACTTCATCTTGTAAAGTAGAAAATATAAGTTTCTGAATTTATAAATTCGGATTTATTTTTTAAAACTTTATCTTGTAACATTACAAGTATCTGAATTAGAAAATTTAGATTTATATTTAAAAACGTTGTCTTGTAAAATTACAAGTATCTGAATTTAAATGTTTAACTTTACTTATTTTAAAATGTTTTTAAAAAACAATAAAGATTAAAATTCTTCATAAAATTTTATTTTGTAAAATTACAAGTATCCAATTTTAAAATGTAACTATACTTATTTTAAATTGTTTTTTTTTTTTTAAAGACAATGAAGTTTAAATTTCTTTATGAAACTTTATCTTGTAAAATAAAATTACAACTATCTGAATATAAAATTCAGATTTATTTAAATTATTAAAAAAAAACTATTTCAGACTGGTGGGGAACGCTGCCCTTAAAGAGCGTAGTGACAGAGTGTGACATCTCATGGGGCTGTTGGAATCACACAAACTTTCTCTTCTTCTACTAACATTTCCCACTTTTTTCTAACATTTTTTTATATAATTTACAATATGTAACAGTTCTTAATAACATGTATTTTCTAATGGAAACATTTCTCTTAGATGATTCTCTTCGGATGGAGCGGAGTGACTAACTTGTCGCACAATTTTTGAAAATACCTAAGTACAATTTAGTAATAAATTAATTTTTAAATAGACAACACTGTCATAAGGTAAAATTGTCCTTATCAAAAATTACCAGTATAGGACGTACCTATGATGCCGCCACTAAGGGTGGAGCATGTAAGCTCCCGGTTCTCAAGCTCGGACTACGAACACACAAAACATAAAGAAACACACATGCTTAATTGCTCAATTTATTTTAATATTTTACTTAATAGATATCTATTATATCTGGAGTAACTATGCTCTAATTAAATCAATTACTAAAAGACACATAATACTGACAATATTACATTAATAGCTATATATATATTTACACACATAATATCTTTGATTTAAATTTCTTAAAAAACAGTTTCCTTTAAACAATCGATAAAGAATGGTTCTTATAGTTCAATATTACGAACTCGTTCATATGGTGTACTCATATGAACTGGTAGTCAATTATTTTAATAATCGTTAAAGGTGTGCCTTCCGTGCTAATAGTGACAATTGAAAGTTGGTTACCTTTACTCTTTGTTACGTGCATATTCGTGCCATCTCAATGATGTGGGAAAATCGTTGCACTTCGCGTACTTGCGCAGGCTACCATTCTATTGCTCACAATCTACAGACACTTTTTCACAAAAACCAAAAACATGATGCTGCCTCGTTCGAAAGTTTTAAGACGACTACCAAAAACTTCAGGTGCGTCTAGGACGCTGTCGAAATTGCATCTGTTGGAAAGTTCTAGAACATTCTCTCAAACCTTTTTCTTTTCACATTGTAGTGTCGTTGTTGATTCGTTGAAGTGAAGAAGGGGATGCGCTGCTTATTTATGTTTGTATTGCCATTGGCTCCCTCCGCAGCATTTAAATAGCTCATTAGCTAGGTTGGCATCCGCAATTGGAATTTCGAAATGGCTATGTTGGCATCCGTAATTGGAATGTAACATGTAATACAAATATTGTGTTACAAACACTTAAAAGGGTCAAATCGTGTTCACGTAACATAATTTTAGCTAAGTATAATGTAGTATTTTAAAGCTTGTGAAATATATTTTGCACGTTTTAAATAAGTATACAACACTTAAAAGGGTTGAATCCTATTCACTTAATACTATTTTTGTGTTCACTGGAAATCCGTAATCTATTATATTTTTGTTTTTAAACATTCGAAATCATTTCGTTATTATAAAAATCGCATTGCTATATATCAAACACACACACACACACTTAGAATGGTCGAATCCTATTCACTTAATACAATTTTAGCTAAGTATTACATTCATGTTTTTAAGTGCACACTTAAAAGGGTTGAATCTTGTTCACTTAATTTTAACTAAGTATAATGCGGTATGAGTTTAAATCTGTTTTTAAGTGCACAACACATAAAAGGGTTGAATCCTATTCAATGAAAACAATTTTGAAAATGCGTAACTATACTTGAGTATTAAATTCATTTAAAAAAAAACATGTGCTAAAAAATCGTAGTGTTAGAATCCACTTAATACAATTTTTGTGTTCATTGGAAATCCGTAATTGTGTATTCAATTTGTTTTAAAAAACATATGCTGAAAATCGCAATATAAAATCCACTTAACACAATTTTATATTCAGTTCGTAACATTACATTCTGTTTTGAAACGCACCGAAATCCCTTTATAAAATACATCGCTATTCAATCTGTTCACCGAGCGAAAAATATTCTATCTTCCGTCTTCTTTGACAAGCATCTCTTCGATTATAACTTTATATGGAGCGTGAGCCAGCTGGCACAACAGATAAGACGGCAGTCTTGTAATCGGATGGTTCCGAGTTCGAGTCCCGTATCTGACAAGAGAGAAATTAAATACTTTTGGAAAAAAAATGCCCAAAGATGGCAGCACTTCATCAACTTTCGCTAGAGGGCGCATTAACTACGTCACGCTGATAAGAACGATCACTTTGTCATTGACCAGCGTCGAGGGAGGACGTGTGCTAAGAGCTCCTGTGATTGTGCAATCAGCGATTGCGACACGTCTTTCAATGTACTCCGGTCAAAGGTTAGTCAGCGACACGTCATTTCCAGATTGTGCTATCGCTGATTGCGACATTCATTAAAACCACTTTCGAAGGCTCAAAGGTCATCCCCTCTCAAGATAATTCACTCCGAGGGTATGAGTCATCAGGTCTCTCTCGCAATTGGCCGAGGCCTCTTTCGACAGAGGCATCCTCCCAAAAGAGGAAAAGACCCTCCGAGAGGCATCCGGTGCTGCACCGCCTCACCAAACTCCCTTCCAAAAGAGGGAAGCTTCCTCCCAAAAGAGGGACTCTTCGCCGGCACCGCCTCCCCGATCCGCCGCAGAAGGTTGATCTTATTTTTTTCTTCATTAAAAATTACGTATAAAACAAGCATTTAATGGATATATTTATCCATACGTAGTTTTTACGTTTGATTTTGACGATTTTTGCTGGTCATTTTGCAAAAACTTTACTTTTTTCGGACGCGTACCAAAATCTAATCAGCACCAGAGTAATCCATAAGCGACTTGTCTACCGAATTTTGTGAAATTCAGTTCATTAGTATTTTAGCTAGAGTGGATACAGGCTTTTGAGGGCCATTTCGCATAAAAGGGCGGGTTCTTTTATCCCAAATCGTACCCAAAACTAATCAGCACCAGATTCGCCCACAAGTGACTTACCTACCAAATTTTGTGAAATTCGGTCAATTAGTTTTTTAGTTAGAGTGGATACAATATCTACACAGACAGACACACACACAGACGTCACGCTAAAAATAGTTTTTTCGTATTCTAAAGGTCTTGAAACGTGTAGATCCGTCGAAAACTCGAGTTACGATTTTCGACATGATTCCAATACTTTCCCTATACATTACCATGTATTGCAGGGAAAGTAAAAAAAGTAAATAGTGGTTAAAAATTTATGCAATACTCAATGTTGTATTTTATTCAATACTATCTACATTTTATATATTCTAAAATATTGTCTACTGTCAATATTGTGTTGAAATACTTGCAAAAATATATGACGTTTATGTTATAATATTTAACTAACATTGGCTACTGGGAAATGATGTTCTCGTATTAATGCACTGATAATATTTTATTTTACTTAAAAACAACTAAAACTTATATCGTTTATCGTCACTGTTTTAAATTTTCAAGAAAGTAAAATAAAAAACGAAATTTTCGATACAAAAGAAGTATTTTTGGGGAAGAGTTCACTTTAAACGGTTCAAAGTTAGACAGATCAAGCAAGTGCAATGGTGCATTATTTGCTTGCCCTAGAGGGCTAAAGAAAAAGAATGGTGCTACAGTTCATTAGTTACCACTTTTTTCAGTTTTGTCTTTATGGTTAAATCTAAAAAGTTTGAATTGATTTCAAAAGTATTGCGATTTTTCCTGACTTTCTTTGCCAATCATTGTAAAGAAATTCTTTCTAACATTTTACGTAGACATTTTTTTTGTAATTTTTTCACTTTCTCTACATTACTCAATATATATAAATGGGATTGTTATGGGGGGGGGGGGTATATTGTTATACAGGGTGTTTTAGCATGTTTGACCTCGCTTTTCGAACTTTCAATTGATTTTAAACACATGCTTCGAATTTGAAAGTTTAAAGTGAAATGCTTAATTCTTTCATATAGTTTTTCAGATTGAGGTATTTTAGAAACATAGGGGGCCTTAATTTTTATAAGTTCCCTTGAGCGAAAGAAGTCTAATTAGAAAATTTCTTGTATAGCAATGATTCTAATGACAACTAAGGTGTAAATATCTGCAATATTATGATATATTGCTATAGAGGGTGTTTCAGTATAGTTGATGACCTCGCGTTTCGTGCTTAAGCAATTGGTTTCAAACACATACTTCTAATTTGAAAGTTTGTTAAAATAAAATGCTAAATTTTTTCATATATTTTTTGGTTGAGGTTATTTTTAGAAAAAAAATAGGGGGTCTAAAGTATTTCCCCTTGAGCAAAATATGTCCAATTAGAAAATGTATTGTATAGTAATGAGTCCAACAAAAAAATAAGGTGTATATATCTGCAATATTATGATATATTGTTATAGATGATGTTTCAGCATAGTTGACCTCGCGTGTCGTGCTTAAGCAATTGGTTTTAGACACATACTTCTAATTTGAAAGTTTGTTAAAATGAAATGCTAAATTTTTTCATATATTCTTTTGGTTGAGGTTATTTTTAGAAAAATGTAGGGGCCTAAATTCTTATAGGTCCCCTTGAGCAAAATATGTCCAATTAAAAAATGTCTTGTATAGTAATGAGTCCAAAGAGAAATAAGGTATACATATCTGCAATATTATGATATATTGTTATAGATGCTGTTTCCGTATAGTTGATCTCGCGTTTCGTGCTTAAGTAATTGGTTTCAGACACATGTTTCCAGTTAGAAAGTTTGTTAAAATAAAATGTTAAATTCTGCCATTTACTGCTTTTGGTTGGAGGTATTTTTATTAAAATAGGGGGCCTACAATCTTATAGGTTCCATTGAGCAAAGTAAGTTTAATTAGAAAATGTATTACACACATAGTAATGAGGGCGTGGTAGCCCATTGGTTAGCGCGCTCGAATTATACTCGGTAAGCCCGGGTTCGATTCCAGCCACTGCCATAACTGCCGCCGTGTTCATGCGGAGTACGATCACGTTAAACATGTGGGTCCGAAAGTCCTTCCGAGAGGTTGGTGGTAGGGGAAGGAGGGTACGGTCCCTGTGGATGCCTCCCCCACTGGGTTCCGGTCTAAATTGGGTGGCACTTCCCGACCGTCCAAACTGTTACCTTACACCTTTCTGGTAGGTCGGACGGTCTGGGTTTCAACAACAGCAACACATAGTAATGAGTCTAAAGAAAATAAGGTTCAAGTAGTTGCAATATTCGATGAGTCACTTCTCCCCTAAAAATACAGGGTCAGCTACAAATAACATTGTTAATATACGTTATATGCGAAGACTAGTTTCAATTTGGAGTTCACCTCTGCAGCAGAGTCAACAATCGGGGGAAAATAGTCGATTCTTTGAAACGAGAAGAATCTGATTCCAAGTTCTCCAATTTTGGTAGTTTAGTAAGCTACTTCTATTGCATTCTATTGTAAATATTGCAAATATTGCAGATAATTGTACTGTATTTTTTTCTTCAGACTAGTTTTTATATAGCTCCACTTTTCTGATTAAACTTTTCTTCTATTAGGGGACCGTATAAAATATTAGACGCTCTATTTGTCAGAAAATACCACCTCCCGGGAAAAATATCTGAAAAAATTTCGCATTTAATTTAAAACCCTTTTATTCGAAAGTATGTGTCTAAAACTAATTATCTAAGCACGAAAAGCAAGGTCAAATGTGATGACAAACCCTGTACACATAAATACACTTCTGATCTATTGATGAATCTACGTATTTTAAATACATGAAATATTTCATATGATGACTGTGAGATTTTGAATGTGCAGATCGCATCTCATCTTCGAAACGGTTTACATTGGAGTCACTCACGAGTGACATGAGATGAAGAATAGATTCAAGTCTTCTTCAGCATGGAATCTGGAGTTTGCTTAAACTTCGTCGATAGCCAGAAATGGCTATAAAGGTTATATGGTGAACCATTTAGATGTGTCACGGAGCCAAACGCAGGACTTTGCGTTCTAAAAAGCAGAAAATCTCGTTCGACAGACTGTTGCAACGGCGGATATCGAAAAACATTGCTAACAAAGAAGAAACGATTTTGTGCCATTATGGCATTTTTTGTACACTAGGTATTTTCTTCTATTCTTAAAATTTATCATATCTTATGCACTACTTAATCAGTTTGATTCGCAAGATTTACGCAATTCACAATTCCTTTTTCTGTTTCTCCAATTCCAATTTCACAGAATTTAGTACATGCATAAGTGGAGATGCTGTAACTAACATTTTGATATTATCTGTTATTAAATTTGTAATTCAACAGTGTTAGAATACGGTAATATTTTTTCGTTTTAATGGGTGTAACTAAATTTAATTGAAAAATTGCATCATAATGTGGGATTAATTGTAATTGAAACATGATTTAATAAAGAAACAAGTTGATATCGAAATTGAAATCTCTCTTGGATTAAATCCCACATAATTATTTATATTTTGATAAACGTTGTAAAGACTCTGTACAAGACTGGAATATTTAAAGTGAATTTTACACAGTTTATTTTGAAAGTTCTCAAAAACATCATCCACGCTGTCGAAATATTTAAAATATATTACCCATTTAAATTTTTCTGCCGTTCTTCACTATGTTTTAGCAATGACTGTAAATGCTAGTGTGAAATGCGAGTGCCAAAATAAGAAAATCTACAAACACAGACAATATAATGTAGTAATGAAAACTAGCGTCACTTGTTAAATTATAGTCTCTTCAATGAGGCTATTTTGCGAACAATTTAATGGAACTTTTGTATATAAAAAATTGTGTAGAATAATAAAAAGCATGTTTTTGCACTGTCTCGTATGCCAATTAATCATAATTAGTGCTTGTAACTCTTTCGCTGTTTTCCTGAATTTTTTAGGTTTCTATCTCCATTTTACTTACGGAATTCTCGACAGAAAAGATCCAAAATTTTCTTACATGCAATTCCAAAGAATGTATAAAAAGTGCAGTACTCAATTTGCTCAAATAAAATTAACACTAAGGTAAAGTATACTTGTGAGTTTTTTGAATAGTATGATTAATCTGATTTTTCCAATTTTTATTTTATGTTAATTACGTCTATCGATTCTTTTATTCTGGCAAATGCGCTGAAAATTGCACTTAAATTTGACACAAAATAAGAGAAATTGTCAAAGCCAAAAATTGTCAGATAAAATGTGTCCCGTATAAAAGGAAATATTAACAGGAAAGATCAATGATGCTTAAAGCATTGATTATGAAACACTTTACAACTTCAATGCAATTTTATTTAAACATCTCTAAAATGCAATACATTCCTCAGTAATAGTTTAAAACTTATCACAATACTACATTAATTTATTATATTTGAAAACTTAAACCTTCATCGAAAAAATATGAACTACATTCAAATGACGGCATTGAAATATAATTTGCCTGGTTTAAACACCTCTAAAATGCGATGCATTCCTCGGTAATATTTTTAAAATTATCATAATACTACGATAATTTATTATAGAAAACTTCATCGAAAACAACTGAAATGCATTCAAATGACGTCATAGAAAAAATAACACGCCTGGCTCTCTCTATAAAAGCAGCATTTCATTCATAAATAGTTACCATTCATTCCATTCATCACAATACTATAATAATTTATTTTATTTAAAACTTAAGACCATGGAGCTACAAGTAATTAAACTCCATGCGTAAAACTTCCTCGAAAAAAATCGTCCTTCTCTCTGTAAAATCAATGAATATTTCATTCATATCAGCTATGCAGACTCCATGAGCTAAATAATTTTGCGTTAAAGAAATACAGCAATTCTTCTGCAACACATTCTACATATTTTGCTGTTTACATTTTACATAGGTGAAAAATAGGCTTCGTTGTAGAAATAATCAAATTTGGATGATCATTTAAACTGAAATATGTTGTAATTGCGTTGTTTCAGTATGTAGATTCACAGAATTTAAGCAAAAATAAAGTGGTTTTAAGACGGATACAGCACTCGATATGAATTAAAAAGAACTTTAAAAATCACGATTTTGTGGCCAGATGGATGCCATATTTCATTTTGAAGTGGGTCATGTGATCTTTTCATATCATGGTCACGTGATCGCTTCATATAAGAGGTGTAATTATTATTTTAATTTTTATTTAAAAAACTACTGAATATATTTTGCAGATTTTTTTTTTATATATTTTATGGAGCAATTTGAATATTACCTAAAATTTTCGAAGCAATTTGTGAATTTTAAATCCGCTTAAAAAATGTTTGAAAAATTAGGTCGCATAGGGTTCAATGTATTTCATTTTTTCAACCCGGGTTCAATCCAAAACTAATTGGGTGATATTATTCATTTATATCCCCAAAGGTTCTACAGGCCGTCTGAACAAGATACTAAAATTTCCTTTTCATACTATAAAGTCATTTTTATGGCAGTTATCGTGTTAACGGACAGACAGACAGAATGAACAAAGTCATAAATACTTTTCAACTTTGCTTTAAAGTGTTAAAAGTGTTAACCAATAGTATAATTTTGAGTACAATTTATAGAAACAAGGTAGAAGGATAGCATAGCAGAAAATAATGTTGCCCCAGAACCTCAGTAGATAGATTGTCAGAGATAGAACACGTGGGCGGTGTGTGTGTGTGGGGGGGGGGGGGGGCATGGTTCAACTGGATTTCTAGTTTGAGTCTCAGTTGAGACACGGATTTCGTACACATTTAATAAAATGAGCCTCTCTGGCCTGATATAAGCCAGGCTGAAATGGTTGAAACTTCTCGAAAATATAAATTTTGCAGCATTTCGACTTTAAACCGTCGTTGGTCGCTCCAAATTAAACAACACAAGTTTTTCTCACACTAGCTTTTCCCGTTATTTTAAGCAGTCTAATTAAGAATAACTCTTCAGAATCTTTTTTTAAGGAATTATATATTTATTATTTAGAAATTCTAAACAAGGAAGTTGCAATAAAAGTAATTTTTCACTACGATTATGCAGGATATTTAATGGCGAAATAAAAAGACTAAAATATGAACAAAATACAGATATTATAAATCGAAATCTAAATTTAGTATACTATTCTTGCATATTAAGTTCTTGGAATGAGAGTCAAATAAATCAAATGTAATGTACCTGATTAAATTGAAACATTATTTTAGCTGAACCCATCACTGCTGCTCATCTGGACGAGTGTTCTGCACTAAATAATTTGGACTGTATTGTTGAAAAATATTGGAGAGCGCGTGGCCTAATGACTTAGAGGTAAATGGCTTTGCATTTGTTAAATTATTTTAGCTGATTTTCGCACAACATCTGGAGCATACGTATGATAAACGATCGGAACAAATAGGTTGCCCACAGGTTCTGTAATCCTTTCTTTCATTTCTGTATTTTCTATATGTACAGCATTCTTAATTAAGCTAGGATAAAATATGATAGAATATTCATGTTCAATTTCAAACCTTTCATCTAATTTTCGTAGTGCTAACTGCACCAATCACAACTTGTAACTCGGAATCCCAACTAATAACTTGGAATCCCAAACAATTCTAACAAATATTGATTTGCTCAAAAATAAACAAAAGCACAGATGTTCAAACTGTGCTACTAACAAACAACAAGTTAAAAAACAAATTAGGCGAACAAAGCACGCGTATCGTTGCTTTATCTGTAAAAATATAAAAAACAAACGCCAATTGTCGCTTAATGAAAAAATATCTCATGCTGTTTAATTGCCAGTGATCGCTTGATGAGAAAACTGCTCACATGATGAACACTTGAGCAAATAACGGATTGCTTGAAAGCTAAAGATCAACGAATACTTCTTGTAACTAAAATAGATTGTTTAGAAGATTCAGAAATTCAGCTAGAATGAAGGTGCCATACCCATGGTTACTTCCATATAAGTAGCGCGGTTTATAGGCAATGCTTGAGAGAAATGCTCATTCCTCATAGCCCTACCAATGATGGTTAAGACATTGTTTAAAATGTAACATTTGCTCAGACTGATTTCAGAATAAAACTGCAAAATAAAAACCTCGTTAGATACTGCATACAAAGTTGAATAATGGCATCAATTTCGTTTAATGGCTGGATTAGAGCTTTCTGACTCCATCTAATTTATCCTGACAATGAATATTATTTTCAACTTTGAAGCCAGTTGATACTTTTATTCAACTTTGTATGTTGTGTATAACAAAGTTTTTAATTTTATATATTGTTTTGAATTTTCATTTTTAACATTTACGTCTTGGCAATTCCAACATTAATACACTTAAGAACGCGTGCATTTTGTTCTCGGACTCTCTAGAGGGACCAAATTTGTTCAACGACGTCACTAAATTTCCTCGAACGTCACTGGATCCTATGTTCACAGCACAATTTAAAATCTTTGCGCAAGTTATTTACGCCTGGTTGCTGTCACTTCAAAATTAACAACTATTTTTAACTGTAATGCATGTGTTTTGGCAAAATTTCCATTACGTCAAGCTGACAGCTTTTCATTGGTTGCTGGAATAGGGGCTCAACCACACATTAAAGAACTTTCACTGACACCATAAATGACATGGCACTATAAGTATATAACAGTCTTACAAAAATAAAGGGATAAGAGAAGTTAAAGTAACAAAAAATTTATTTTCAGCTTTACTGAAATAAATTTCTCAAATCCTTTTTTAACAATCGTATCTTACACTTTAAGAAACGTAAAAATATTTTAATTGTTTAAATATGTCACCAAGTACAATATTACGCGCATCGAAACCTTTCAGCAGTTTTTCTCAAAACTAAATTGGTTGTCTCGAAGGTAAAATCTTCTCGTAACAGTGGATATTTAGGATATTTAAGAAGGCCACAACGGGTTTTTTAATAAATGAATTGTTTAAATTAGTCCCGTATATTATTTTTAATGATGAATGTGATGTTTAATTTTTAACTTCCGTAATTTTTATAAGTATTAGCGTTTTTTTTTCTTTTTTATTTTGGTAATATAAAAACATATTCGAATTCTTCAAAGCATGTTATCCTTCAAAAGATATGTTATTTTTACAACTTAAAATTCTTGTGTTATTTTTAAAATTTTAAATGCATTTTTATTTAGAGGAAATCAAATTTCTAACAATTAATATATTAATTAAATTGAGAAACTTAAAATGGATATCAATTGATACATATTGAGTCAGTGAATAGAGTTGAAATAGTATATGGATAGGTGCAAAATCATTGACAATCAGCGAGTACATATGAAACAATTTGGCAGTCAGGCAGTACTTATGTGATAAAATGTTAGGTACCGCTGATCCCGAAGATTGAATCTTTACACACTTATAGTATAAACCACGTGACCCAACCTCACGGATTTTCGATTCCTTCTTAGGATACAGAGAAAACATTTTTTTTTCAAAAAATATTTCTAGACATTCAAGAAGCCCCCCCCCCCTCGATAATTTTTAAAGGTTAAATTTCGCATCGATCACAGGACAGAACCTGCAAGGGACAATTTCCTTTATTCCCTTTCAAAGGTGGAGGAAATAACTGGTTTAGAAATACTTCCCAGTGACCTAATATAGATGAATCTTTTCAGACGCCCCTCAGTGACCTGGTAGAGGATGCAACTTTTTTGACGCCCATTGGTAACCTAGTATAGGATGAATCTTTTCAGATGCCCCTCAGTGACCTGGTAGAGGATGCATTTTTTGACGCCCATCGGTAACCTGATATAGGATGAATCTTTTCAGACGCTCCTCAGTGACCTAGTACAGGATGAATCTTTTCAGACTTATAGTATCGTTAACAGAATATAACCTAATGGAACTAGATTTTCGAGTTCCCGCACAGTGACAGGAAAATTGAAGTCTTACTAGTCTTTTCAGACCCTCCAGAAGCCCTCTGAAACTTTACCTACTTATAGTATCCACTTATAGACCACTGAACATAAACTAACTGAGCCACTTTTCGATTAAGAGGACTATTTTTGACGCTAAGCGCACTCATCTTTGACGAAATAAAGCGTATTTAAATAGGTTGCAACTTTAAATTTATTTAGTATATTTATTTCCCTGACTTTTAAAGGCTTAAATATTATATACATAATACGTGTATTAAATGTTTCTTTAGTTATATATTTTAAACATTAAAAGCTGTGTTTAATTTATATATAAAACAGTGATTACCCAGTACAAATTTTACTTCTGCCAAATTTAACTTACTATCGAATTTTATTTCTACTGGGGGGGAGGGATTTAGAGATAGAAAATATCTTGAATTTGAGAAATACTGTTTTCAAATAGAATATAAAATATCTGATGTGGGCAGAACATGATTTTCCGTACATAATGCAAGTACATTACTTCTTTTAATGTGTAATAATGTTGGACAAGATCCAAGGTGCATTATTCTAACATTAAAAGTACACTGTTATCTGGTGATTTTCTGGATAGCAACATAAAAAATTATTTTGAAGTACTAAATTAGCTTATTTTTCTTAGATCTAAGTTGATATTAGAAATATTGCTAGCATCTGCTAAGCAATATACTCCATTATATTTAAATATGTTAATTATAATTTCCTCAATTTAGTCCCACATTATTAAAAAATTGTCTTGTTGGTGATGTATTGCCAAATTAGTCGCCAATGTAATCAAACTTTTCGCCATATGTTAAATATTTGATGATACTTACTACTTTTCAATTTAATATATTTTTAGATACATTTATATGAAAAACCGGCAATATCTCTAAAGCTATTCAAGTTATCATTCAAAAATTTTTGTCATTCGTTGTATAATGAAAAATAATATGTACAGAATTATTATTAATTTTATTCATTTTATATTTATAATTATTTATATTTATTTAACTTAAAAATCTTGGAACATATTAAAATAGTTAAGATTTTTTCAAAAATTCATTCGAAAATTTGGGGGTATTCCGAATGTTCGCTCGTGTTTAAAATCAATTGGGTTCTAGTATTCACGGATCATAATAATGGTACAAAATTACGTTAGAAATGCTCCATTTGTTCGTGAGATATCTCGTCCAACATGCACACACACACAGACATCTTCTCAAAAGCATTCGATCTTTGAAACGTGCTTCCAAAATTTGAATTCGAATTTTCGATCCCGATACAATACTTTTCCTATACATTCTACTATGTACGCAGAGAAAGGAAAAACCTTATTTAATGTTAGTGAATATAAGCAAATCAGTATTACAAAAGATTAGAAAACCACTTCCTGTCATTAAAATATGTAATTTTTTTTTAAAATATGCCTGCATGGGACAAACATCAAGCAGAAAATATGAAATGAGATGTTTCTGAGATTTAAGCGAAGTAAGCTGAAAACGAAAACTCAAATAAGCAAATTCTTGAAGGAAAAATTCTTCGACCGTTTTAAATAAAAGTTTAAAATTAATCTGATCTTGTGTGGAAATAAAATAGTCTTGTGTCGAAATAAAATGCCAAAATATATTTTAGCGTCGTCTAGGTTTAAAAGAAAGTGAATATTATGGGAATGTTAAAAATGTTAAAATATTTGCAGTAATTAAACATTTTGCCGAATTTTAATGATTTAATTATTCTGATTGCTATCGATTTTAGGAGCTATTGTTCGACATTTTAATTAAAGCGAGACTGTTAAAGTTTTAAAATTACATAAACATAAAAATATAAATAGTTGTAATTTTAATCTTATTAAATTCATTTTTGCCAATTCTCGATGTATATATGAAGCTGAAGATTTTAAAAACTATTGTAAAATATATTTGCGTACAGTACACGCCAAAAACGTCGATATACGCAACGACGGATTTCGAGAGAGAGGCCTGGTCATCGTGCTGAAACCCGCAGGGTGGTCAGCGCCCGGGACAGCCTGTCACCGTCCAACGGTGATGGGAGCACTGATCACGTGACGCCACTCAGAGTCGGAGGATCGGCTCTGGACGGACCAGCCATACCACGTGTAGTACTATCGAATAATCGTGCTGCAGACACGTATAGAGCCCACATTGACCTGATCCGCGATACAGTCACACGTAGCGGTTCCTGTGTGCCCACGAACCATATCTAGACGCTTGAAGGAAGCTAATCTGCAATCTCAGCATCCCTTACGTGTGCCTCTAAACGGAACCTTAACACGGGAACATCGGCGACTCCGCATGCAGTGGTACCGGGGCAGAGCAACGTGGAACGCCACAAATTGGCGATCTGTGGTGTTTAACGATGAGTGCCACTTTAATTTGGGGATAGATGTTCAGCATGTCTGGATGTGGAGGTCCCCTTCACAAAGCCACAATCCCAACCTCGTTACAGAGCGCCACACCAGTCCCACTGCAGGCATCATGGGCTGGGAGACATAGCCTACGACAGCCGATCCACTCTAGTAGTGGTACCTGGAACATTGACGGACCAACGATACGTGGATGAAATTCTACGCCCCAAGTGCTCCCATTCGTTGCTGGGATTCCACGTGCGCAATTCCAGCAGGATAATGTCCGGTTACATGCGACTCGAGCCGCCTAGGCCTGACTGAGTCTTGTCCAGACACTTCCATGACCTGCCCGCTCCCCAGACTTGTCCCCTATCCAGCACGTGTGGGACCAGTTGAAACGCTAGCTGCCTCGTTGCCGCAATATTCGAGATTTGGAACGTAACGTCCAACAAGTGTGGAGTCGTCTGCCGCAGGACAACATCAGGCGTCTGTTCGACACCATGCCGGACCGTATTTCTGCTTGTATCGCAGCACGTGGTAGTGCGACGCGCTATTGAGGATGACCGGACTGTGGACCACAGCTCCCTCTGTACGTGTTCTGCTGAGCTGTTTTAGTGATCATGTATATCATTCATCTGTATCCTTCCATCCATAAAATTTCAGGTCCATCCTATGCTTCCTTCTTAGTACTCAACTTTCATTGTCCGTGAGTGTAGATAAATGTTCAGATGCAAATGAAATGTTCCAAAAATACACAAAACAAGAAATTATTAACGAAAATCTCCTATCATTGAATTAGTAAACTGTATCCTGCCCATAAGAAGAAACTGTGCACAAATTTTGGAAGATAGCGAAATATTTTTAAAAACAAAGATGTTGGAAACATTGTTGTTGAAGAGAGATCAGGTTCCAGTGATCTTTTAGGCAGTCATGATCCTGGTCTTAGACCCTCAGATTTGACAGATAATCAGAAAAATTATTTGATCAAATTAGGGTCTCATTAACCAATTTTAGCATTCTTTCCAAGGGATGGAAAAAACAGATTCAATCCCCATTGGTATAAAAAATGTCATTACTTAGAATACAGTACAATAAAAGATTGTGCATACTGCTTTGTGTGTTTTCTGTTTCCTCGTGGAGTAGGTCAAGAGCAGATTGAAGATGCATGGTCGAAGATTGGAGTAAGAATTGAGGGAAAATGAGGAGTGTCGAAAAGCAAAATCTTGGAATGTTACAAACTCTCTTTTCATCTATTGCACACAGATCAGCATGCCACAACTATTGTGACTTTTTATTAAAGGAACGACACGTTGATGTGCTTTTTGATCAAACTATGAGGTTAGCTCTTATAGAAAATGAAAGGGTATTGTTTCAGAACATAGAAGTAGTGAGAATCTTGCTCCACACATTCAGGACTCTAAGACGTTAAGGGATAGTATTTCAAGGCTCAGGCCCAAATGATGGTAACTTTGTACAAATAGTATCTCTGATCTAAAGATATAACCGCATCTTGAAAACGTGGTTTGATGAAAGAGAATTACGGCCGTACCATGTGATTTACATGAGTCCTGAGTCACAAATTGAGCTTATATATATATATATCTTGTTGCTGAAGAAATAAAAGGAACAAATCTTAAGGAGATTAAGAGCTGTGATTTTTTCTCAGTGATGGTTGATAATACACCTGACAGTTTACAAAAGGTATGCTTTCGATTGTTGTCCTTACTGTCGATGAAAACGTCAAAACAAGAGAACGCTTGCAAGATGTTTCTGAATGCGCTGAAAAAACAGGTATTGGAATGGCAAAGCAAATTTATGAGACTTTGAGAAAGAAAGAAATTGACACATCCTCATTGGCTTTTCAGTCATGTGATTTTGAAAGTTCAATGTCAGAACAGTTTAATAGAGCACAAAAGAAACTCTTTGAAATCATAGAGCATCATATACCATATATTCCATACCAAGATCACAAGACGAACACAGCCGTAGAACACAGTTGCAGTATCAGCATTATTATTCGAGACTTATTCGACATCTTTGAAGCATTGTATGTTTTCTTCAATTCAAGTACTAAACGTTTCGGACAATTGAGGAATAAGATCAAGGAAGTGGAGAATGTCCTGAATAAGAAATCTGTCGAAGACTGGGTGGACAACCAGAGCAGAGACTATAAAAAATATAAACACATTATTTGAACCTATACTATCTGTATTAGAAGAAATTTCCACACAACAGGAATTAGACTGTGCTACAAAAGCAAAAGCCTACGGATTATGCAAAAAAATGAAATCATTTGATTTCATTGTTATATTGTTTTTTATGAAAAACATTATGTATAAGATGAAGATTTTGACAGAAACGTTGAAAATCCCTGGTCTGAATTTAATTGATTGCATTACAGTTGTTGAAATCACAGTAATAATTTTGGAGGAGATTAATACTAACCCCACAGAAATGGAGAACTTGATCACAAGTGCGACAACATTTGCTGGAAACATTAACATTGATCCTGAACATGACTTTCATCTGCCACTTAGAAGAGGAATGAGGCCAAGAAGATATGAAGAATATGCTGAAAATGAAGTAAGCATAGATCTAAAACATTTCTATAAAAAATAGTTCAAGGTTGTCCTTGATACGCTATGTAGAGGCCTTAAAGGCAGCGTGGTTGCTATGAAGACAACTATTTTCCCACTGCATTCAATTTTCAAGTTCCCTTTAAACAAGAATAATCAGATAAGCGAAGCAATTGAAGAGGTTATCATTATTTTACCTCCATCTACTTGGTTTGATGTGCATGTTCTACAAAGTGAGTTAGAAGTCTTCTTTAACATATGGAAGGAGAGACATATACTCTCGTTGGAAACGTTGAAGAACGTCATGGTTCAATTAAAAAAAGCATTAAAGCTGGCTTTCAAAATGTGCCAACTGACTGTAACAGCTGGTTATGGAGTCAGCACAAATCCTTCAGTCAGTTAACGATTGTGAAAAGTTCCTTGAGAATAACAATGACAGACATGAGGCTTAACAGTATTATGCTTTTTAAGTCCGAAGCAGACTTGAGAAACGAAATCAACTTGGGAGATGCTGTGGAAAGGTGTTCTTGCCAGAAGCAAAGACGAATAAGTGTCTCTGTAAAATAAGTTAAACACAGTAAAACCTCATTTATCCATATTCCATTTATATGGATTTCTGTAGTGCATATCATAATATCATGGTTTAAACGGTAATGTATTAGTGAGGAGGAAGAGAAAGTACCACAGTAATAACTTGAAGCCAGGGATGATACTAATTTTTAAATAAATTTTATCTAAAATGTACCAAGTCTGCCAACTTGGATCTTGATTTTGCCAACTGCACATGGATTTCTTAACATTGGGGGGGGAGGAACTCCCTCCCTGTCCCCCTTTAGCAAGGGTCCTGGTTATCATATGTAGTCGATTTAACATTAAAATAATTTTGCCGTAGATCCTATAGATCATTCCTCACTGTGGAGGAATTCGTTGCATTAAATAGGGAAATTCATGTGCTGCCCACATCAATTGTTTTAATTTGCAATCGGTAATACTTTTAGTTCAATAGTCATATATACTGTATGAATAGATCTTTGCAATATCAATTTTTTAAATTTGCAATCGGTAATACTTTTAGTTCAATAGTCATATATACTGTATGAATAGATCTTTTCAATATTGAGCATTTATATTAAAATACGAAAGGAGAGTTGAACTCCAAATAAAGTATTGTTTACAATTCACACTGATTTATTGCTAATCGTAATATATAACCTCGACTTTAGGATCCCGCCGTGTCTAATCGTCTTTATTCGTTTAATGAACCCAACGAACGTTCGTTCTAAGAAAACTTTATCTATTATAGAACAAAAGTATTTATTTTGGCTTTCATCGCTCAAATAGAAACACCATATAAAAATTATCTCAAACTCTGCAACAGTTCGGAAAGATCCTATGCCACTACTGAACGCACAATTGAAAGCTAATTTACATTGAAATTAAACCTGTGTCAACAGTTCTTAACGGTAGGATTCGAAAAGCCGTAAAAGGATCTTTCTTTTGTGTACTTTTTACGAACAGAAGTAACATTGTTAGGTGGATCTGGATAAAGCGCAATTTCAGCTTCTTCCTTAGAATTGTTTCTCCTAATAAAAAAAATTCTATTCTTTAGAAGTAGAACCTTAAAAGCTGCGAATAAAGGAAATGCAGCGTTTGAAAACTGAATTCGATAGCCTAAATGGAAATAAATATTACAGTATAAATTCAAATTGGAATTTATCCGTTGAATCATTCTTTATTTACACATTTAATCTTTTTTTTTACTCTTTGGAAGGAGTTTATAGTTATTTAGCAAGCGAAATTCAAATAATAAGGATACGTTCATGTATAAAACATGCCATAATTTAAGATTTTATTATTTAAATCAATATTTGAACGGATTTTGTATTTCAATCAAATTTCCTTTACATAGTGCTATCGTTGTTGAGCTTTCAATTTGACACTAGTTTATATATTGTAAGCAATATCAAATTTAAACTGACAGAAGTATAAGTATGCAAATTGAATAAAATTCAGAACTTAATTCATTTTCATCTTTTTGCTTTGAATTTTTTTTGTAATAGTAAACTGCAGAGACGCCATTGTACATTTTAAGCTATGATATAAATTAAAAAATGGTAATATAGGGTGATATGTCACGGACATTAAATTGTTAAGTCATATAATGTAGAGAAAAATTGAAATAATAAAATATTTTTGAGTTATGTGGCACTAATATACTCTCAAAAGTATATAGTAAAGCGTTTTTAAGAAAATGGATCAGTTAATGAAAAGCCTGCCTGTCCTCTCTTTGCCTGCAAGAGATTCAGTTTCTCTAAAATGCAATAATAACCTCGTTATTGTTGAATTGTTAAAGGTTTTAGAGCATGGTTATTGTGAGATCAGATTTGAGACGAGATTTAGCGGAGACAGTTTTATGTTGAATATTTATGATCGTCTGTAATGCCAAACAATGGCATCAGACTTAAGGACGCCCGTTTTACAGTACCCTGACCCGAGAGGTCAAATAGGCCATAAAAATACTGTATTTATCGTCCGACGTATATTTCTAAGACAGCAGACGATATTTATAATATATTTTAGGTTACTTAATGTCAAATTAAATGAAGATAATTACATTATTTCAATTTATCAGTACATTATATGACTGTAAATGATGTGTAGACTATTCGATCATTTTATATAACCAGTTGTAATGTTTAATAAGCTATAAGATGTTATTGGATCACCATGCTGTATTGACCATACCATTACGCCCCTGTACACCATTATGGAGCAGCAATATCAATCCATACTTAATGAAGTATTTTGCTTCGGTGATGGGGTTTGTTATGACTGATTTAAGAGCAGTGGGAACAGCTTAGTATCAACTTAACTGAAGAAAATAATAAAACACCACAGCACTGTAAGTGGGTAAAGGCAAGATAAAAAATTACTCATAATTTAATTTAACATATTTATTATTTATATTTATTTTACATCTTAATATACCTATAGTTCAATTATATTAACTCATTTATACCTTACTTACCCGCATCTTGAAAGATTTAGATGTGTGATGCCAAACCCTAAGTAAGTAGTAAATTTCTTAAGTTTTTAATGACCTCATTATAACTGTAAATTATAAACAGGTACATTCCGTCACATCACTGCTGCCATTCTCATCTGTTACTTGCATATTTTGAGCAGTACAAATATCGTTGTCACACTGTCAGGACAGCTGCTTGACATACCCCTCCAACGAAAATAGATTTTTGTGTTTGCTTGGTCATTTCTTTTGACCTCTCCATATCTGCACACCTCATAAGTTTACTTCTTTCAGTCCTTTTCGTCTTCTCATCTCTGTCGCTGTAAAATTTGTGAGCTTCATCAGATTCGCCTAATTTATTGTAGGGAAAGGATCTGTCATAGAAAAGTTGCCTATTTACTCTGGTTGGCCCGTAAGCAACTTACTTAATATGACGAAAAATCTGCTTGAGGGAATTTCTATCTGAGAAGATGTTCCATGTGAATATCACTAAGCCGTAAATGTAGTATGTTGTAATTCTGTTTAATTTAATCTGCATGGCTATGTAGTTTGTCATCAGCACCCATTGAGGTCTGCATTGCCATCTTACTGGGACTGGGATTTGTAGACTACAATTACAGAACACCACAGATTCTAAGTTGCATATCTATATTTGTAATTTCTTCAATTTAGTATAAAATATACTATACTAAGATAAAATATCTCATTTATCAATCCTGCAACAATTTTGAGTTTTCATTAAGGCAAGCGGAAACATGACCTTTGAAATTTAGATTTCAGACGCCGATTCATTTTTAACATAACATTCATTTTTAAGTAATATTCATATTTAATAATGGGTACAGAAAAGTGTACTTAAGTACCCAAAGTGGACTTATGGGTACTTAAGGATGTAAAAAAAGTAATGTTTAAGAGGCGAATCAAAATGTATTTCAACCAAGAATGTATTCATTTTTTCTTTAGATAAAAATAATTAGCTACTATAAATGAACAATCTAGATTTCATTAAATATTTTAACATTGGGCTTCTACAAAAATGCTATTTTAAAGCAAATGCCTTATAATAGAATAGCGTAGCACTTCTCCTGGGACGTAATAAAATGAAATTCCAAAATGCGATGCATTACTATGTAAGAGGCTAGCCAATACTTTTTAAAGGAAATTTAAGGCTTGAGCAGCTAAGCGGAATAACGACGAAATATGCTTTTTGTGTCTAAAAGCCAGAACGCTACGGAAAGGAGATGAACTGCTTTAAGATCGGGAAAAAAATTTCAAATATGCGTGAAAGAATATAAAAATAATCTTTTGAAAATGCTGAATGTGCATATTTACTTTTTATTCTTTAAATTGAATTAGGTATAAAAAAAGAACTCGGTTTCCGAAAAATTATAAACATGTTTCTTTTTCCCTCAATTTTCTTTGCCCCATGGTTTTACCGGTCTTTTTTGGCATCGTGCTTCTTGAAATTACACCTCCTCGGTTTTACATCTTTTGTTTCTCCTTGCGAAGATAGCAACATTTCTCCTTGCTGCGATAATAGCATTTCTCCTAGCTGCAATGAAGTACGTTAGTTTTCCGCCGATGCCAAACTTGCTTGAATAAGCTAGGTTGCGCGTTTTGCTTGTCTTGGTCAATAGGGCTGTTTTCTGCTTTCGAAATGTTATTGTACGCTGTATTTATAGGAAGATATTATAGTAATTTAGTTTTTACAGTCTTTTTCAGCGTTTTTTAAATATACACTATTAAAAGCGAAATAAGGAGATGCGTCCCGCAGCTAGCGGAAATCGCGTGGTTACACCTAGGAAATACACCATTTGACCTAGAACCTCGATCGCTATTTTTTAATGTATCTAACGAATGGAATTTATTATTAGAGAATTCGAAAGTTCGAAAAATTTGATTGATATTTCAAAATGTGTTTAAAAGCTCCAAAATGTAGATAAAAACAAGTTGTGTGGAAAACTTTCTCCTTCTATTAAAAAAAATAAATGATCTTCATTTTTGTTTGAATGGAAGATTGTAAATTTCCCAAAAGTCTCTAGAAATCCAATTTTCAGAAAATCGACAGTTTTTATACAGAAATTTAAAGACGGGTGTTTCAAATATTTTCGATTATTTTCAGTAATAGTCATTTAAAACTATCGCCAAGCAGACGAATTTTGTTACTGTTTTACAAATAAATAAGGGGGTAAATAGGTTTCATTTCAAAATACCGTAACACATATCGCATATCATGTCCGTTAATACATTGCTCATATTTTCAACTTGACTTTGCCCCGCTCCAATTGCTAGAAAATGGTAGACGGGTTTCAAAAGACGATATTTGAGTACAAGGACGTTCTTTGTGCTAGTATACGTGTTGTGTGTTTTGCGTCAGTGCGTTTCTATCCTTGCTGTTGCGTGGATGCAATTTTCACTCTTATTGGAACTCTTGGTGGAGAGGCGGACAACCGCTGTAATTTTAAATATGCGTTTTTATCTATCTTAGCGACTATTGCTCCAATTTTGATAAAATCATCACGTTGTACACTTTTACTCTGTAATAGATCCCCCTGATCTGATCATGCTAAAGTTCAACCCAATTTTGTTGATTCTCAAGCTCTGCACCGGCATGGAGGACTCAGAACGTACTAAAAACTGTTTGCTATAAAAATTGGTTGCTATACGTAGTGAACGTAAGCTGCGGGTGACGCAGCTAGTGTTTTAATATATGCAAGCGAAGGTGCAGACTTAGTCTTATGATTTAAGTGTTAATTATACATTATATTAGAAAAATAAGCAAACTTGTTTATCAGTTTTGCAACAATTTGTAAGATACGAAAACAGTACCTGTAAATATTAGTTTTCGGGCACAGATTATTTTGCATTTATTATATTCAAAGTCACATTTATATTTAATAATTAGCACTTAAGGGGGCAAAAACTGAAGAAATATAACACCAATAAAGCTATTTTTCAGCTCTTAAGTAATTCTTTTTCTGTTTGGATTTAAAAATATCTGGCTACTATGAATGAGTAATCTATTTTTTATATTATATATTATGCTTGTAAAAAAAATTACCATTTTAAAGCAAATACCCAGCAATAGAATAGCAGAGCACTTCATCTTCTTTGGACGTATTAAAATGAAATTCTAAATTGCGGTGTATTACTATTTTAAAGGATAGCCAATACATTTTAAAGGAAATTGGAGGTTCGAGACGCTAAGCAGAATAATGGCGAAATATGCTTTTTATATATAAAAGCAAGGACATAACGGAAAGGTGTTGAACTGCTTTAAGACTGGAAAATCATATTTCAAGTATGGGTGAAATACAAAAGAACCTTTTGAAAATGCTGAATATACGTATTTCCTTCTTACGCTTTAAATAGTTAGTTAAATCGTCTTGAATAGTATCCTCTGAAGCAGTCGAGCCATATCACATTGCATTTCCACTCATAAAGTATTCATTTTTTCTCTAGATAAAAATAATTAGACACTATAAATGAACAATCTAGCTCTCGTCAAATATTGAAGCAATTATGCTCCTGGAAAAATTGTCATTTTGAAGCAATTGTTCCATAATAGAGCAACTCAGCACTTCTTCCTCCTAGGACGTAATAGATTAAAATTGCGAAGTTCGATGCATTAATTTGTGAAAGGCTAGTCAGTATATTTTAAAGGAAATTTAAAGCTTGAGCAGCTACTATGAATAGCGACGAAATAGAATTTTTTGTATTTAAAATCGAGGACGCAATGCAAAGGAAATGAACTGCTTTAGGATCCGAAAAATATTTCAATTATGCGTGAAAGAACATAAAAAGAATCTTTTGAATATGCTGAGTGTGCGTATTTAATTCTAATGCTTTGAATGTTTCGTTAAATTAACGTCGACATCATTTATTATTTCTGAAACTTTGAACTCAAATCAAAATGTATTTCAACCCATAAAGTATTCATTTTACTTTCCCTGCAGTGCATGGCAATGAATTAGAATCGTGTCGAAAATCGCAAGTCGAGTTTTTGACGGATCTACAGGTTTTGGGACCTCTAGAACACGAAAACACTATTTTTAGCGTGACGCGTGTGTGTGTGTGTATGTGTGTGCATGCAATGTATGTATCCAATCTAACTCATAAACTAATTGACCAAATTTCTTAACATTTGGCAGATAAGTCACACGTTGGTTACCCTGGCGCTGATTACATTTTGGTTCGATTCAGGAAAACAAAACCTGCATTTTTTTGCGAAATTTCCCACAAATTTGTATGCAAATCAAACTTAAAAACTGGGAAATGGACATCAAATCTAAAATATCCGATCTAAAATAAAATACTATATGTGTTCAAAATTGTTAATTAAATGCTTGTTTTATACGTCATTTTTGATCACAAAAGGAATAGGATCAATCCCATTACTGTAAGATGAATCATTCTCGAGATATTTATGTTTTTAATTTTGAAGAGCTGAAGACGTTTTCACTGTAGTTAA
Source organism: Amaurobius ferox (assembly GCA_951213105.1). NCBI lineage: Eukaryota > Metazoa > Arthropoda > Arachnida > Araneae > Amaurobiidae > Amaurobius > Amaurobius ferox. Next base: position 81,125,544 of record OX578142.1, on the reverse strand, counting down.
AAAAACTATTTAATGAAATTTCTTAATACTTAGTAGTTAAGTTCCTTGATGATTATCCAGATGCTGATTAGATTTTTATGTCATTCAGAGAAGTATAACCGAATTGTTTTTGCGAAATGACCATCAAAATTAGTGAAAATCTGAAATAAATGACTGAAATTGTTGAAATACATTAATTAAGTACTTCTTCTTCAGGTAAATTTTGACAAATAAGGGAATAAAATTGACCCCATGACTATAGGATAAACCAATCTCGTGATATTTTGAATTTTGTTTTGAATTTTAAGAACCTGAATCATTTAAAGTAAATTAAGTTGCTAAATGAAAATAAGATTCAATAAAAAGGCAAATTGTGTGTAATATCAAAAAGTACCCATGTTATTTTATGCAATCAAAATCAATTTAATGCATGGTGAAATAAAAAATGGCAAAATGAATTTAAATCGTCAAGGAAAGTCATGTGCTGGCCACATCAATTTTTATTATTCGATAAAATAATTAGCAACTATAAATGAAACTCTTAGCTATAGTTAAATACTGAAGCGCATTATGCTTCTACAAAAATGATTATTTTAAACCCAATGCCTTATAATAGAATAACACAACACTTCTTCCTCCTAGGCGGTAATAAAGGAAATTTCAAAGAACAATGTATTACTATGTAAAAGGCTAGCCAATACGTTTTAAAGGAAATTTAAGGCATGAGCAGCTAAGCGGAATAACGACGAAATATGTTTTTTATATATAAAAGTCAGAAGGCAAAGAGGAGGAGATGAACAGCTTTAAGACCGGAAAAATATATTTCAAATATGCGTGAAAGAATATAAAAAGAAACTTTTGAAAATGTTGAATGTGCGTATTTACTTTTTATACTTTAAATATTTCGTTAAATCGTCGTCAATGACATTTGTCTATTTTGAAACGTTCAATTCGAATCAAATGGATTAATGTATTTAAATATCCATTTTTTCTGTAATAAAATGTTGCTTTAAAATAGTTTAAATCAGAGATTGGTATATCGAAGTCATTCAAAACCTTCAGCAAACAATTAAGAAGTATATAAAGTATTTTATTTTGGTAATATTGCGTTCCAATTAGTAAAAATCTGATGTGGGCAACACATGACTTTCCTTATATAATGCAATGAATTTACTACTTTTACAGTTAAAAAAATGTTATTCTTATTATAGATACTTATATTCTTTCCAAGATATTGAATTTTCTTCAATTAATCGTCATTTTCATTGATTTAGCGTCATTTTTATCTATTTGGTGAGATTTTCGTGCATTTGTCAACATTTAAAAAGTCGCCAGGTTGGCGACATACCGCCAAATGTGTCGCCAAAATCTCGCCAAGCGTTATGGTCGGAGAAATAAGATATTCTTATACCAGATAACTGACTATTGGCGTTCAAATACAAAAGTATTACTCAAAGTATCTTTTCTTCTGAATAGAACGAGCTAGATTCACAAGAATGATGTCACCCAATTTATCGCATGGTATTTCATATGAAAAGTGAACATATTTCTCAATAGGAATTTTTTTTTTTTTTTTATATATCTTTTTGATAATTTTTGAAAAAATGTGCAATATCTCAAGAACGGGTCATGTTAGCGTTCTAAAATTTATGCCAATCGTTTTCTAGTGAAAAATTACATAAGAAATGTCTATTTGCGTAACTTTATTAGCGGTTTGATTTTTTGACGATTTTTTCAAAATTTTACTCGAAAATTTAGGGAGGTTTTGAACATTCGATTGCGTATAAAAACAATAGGTTTCCAGTGTTTACGGATTGTGATTTTTGTACCAAATTTCGCTTAAATCAGTCCATTCGTTCGTCAGTTATCGTCTCCACAGACTCCTTGACACACACACACACGCACGCACACACGCACGCACACACACACGCACACACACACATACCTTCACACACACACACACAGACATCACACAGACATCACTTCAAAAATATTTGATTCGTGATCAGGGATGCTTGAAACGTGCTCTCCCGTCGAAAACTCGAATTCGAATTTTCGACCCCGTCACAATACTTTCCTTATACATTATGTATATAAGGAAAGTAAAAATCTGCGAGTTTTCTACGTCTGTTTAAAGCTAGATTTTAAGTTGATGTGAAGATATAAAGTTGGAAGTATAATTTTCAGTTGGTGTTTTATGAAATAAAATATAGGTATGTAATATTTACAGTAATTGTACTTTACATGAGCTTGACATGGGCCTGACATGGAACGGATGGTGAAAGCCCCAGGCCGTCCGACTCGTCCAGAGGACTTAAGAGTATCTATTTGGACGACCGGGAAGGATGGAACGGATGGTGTAGGTTTCGATGGTGTAGGGTTCAGCATGTCGGAGTTGTAATCAGGAGACCCACGTCAAATTCTCGGTTCAGGTATTATTACTTTCCTTATATACATAATGTATAAGGAAAGTAATGTGACGGGGTCGAAAATTCAAATTCGAGTTTTCGACGGGAGAGTACATTACAAGCACCCCTGATCACGAATCAAACATATTTGATGTGATGTCTGTGTGTGTGAAAGTGTGTGAAAGCGTGTGTGCGTGTGTGTGTCAGTGAGTCTTTGGAGACGATATCTCACGAACGAATGGAGCGATTTGAATGAAAGTTGGTATAGAAATCACAATCCGTAAATACTGGAAGCCTATTGTTTTTAAACGTAATCGAATGTTCAGAACCCCCCCTAAATTTTCGAGTGAAATTTTGAAAAATCATTAAAAAATCAAAACCTTTAATAAAGATACGCAAATAGACATTTCTTATGTAATTTGTCATTAGAGAACGATTGGCATAAATTTTAGAACGCTAACATGAACCATTCTCGAGATATAGCTAGCACATTTTTCAAAAATATTATCAAAAAAATCATGTAAAATAAAGAAAAGTGTTACCTATTGAGACACATGTTCAATTTTCATATGTAATATCATGCGAGAAATTTGGTGACATCATTCTCGTGGATCTAGCTCGTTCCATTCATGAAAAAATACACTTTGAGTAATACTTTTGTATTTGAACTCCAATATTCTTTATCTTCTGTAAGGATAACTTATTCCTCCATCCATAACGCTTGGTGAGATTTTGGCGACGAATTTGGTGGAATGTCGCCAACTTGGCGACTTCTATAAGTGTTGCTAAATTCACGAAAACTCGCCAAATGGATAAAAATAAGGCTAAATCAATGAAAATGACGACTAATTGACGAAAATTCAATATCTTGGAAAGAATATAACTACTATAAGAATAACCTATTGTTTTTACTGTTAAAGTAGTAAATTCGTTGCATTATATAAGGAAAGTCATGTCCACATCAGATGTTTTTTACTGAAATGAAGTCAAATATTCAAAAATTATGAACAAACCAAATTCTGATATGGGCAGTATATGACGTCCCCTATAAAATAATGCGTAATATTCACATTACAATGTTTTAGTTATTGAATAAATAACACACAAACAGAAATCTGGTGCTTTTGGCAGCAAGTTTTATCTGAATGACTTACTCACGTGGAAATCTTCATCCAAATGCGATTGACATCAATATTCCGTGAAATAAATGACAATGGAAGAAATACAATGTCTATTGCAAAAAGTAACTTTTCTTGTTAATGGAACGAACTATATCTACGAAAGTGATGTTAATACATTTGTTGCATAACATTGCATATGGAAATTGAAAATATTTGATCAAATGCACCACTTTAATAATTATACTTGTTTTTTGTGAAAAATTTTATTTTTTTAAAGTACAATCTCTGGAAAAGTTCATGCCAGAGTTTTAAAATGAATGTTATTGGTTTTCAAATGAAAATTACGTATAAAATAGTTATTTATTTAAAAGGATTGAAGGTTCTTATTTATTGTGATTCTTATGATTGTTCAAAAATGCATTCGAAAAATTCTTGCTGTTTCTCCAGAACAGTCCATCCTGATGTGCTAAGTTTTATGCTATTCGCTTAAAAAAAATCAGGTATGAAATTATTATTCCTTTAGAATTATTTAAGTCATAATTCATGAATAATCTTTCGAAAAAATTGTTTGAAATTTGTGGTCTTTCGAACAGTTGATTACGTTAAAAATCAATATTCACTGATTGTAATAATCGCATCAAATTACATTCAAAACAGTCCATCCGTTTGTGAGATATCGCATCTACAGCCTCAAGAACACACACTATCATACATACACACACTAACATGCATACACACACTAATATACTTACGCACACTAACATATACATACTCACACATTAAGATGCATGCACACACAGAGACATCGTTTGAAAAATACTTGATTCGAGTTCAGAGATGTTTAGAATTTGCTCTTCCATTGAAAACTCGAATTCGAATTTTCGTCCCCTTTATAATATTTCCCTATACAGGGTGTATATAAACAATTTTGACAAAATAAGAGGGGTGATAGTACCCATCAAGACGAACAATACTTACAATGGAACCTAGGGTCGCATTCCACTGTAAGTGTCAGAAAACTTAAAGTTGAACTTTCAACAGTGAAAATAAGGAGAATTAACGTAATCATACGTTGCACAATCCCATTTATTTACACCAGAGAAAGACCCAAAGTAGATGCTCAAAGTAACGACCAAGGGTGCCGTTGCACAAATCACACCGGTGAATGAACGGCAGGCGCACCCTCTCAAAGGCACCGGTGTCGTGTTTATCCTGTCCGCTGCAACAACGATTCTCGCGATGAGATTTTCTACGGAGTCCACAGGTTTCTAGTACACCAATTATGTTATGTGCCCCCAGAAGAAGTCCAGTGGGTTGAGGTCCGGTGAGTGTGGAAGCCAAGCCACATGTCTACTACGTCCAATCCATCGTCCGGGATATGTGGCATTCAAGCAGTGTCGGATGACTTCAAGTGACAGTGATGTTCTGGAGATGTGATACTTCTCCGGCATGTGCTTGTTGGACTTGTGCTTGTTGGACGTGTTTCGAAGTTGCTCTTTTCTGGCACTCAGAGTGGAATGCGACCCTAGGTTCCATACTAAACATTATTCGTCTTGATGGGTACTATCACGATTCTTATTTTATCAAAACAGTTTATATACACCCTGTATATTATACTATGTTTATAGGGAATGCTAAATCTAGGATAATATGAGGTATAGCAGGACTGGTCAGAGACGACGTAGAGTATAGATTGCCTAAGTGCGTATCCGGATACACAAGTTTGATTCCTTGTTCTCAGTCTATTGTTTTTACTTTCCCTATATATAGTAAAAGGGAAAATATTGTGATAGGGTAGAAAAACCGACTTTCAGTTTTCGCCGGAAGAGTACGCTTCAAGCATACATGAACTCAAATCGATCATTTTTGAGACTGTGGAAACGATGTTTCACAAACGAATGGAACAAAAATTATAGTCAGTGAATACTGGAAGGCTATTAATTTTAAACGTAATCGAATGCTTGGATAACCCTAAAATTTTTGAATGAAATTTTGAAAAGTTCATCAAAAAATCATAACCTTCGATAATGTTACATAAACAATCCTTTTTATGTAATAATTTACATAAAAAAGGACATGTTTTCATTAGGAAACGATCAACGTAAATTTTAAAACGTTATCATAAACCGTTCTTGAGATATTGCACTTTCTTAATAAATGTATCAAAATAACCAAACAAAATTAAAAAAAAGTATTATCTCTGGTACAACAGATTTACTTTTCACATGTAATATTATGCGATAAATTTGTTAACATCATTTTCGTGGATGTAGTTCGTTCCATTTACGAGAAAAGATAATTCGTGTACTAATTTTGTATTTTGACCGCCTAACAATTCGCCAATAGCCATTTATGTATAAGAAATACTCGTCTCTCTGTTTGTCTGTAACGCTTGGTGATCATTGTGTGGAACTTGGCGACAAATTTTGCAAAATATCACCAACTTGGCGATATTCCACCCCAGATTGACGAAAATATCATTAAAATTGCAAACATGAGGCTAAGTTATCGAAAATGATACAAAATTGATGAATAAATTATTAAAATATATGGAGTCCATTGATTATAGCTGATTCTATTTATTACAAATGGCCAGGCACTTGAAAGATCATCATTCGTCTATACATCGGCCAGCATCATGAGCCATTTACCCTTCACATGACGTAGCCCAGTTCCACCAGTGGGGGGCGGAACACACTACACCCTAAAATGCAAAATGCATGCCCGCAGGTGGGACTCGAACCCACAACCCGGCAGTCGAGCCAACATGAGGAAACACTTGCCTTGACCGCTCAACCCCCCGCTTTGGTTTATTGCGGATTCTACCCATATTGATAATTGCTGATAATTATTAATTAACTATGTTGATAATTGAGAATTTTGATAATTGCCAATTTTAACCATATTGGTAATTGTCATTTTTTTGCAGATTCTAACCATTTTGTTAATTGTCAATTAACCATATAGATAATTGTCAATTTAATTTGGGGGGGGGGATTCTAATCATATTGATAATTATCATTTTTTGTCAAATGATAATTGTCAATTAGTGTGAAATATAGGTTAATTTTGCACGTCGAAATAATTTTACATGTTGCCGTCCGGAGAAGAGTTCAATGTACTATTCAATATTAAAAACATTGCGCGGAAGATATTATACATCGATTTTTTCACTGTGAAAGAAATAAAGTCATTGGATTATATAAGGAAAGTCTTGTTCTGCTCACCTCAGATTTTTTATAGTAATGAAGTGCAATGTTCTATAGTTAGCGTTTGAACAGATGTACTGTAATCCATGCCCGCAGGTGATCTTGGGGGTATCCAGGGATCTTGGAGGTATCCCCTGCTTTAGAAGAAAGATGAAGTGAGATTTAGAAATTAGGATCCGTAAAAAAGAGACTGACAAATGTGCTTCAGAGTGAAAATTGCATGGAATTAAGATTAATCCATATAAAATTATGATATGACTAGAACATACACTTTAACAATTTCTTCATTATGTTTCATGTGATTATGTTTATGTGATAATGTTTCATGTGATTTTTCAGTGTTAGGTTTTATCACAATGTCGTTTCGCACTAAAGAACCGATAACCAACAAAATTATTGCTAATAAAGAAATTAAACCACAGGGAATGAAAAATGTAAAAAAAAAATCTATAATTCTTAATAAATTATTGACCTGCATAGAGTTTATTTCGGAACTGGAATGTTTAGATACTATAATATATTATATTATTTTACATAGGGACACGTTTTGGATATAATATTTATTTGAATATAAATATTTTCATAAAATATAATCTTATTATAAACTAGCAGCATACCCGTTCTTCGTACGGAGTATATAATATAAAGAAACTTATAATTCGCAATCATGTGCAAATTCTGTTAAAATATTAAATTTATTGCTCATAAAGAGAAGTTTAAGAATATCTGTTCTCACTATGCAAAATTATCTTCACGGGCAGATCTGAAGAATAAAACATCCTGACCCCTTTTGTAAGCAAATTTACAAAAAAAAAAGAATTGAATCATTATATGCAACCCCGTACTACTTATATTGTCGTAGATTAGAAAATATGCCAGAGTGTTAGTAGAAGATTACCCGTATTACAATATGAGTCTCAAAAATATTTGCTAAAATAAAGGAGATGACGTAATAAATTGAAAATATCAATAATCCCCGTAATCTTTTACCAGAAGGTCGTAATTGATTCCAATATATGCCAATATATATCAAAATATATGCCAATATACCTGTACTACTTATATTCTCGTAGATTAGAAGATATAATGCATTTGTAGAAGATTACTCGTACAACGTACTGTATATGAGTTTCAACAATTTTCGTCATAATAAAACAAGGTCATAATAACTTGAAAATATCAATAATTCCTGAATCAAAAGTCCCCGAAAATATCAATAATAATAATGTTTAAACCTGAAGACCGTAATTGATATTATCCAGTCAGAAATGCAATGTCAATGAAATTTATTTTATATACATATCTTTATTATTCAAATCGGAAAAGATTTAATATAAAATCGTATGCCGCATAACACATTGGATCCGTTTCTAAGCGACATGATATCATTTGCTTCAAATAAATTGATGGAAATCATATCATCTGAATAATGCGACCTCCATGGAAGGTTTGGCGACATTTTAGTCAATTTAGCGATAACTTAAAAAATCCCCGAATTTATCGCCAAGTGGGACTGTAGAACAGATGGTCCCATTTGGCGACAAATTGACGAAACATCATCACAATACTATCCCCTAACAAAACACAATTATTTTCATTTATTAAGCGCGATTTTATCAATTCTATGATATTTTTATGGACTCACAAATATTTTTATCAATTTGGTGATATTAAAAAAATTCGTTAAATGTGTTACTAAGTAGGATGGATGGACTGTCCGACAAATGCTACCAAAACATCATTTCAGTACTCTATTTTAAAAAACAAATCATTGATTTGCATCATTTTTATAAATTTGGAAACATTTCCGCTAATTTGGTAAAGTTTAAGAAAAATTAAAAAGTTATTTAGAGATATTCCGCTAAACTCGTAGCTCTAAATTTGCAGATCTGAAGAATAAAATATTCTGATCCCGTTTGTATATACTAAATGAAAACACTAAAATTGTATTATAAGATACAGTCGTTCTACTCTTTTTCTGCTTCAACAATCGGCTAAATGAATTTATTGGGTAAACACAATATATAAGTTTATTAGCTAAACACAATATATGAGCTGGGAACCTCTTTGCTATAATAAATGAAAATGATGTACGCAGTTCGCAATTTATATAATTAAAAATACAAAAACATTTCATTTAAAAATATATTTTTACATCCATTTATTTATTATTCAAATAGAAAAAATAATAATAAATATTAACAACACATTTAATTTCATTCCGTTGCCGAGCAACATGATATAAGATAGAATCTTCCTCATAAAATTCGAAATTAAATAGCCATTTTGATTTCCTTATACTTTTAATCGTTGAGTAAAAGCTTGAGAAATATAACCACGGAGGTAGATTTTTCCATTTAAATTCATATTTCAAACAATTCGTGTTTTCCGATAGTGACTAATTAATGCAAAAATCCTGCACCAAACTCGGAAATAAAGTTTTATTTCATTTCGCCGTTTTAAACAAACGATTTTCATCCTTTCCGTTTGAATAAACCACGGAGTTGGAGAGTATAACTCATAGGAAAAAGTTCCGTTTTTCATTAATATCTCGACAACCCCTGGTCTTAGAAACTCGAAACTTGGACTAAATTAATGGGGGGCTATTTCAAGGCTATCCACAAAATTTCATTAAATTCAGCTCAGCCGTTTTTCCGTGATGATGAGACAAACGAAAATTTCGTTTTTTACTAATATCTCGAGAACCACTGGTCGTAGAAACTAAAAAACATGGACTAAATTTTAAGTGGGGATATTTCTAGGCTACCCACCAAATTTTATCAAATTCGGTTCAGCCGTTCTTCCGTGATGATGGGACAAACAGACAGACAGACAGATTTTCAATTTTATTTATATAGACTAGCAGCATACCCGTTCTTCGTACGGAGTATATAATATAAAGAAACTTGAAATTCATAATCATGCCCAAATTCTTATAGTATACTAAATGACATGTTTAATCAAAATATTCTGTTAAAATATTTAATATAATGCTCCTAAAAAGAAGTTTAAGAATCTCTGTTCTCGCTATATAAAATTATCTTCATGGACATATCTGAAGAATAAAACATCTTGACCCCTTATGTAAGCAAATATAAAAAAAAATATGGAATTGAATCAATATATGCAAAATAAAAGCGTTAGAATTGTATGGGACCCGTACAAATTATATACGCGAATATTAGAAAATATAACCTGTATTAGTAGATTACATGTATAAATTGAAAATACCAATAAACCCGTAATCTTTAAATCTGAAGACAGTCATTTATTCCAATATATGTCAAAATTAAAGTGCTAAAATTATATGGGACGATATACACGTACTATTTATAATGTCCGATTATTAGTAGAAGATTACCCATTTTGCAATATGAGTCACAAATGTTTTTTGGTAAAATACAACAGACGACGTAATAAATTGAATATATAATTAATCCCCTTAATCTTCATACCAGAAGACTGTACTTGATTCCAATATATATGCCAATATATGTCAAAATATATGCCAATATACCTGTACTACTTATATTCTCGTAGGTTAGAAGATATACCCGTGCATTCCTAGAAGATTACTCGTACAACGTATAATATGCGTGTGTCAGCAATTTTTGCCGCAATAAAACAATGGCGTAATAACTTAAAAATATCAATAATCCCTGAAATAATTCCGGAAAATATCAATAATAATAATATTTAAACCTGAAGAGTATAATTGATATTATCCAGTCCAAAAAGAAATGGCAATGAAATTTATTTTATATACATATCTTCATTATTCAAATCGGAAAGGATTTAATAAAAATCGTCTGCCGCATAAACACATTGGATTTAAATGCGTTGCTAAGCGACATGATATCATTTGCTTCAAATAAATTGGTAGAAAAAATATCGTCTAAATAGTTATATTTCTATGGAACATTTGGCGACAGTTTCGTCAAATTAGCGACATTTTAAAAAATCGCCAAATTTATCGCCAAGTGGGACTGTAGAACAGACAGTTCCACTTTGCGACAAATTGACGAAATATCATCACAATACTATCCCCTAACAAAAAATAATTAATATCATTTATGTAGCGCAATTTTATCAATTTCAAGATATTTTTATAGATTTGAAAACATTTTTATCAATTTGGTGACAATTTAAAAATTCGCTAAATGTATTACTAAGTAGGATGGTTGGTCTGACAGATAAATGCTAACCAAACATCATTTCAGTACTCTCTTCTAACAAAACAAAAAAAAAATGTCATTGATATGTAGAAGACCCAAGCCACACGACCAACCCAAAGTTTTATGGCAGCTGTTTGTGTGTCGTTTATATCAATTTGGCGACATTTCCGTCAATTTGGCAAAGTTTAAGAAAAGTTGTCAAATTAGCGATATCCCTCCAAATTCGTAGCTGTGAATTTGCAGATCTGAATGAAACATTCTTATCCCGTTTCAATATACTAAATGAAAACACTACAATTGTATTAGAAGATATACCCGCTCTACTCTTTTTCTGTTTCAACAATCGGCTATATGAATTTATTTTCTAAACACAATATATGAGTTTAGTAGCTAAATACGATATAAGCTTGAAAAATCTTTGCCAAAATAAATGAAATTGATGTACGCAGTCAGCAATTAATATAATTAAAAGAAAAATCAAACCGTCCATTCATAAGATATACTTTTATATCCATTTATCCATTTATTTATTATTTAAATCGAAAAAAAATAATAAAAACATTAACAAACACATTTAATTTAATTGCGATGCCGAGCAACATGATATATCCTCCTAAAATGTTGAAATTTATTAACCACTAACAGCACACCCGTTATTCGTACGGAGTGTATAATTTAAAGAAACTTAAAGTTCGCAATCATGTGCAAATTCTGTTAAAATATTAAATTTATTGCTCCTAAAGAGAAGTTTAAGAATATATGTTCTCACTATGCAAAATTATCTTCACGATCAGATCTGAAGAATAAAACATCCTGCCCCCTTTTGTAAGCAAATTTACAGAAGAAAAAATAGGAATTGAATGAATATATGCAACCCCGTACTAATTATATTGTCGCAGATCAGAAAATATGCCAATGTGTTAGTAGAAGATTACCCGTATTACAATATGCGTCTCAAAAATATTTGCCAAAATAAAAGAGATGACGTAATAAATTGAAAACATCAACAATATCCGTACTCTTTATACCAGAAGGTCATAATTGATTCCAATATATGCCAATATATATCAAAACATATGTCAATATACCTGTACTACTTATATTCTCGTAGATTAAAAGATATACACGTGTATTTGTAGAAGATTCGTACAACATACAATATATGAGTTTAAACAATTTTTGTCATAATAAAATAATTGCATAATAACTTGAAAATATCAATAGCCCTTGAATCAATAATCCCCGAAAATATAAATAATAATAATTTTTAAACCTGAAGACCGTAATTGATATTATCCAGTCAAAAATGCTATAAGAAAAATCAAATCGTTCTTTTCTAAAATATATTTTATATCCATTTATTTATTATTCTAATCGAAAAAATAATTATTAAAATTAACAGACAGATTTAATTTAATTGCGTTTCTGAGTAACATGATATAAGATAGAATCTTATAACATGTTAAATATGTCATGTCTTATAACATAAACTGCGAAATTAAATAACGATTTTGATTTCTCTATACTTCTTATTGTTCCGTAAAAGCTTGTTTTAAATAAACCATGAACCATGGAGATAGATTTCCCCTTTAAATCATGTTTCAAACAATTCATGTTTTCAGAAAGTGACTAATTAACGCAAAAAATCTCCCATCAAACTCAGAGATTAAATTTTAATTCACTTTCAAACGATTTTCAAGCTTTTCGTTTGAATAAACCACGGAGTTAGGGAGTAGAACTCCTAGGAAAAAGTTCCGTTTTTCATTAATATCTCGACAACCCCAGGTCTTAGAAATTCGAAACTTGGACAAAATTTATGGGGGGATATTTCTAGGCTATTCAACAAATTTCATTAAATTCGGTTCAGCCGTTTTTCCGTGATGATGAGACAAACGAAAATTTGGTTTTTTACTAATATCTCGAGAACCACTGGTCGTAGAAACTCAAAACACGGATATAATTTTAAGTGGGGCTATTTCTGGGCTACCCACAAAATTTCATCAAATTCGGTTCAGCCGTTCTCCCGTGATGGTGTGACAAACAGACAGACAGACAGACAGACAGACAGACAGATTTTCATTTTTATTTATATAGACTAAATGACATGTTTAATCAAAATATTCTGTTAAAATATTTAATATAATGCTCCTAAAAAGAAGTTTAAGAATCTCTGTTCTCGCTATATAAAATTATCTTCCTGGACATATCTGAAGAATGAAACATCTTGGACCCCTTATGTAAGCAAATATAAAAAAAATATGGAATTGAATCAATATATGCAAAATAAAAGCGTTAAAATTGTATGGGACCCGTACTAATTATATACGCGAATATTAGAAAATATAACCTGTATTAGTGGATTACATGTATAAATTGAAAATACCAATAAACCCGTAATCTTTAAATCTGAAGACAGTCATTTATTCCAATATATGTCAAAATTAAAGTGCTAAAATTATATGGGAAGATATACACGTACTACTTATAATGTCCGATTATTAGTAGAAGATTACCCATTTTGCAATATGAGTCACAAATGTTTTTTGGTAAAATACAACAGACGACGTAATAAATTGAATATATAATTAATCCCCTTAATCTTCATACCAGAAGACTGTACTTGATTCCAATATATAGGCCAATATATGTCAAAATATATGCCAATATACCTGTACTACGTATATTCTCGTAGGTTAGAAGATATACCCGTGCATTCCTAGAAGATTACTCGTACAACGTACAATATGCGTGTGTCAGCAATTTTTGCCGCAATAAAACAATGGCGTAATAACTTAAAAATATCAATAATCCCTGAATCAATAATTCCGGAAAATATCAATAATAATAATGTTTAAACCTGAAGAGTATAATTGATATTATCCAATCCAAAATGAAATGGCAATGAAATTTATTTTATATACATATCTTCATTATTCAAATCGGAAAGGATTTAATAAAAATCGTCTGCCGCATAAACACATTGGATTTAAATCCGTTGCTAAGCGACATGATATCATTTGCTTCAAATAAATTGGTAGAAAAAATATCGTCTAAATAGTTATATTTCTATGGAACATTTGGCGACAGTTTCGTCAAATTAGCGACATTTTAAAAAATCGCCAAATTTATCGCCAAGTGGGACTGTAGAACTGACAGTTTCACTTTGCGACAAATTGACGAAATATCATCACAATACTATCCCCTAACAAAAAACAATTAATATCATTTATGTAGCGCAATTTTATCAATTTCAAGATATTTTTATATATTTGAAAACATTTTTATCAATTTGGTGACATTTTAAAAATTCGCTAAATGTATTACTAAGTAGGATGGTTGGTCTGACAGATAAATGCTAACCAAACATCATTTCAGTACTCTCTTCTAACAAAACAAAAAAAAAATGTCATTGATATGTAGAAGACCCAAGCCACACGACCAACCCGAAGGTTTATGGCAGCTGTTTGTGTGTCGTTTATATCAATTTGGCGACATTTCCACCAATTTGGCAAAGTTTAAGAAAAGTTGTCAAATTAGCGATATCATTCCAAATTCGTAGCTATGAATTTGCAGATCTGAATGAAACATTCTTATCCCGTTTCAATATACTAAATGAAAACACTACAATTGTATTAGAAGATATACCCGCTCTACTCTTTTTCTGTTTCAACAATCGGCTATATGAATTTATTGGCTAAACACAATATATGAGTTTAGTAGCTAAATACGTTATAAGCTTGAAAACTCTTTGCCAAAAGAAATGAAATTGATCGCAGTCAGCAATTAATATAATTAAAAGAAAAATCAAACCGTCCATTCATAAGATATACTTTTATATCCATTTATCCATTTATTTATTATTTAAATCGAAAAAAAATAATAAAAACATTAACAAACACATTTAATTTAATTGCGATACCGAGCAACATAATATATCCTCCTAAAATATTAAAATTTATTAACCACTAACAGCACACCCGTTATTCGTACGGAGTGTATAATTTAAAGAAACTTAAAGTTCGCAATCATGTGCAAATTCTGTTAAAATATTAAATTTATTGCTCCTAAAGAGAAGTTTAAGAATATATGTTCTCACTATGCAAAATTATCTTCACGATCAGATCTGAAGAATAAAACATCCTGGTCCCTTTTGTAAGCAAATTTACAGAAGAAAAAATAGGAATTGAATGAATATATGCAACCCCGCACTAATTATATTGTCGCAGATCAGAAAATATGCCAATGTGTTAGTAGAAGATTACCCGTATTACAATATGCGTCTCAAAAATATTTGCCAAAAAAAAAGAGATGACGTAATAAATTGAAAACATCAATAATATCCGTACTCTTTATACCAGAAGGTCGTAATTGATTCCAATATATGCCAATATATATCAAAACATATGTCAATATACCTGTACTACTTATATTCTCGTAGATTAAAAGATATACACGTGTATTTGTAGAAGATTCGTACAACATACAATATATGAGTTTAAACAATTTTTGTCATAATAGATTAATTGCATAATAACTTGAAAATATCAATAATCCTTGAATCAATAATCCCCGAAAATATAAATAATAATAATTTTTAAACCTGAAGACCGTAATTGATATTATCCAGTCGAAAATGCTATAAGAAAAATCAAATCGTTCTTTTCTAAAATATATTTTTATATCCATTTATTTATTATTCAAATAGAAAAAATAATTATTAAAATTAACAGACAGATTTAATTTAATTGCGTTTCTGAGCAACATGATATAAGATAGAATCTTATAACATGTTAAATATGTCATGTCTTATAGCATAAACTGCGAAATTAAATAACGATTTTGATTTCTCTATACTTCTCATTGTTCCGTAAAAGCTTGTTTTAAATAAACCATGAACCATGGAGATAGATTTCCCCTTTAAATCATGTTTCAAACAATTCATGTTTTCAGAAAGTGACTAATTAACGCAAAAAATCTCCCATCAAACTCAGAGATTAAATTTTAATTCACTTTCAAACGATTTTCAAGCTTTTCGTTTGGATAAACCACGGAGTTAGGGAGTAGAACTCCTAGGAAAAAGTTCCGTTTTTCATTAATATCTCGACAACCCCAGGTCTTAAAAACTCGAAACTTGGACAAAATTTATGGGGGGATATTTCAAGGCTATTCACCAAATTTCATTAAATTCGGTTCAGCCGTTTTTCCGTGATGATGAGACAAACGAAAATTTCGTTTTTTACTAATATCTCGAGAACCACTGGCCGTAGAAACTCAAAACACGGATATAATTTTAAGTGGGGCTATTTCTGGGCTACCCACAAAATTTCATCAAATTCGGTTCAGCCGTTCTCCCGTGATGGTGTGACAAACAGACAGACAGACAGACAGACAGACAGATTTTCATTTTTATTTATATAGATTATGATTATAAATGTTATTATAATTTTTGAATACAATTGTATTTTTAGAAGATCATGAAATATGCCATTTAAGCATATTCAATATTAAATTTACTACGGAATGCACAATTTTATATTTCAGTACCTTATACACGACGCACATCCCTGCGAAATTTGTTATTCATAGTTTCTTTTCTTATGTTTTGACATTAAATGTGATAAATATGCAAATATTCGAAGAAAATATAATCAGAGTATCATTATTTCAATCTATCAGGGTTTTTTGCGTAGCCTGCTTCCTCGGAACGAAAAATCTGATAATTACGATGTTCGTCGTTATATTTAATGGTAGTGCCTCAGCACAATATCTAAGTACTTACAGTCAGAGCATTAATTTATAGTAATAATAGAGAGTTCCTTATTACTTATTTACACGGATTTGCTCCAAAAAATTCGAAACTGGGTAAAAAGGAATGCTTTTTTCGACGCAAGTGTCTTACTTGAAATTTCAAAAATAAGAAAAAGTGATAGTATCCACTCAATGGCTTGGTCCAAAACTGTCATTAAGTTGAAAATGATTCGTGCAAAAAGTATATGAAGTATACATTTTTGATTACAAAAACAACGTGTAAAACTTTTACATTAAAGCCGTCATTATTTTATACTGCCAGTTATATTGAAATATTTCTACAACGCTAAATTCGTGGCAAAATTTGGTCATGACCTGCACAGGCCAAAGTTATTTATGAATTAACAACTTTAGACACTAATTTGTATTCTACATGGTGGTCCAAAAGGTCATAGACAAATTTTAAGAATAGGTCAGACATGCAAAAACAAGCCCGTTTAGCATAGGAGCATGTCACTGCAAACGCCACCTTGGGGTACTACGATACAGGAAGAAACAAAAGAAAGGAATGCAGATAATACAATAGAGGTTTAAGTGACGTAACAAATACAAGTACCAATTACAATTGTTTATCATGGTATTACAGTAGGTGTTCAAAGTTCTCGGCATCCGCAGATATGCATGTCTGGCAACGACTACTCACGCATTACAAAAGGCTGGCAAACCCATTAAAAATGCTAGGCCGCTCAAGGACATAACAATTACAAGAATCAATTACAATTATTTACAATAGTATGCAGAGTCCACTTCGATAATAAGAGCTTGCAATTTTGCCCCAGTAGCTTAACGGTAGCGCGCAGTCTGCCCAGTTCGGAGATCCAGGGTTCGATTCCCGGTTGGGACAGCAATGGTTTTTACAAGTATTAAAGTAGATGTTCAAATTTATTTCCATCCGCAGTTGTACATATTTCAACCAGGATGTGCGAGACTATCTCAATAGGATAGTTCCTTCAAGATGGATGGGCCGGGACGGATCCGTCATTTGCCCATCACAGTCCCCCGACTTGTCCCCCATTGACTACTTTCTGTGGGGTTACCTCAAAAGCATTGTTCACGAAACTTCTGTAACATCTGACGCCGGCCTTGTCGCTAAAGTCGTTAAGGCAGCAATGCATGTCCTCCAGCGTTCTGGCGTTTTTGAACGTATTTGCCAATCCACGCGTTGACGTTGCCAGACATGCATATTTGAGGATAACAAGAACTTTGAACACTGACATTAATACTATGGTAAATAATTGTAATTGATACTTGTAATTGTTATGTCTAATAAGCCTGTGTTGCATTATCTGCAATCCTTTCTTTTTGTTTCTTCCTGTATCTGTAGTACCCCAGGGTGGCGTTTGTTGCCACATGTTCCTAAGTGAAACGGGCTTATTTTGTATGTTTGACATACACTTAAAGTTTGACTAATACCTTTTGGACCACCCTGTATAAGTTTATAACAGGGCAAGCTGTAGGTGTAAAATTTATTTGAATATAAATATGTTTCTAAACTATGAATATAAATGATAACTTATATTTTGAATAAAGTACTTATCGAATATGATGTAATTCACAAAATTTAAACGTATCATGTATTAAGTTTATTACAGAATACGAAAATTTTATATTCTGGCACTATTTACATCACGTGCGTGCTTATAAAATTTGTTGTTATTCATAGTTGTTTTTTATGTTTTGACATTAAATGTGATACACGTGCGAATATTCGAAGGAAATATAATAAAGGGTATTATTATTTCAACCTATCAGGTTTTTTTGTGGCCTGCTTCCCCAGAACGAAAAATCTGGTAATTACGTTGTTCGTCGTTATATTTAATGGTGGTGCCTCAGCACAATATCAAAGTACTAATGGTGGGAGCATTAATTTACAGTAATAATAGAGCGTTACTCTTTACTTATTTCAACGGATTCGATCCAAAAAATTTGAAACTGGGTAAAAAGGAGTATTTTTTCTTCAACGCAAGTGTCTTATTGGAACTTTCAAAAATAAAAAAGTGAAAGCATTCACTCAATGGTTTTGCCAAAAAACTGTCATTAAGTTGATGATGATTCAAGCAAAAAGTAAATGAAGTATACATATTTGATTACAAAAACAACGTAGTGAAAATTTTAAATTAAAGCCAAAATGGTTTTACACTGCCTGTCTTAACGAAAGATTCCTAAAAGGACAAGTTCGTGGTATAATTTACTCATGATCTTCTGTGTAGATGTATACGTATCTAATATAAGAATAATCATTTTTAATGATTTTATTTTAATTGAATAAATTATTTCCTTTTTTCTCAATTTCGAGTCGAATCTTTATGTTTGTAAAAAAGAAAATTTGATGAAACATCAATTTGTGGTTGCAAAACCGAAATAATATGACCTAGTAAACATTAAAATAAATTTATTTTTAGACTTTAATTATATGGAAACCTTTTTTCAAACAGTGATTATATATTATAATAAATAAATGGTCACAATAAATCTCTGATATGCATTCTGGCAAATATTTAAAAGCAATTATACTGTTTTTATAATAGTTTTCAAAAGCGTTTTTTTATAAAACAACAAGTTATTATGTGTGTATTAATTATAAGATAAACTTGTTTTATTTGGTTTATTTAAATAGTCACAATTTTAAATATTTGTAATTATTGGCATCCCATATCTGTGTGTTATCTATAAAATACACAGTGCCTTGTGATTTAGGTTATTGTAAGGGTTTTCTGTAATTTCAGTTTCAAAACACTAGACATATGTAAGGCGAGAACAATATTCATGGTTCCGTAGACAATCGCTATTTTTTATTTAGAGGTCACGCAGTATTTATATCATAAAATGTTTTACAACAAATGGAGGTGTGTCAAAATGTATTTGTTATGAACACATTTTCCTCTAATAACCACATTGTGAATACATCTCACAAAAATGCCACTCCATGGTGAAAAGAAAAATCCTAGTTAAAGAAAACCTCCACAGTACAAGAAAGAAAACCTCCATCCAAAAATGTTATGACCTCTCAAATTAGTTTGCACCAAGTCCCTATAGGACCAAAGCTACACATTTAGATCTAGAAAACCCTGGTGAAGGATCATAACACTCCAAATCAAAGTCATTAACGTCAAATTCGAACTGGAATCCGTCATCAGAGTACTGTAGACGTGAATGTACAGTTTCGTGAATGTACAGTCGGGACTTGGTGTAAGTCATTTTGTGATGTAATAACATTTTGGAAATATATTTTAGTTTATTGTAATGGACATTTTTCATCGATGGAAATTTAGATGGAAATTTTTCATCGTCATTTTATGTTTTTGTGAGGTTTCAATAATTTCTGTTGAAATATTTATCAATATAATTACGTAACAATGATATAAAATGCATTCGAAATTTTAATATACCCCCAAGCACCATTTCTAAATGTTTTTTCCCAATGTTTGAAATTCTAAATCAAATTTAACTTTAAATTTTAAAAAGGATGCACCTTCTGCCACAACACAAAATCCATCGAATAACATCGATTTATTAGTGTAGGCTGTAGATCCGTCAAAAAGGAAGAATGAAAATGACAAATGGCAATCGTAAAATAGTGCCATTTTAAAGTCCTTTTCCCTTGAATGCTACCGCACCAATTAAATAACAAGAAAGATCAATCATGCATACAGCATTGATTATGAAACACTTTCCAACTGCAATGTAATTTTATTTAAACACTTTCAAAATGCAATACGTTCAGCGGTGATATTTTTAAAATTATCACAATACTGCAATAATTTATTATATTTGAAAACTTCATAGGAAACAAATGAACTTTATTCATATAACGTCATCGGAATATAAGTCATCTGGCTCTATCATCTGGCATCTATATAAAAACAGTAGATATATCATTCATAAACTTTTTTCCATTCCATTCCTTCAGCGGCGATATTTCTAAAAGTATTACAATACTACAATAATTTATATTACTTAAAAACTTAAATCCATGGAGGTAAAAGTACTTTCTGACACCATACATAAAACTTCATCAAAAAAGCAATACTATAGAATTGTCTGCTTCTGTATGTAAAATAATTGAATGCTTCATTCTTATCAGCTATATTGCAGACTCCAGAACTAAATAATCTTGCGTTAAAGAAAGTCAGCAATTATTAAACAACTCATCGTACATCTTGATGTGTTTACATTCTCCATACTTGAAAATTAGGCTTCATTGCAGAAATAATCAAAATTTGATGATCATTTAAACGCAAAAATATAGTAATTGCGTTGGCGTAGTATATAGATGCACAGAAAAAATAAACAATAAAGCGGTTTTAGGACGGATGCAACAATAAATGCAAATTAGAAAGAACTTTAAAAATCACGATTCACAAGATGGATGACACATTTTATTTTATTTAGAAGTGGGGCATGTGATATCTTCATACAATATGGATTATATTAATATAATATATACAATTATATTAATATTATATTAATATATACAATTAATATTTTAATTTTTATTTAATAAGCTATCGAACATCTTTTACTGATTTTTTATTGTATATTTTATGGGATTATGTGAATATGTCCAAAAATTTCCGAAGCAATTTGGGAATTTTAAATTCGTTTAAAAATGTTTGAAGGATTAAATCCCATAGGATTCAAGGTATTTCATATTTTCAATCCGGGTTCAATCCAAATCTAATTGGGCGGTATTATTCATTTGCATTCCCATATGTCCCACAGACCGTCTCAACAACATAATAAAATTTCATTTTGATAAAGTCATTTTTACGGCAGTTATCGTGCGAACGGACAGACGGACAGAAAGAATGAACAAAAGTCATAAACACTTTTCAACTACGTTGTAATGTGATAGAAATCAATTTTTGTCAATTTTGCGATGGATCTACAAAGACAAATTAACTGTTGAGCGGCGCAACTGGAATTTTTTTTAATAGAATCCGTTTTACTTTCCTTATAAACATAATGTATAAGGAAAGTATTGTAACAGGGTCGAAAATTCGAATTCGAGTTTTCGACGGGAGAACACGTTTCAAGCGTCCCTGATCACGAATAAAACATTTTTGAAGTGATGTCTGTGTGTGTGTGTGTGTGTGTGTGTCAGGAAGTCTGTGGAGACGATAACTGACGAACGAATGGATTCGAACGAAATTTAGTACAAAAATCACAATATGTAAACACTGGAAGCCTATTGTTTTTATACGCAATCGAATGTTCAGAACCCCTCCTAAATTTTTGAGTGAAATTTTGAAAAAATCGTCAAAAAATCAAAACCGCTAATAAAATTACGCAAATAGATAATTCTTATGTAATTTTTCATTAGAAAACGATTGACATAAATTTTGGAACGCTAAAATGAATCGTTTTCGAGATATTGCACATTTTTCAAAAACATTATCAAAAAGTCATATAAAATAAAAATAAAATATTTCCTATTGAGAAACATGTTCACTTTTCATATGTATTACCATGCGATAAATTTGGTGACATCATTCCCGTGGATCTAGCTCGTTCCATTCATAAAAAAATATACTTTGAGTAATACTTTTGTATTTGAACGCCAATAGTCATTTATCTGCTGTAAGAATAACGTATTTCTTCGTTTATAACGCTTGGCGAGATTTTGGCGACAAATTTGGTGGAATGTCGCCATCTTGGCGACTTTTTTCAAAGTTGCTAAATTAACGAAAAACTCGCCAAATGGATAAAAATGACGCTAAATCAATGACGGCTCATTGATGATGACGACATGGAAAATGACGACTCTTTGACGAAAACTCAATATCTTGAAAAGAATATACGAGGCATGTTTTTTAAGTAAGTACCGTTTTGGAATTAAAAAAAGACGTGCAAAGATATCGCAATAATTTTATTTCTACATGAAAGCCTGTACCTTAATCTACTTTTCTACATAATTTCCGTGAATATTGAGGCACTTGTCATAACGTGGCACCAGTTTTTGAATACCCTCCTCATAAAATTCTGCCGCCTGACTTGTTAACCACTGTATCACAACTGTTTTGACTTCGTTATCGTCTTGAAGACGCTGATCACCCAGGTGTTTCTTCAAGTGCAGGAACAAATGGTAGTCGCTGGGCGCCAGATCAGGGCTGTATGGAGGATGATCTAGAGTTTCCCATTTAAAAGATTTGATGAGATCTTTGGTCCGATTAGCCACATGTGGACGGGCATTGTCATGCAGCAAAACGATACCCTTACTCAACTTGCCACGTCTTTTGTTCTGGATTGCACGACGCAGATTGTTCAATGTCTCACAATTAGACGCTGCATTGATTGTCTCATTACGAGGCAGAAACTCCACTAGCAATACTCCTTTTTTGTCCCAAAAAACTGTGCACATGATTTTCCGGGCAGAAATTGTTTGCTTAAACTTCACTCTTTTGGGTGATGATGAATGTCGCCATTCCATGGATTGTTGTTTTGATTCTGGTGTGACGTAGGCCACCCATGTTTCGTCACCAGTAACAATTTGGTCTAAAAAATCTTCACCTTCATTGTGGTACCGCTCAAGGAAAGTCAATGCACTGCCTAAACGTTGGGTTTTGTGCAAATCCGTCAACATTTTTGGAACCCAACGTGAACACAATTTCCGGTAATTCAAGTTCTCGGTCACAATGCGATACAAAACACTACGAGAATATTGAGGAAACCAGTCGCACATTGATGAAATTGTAAAGCGTCTGTTTTCTCTCACCTTTTCTTCCACTTTCTGCACCAAATCTTCATTAAAGACCGAAGGACGCCCACTCCGTTCTTCATCATGCACATTTGTGCGGCCATCTTTAAATGCTCTCACCCATTTCCTTACCATTCCATCACTCATAATGTTTTGTCCGTAAACTTCACAGATCTCACGATGAATATCGATCGGTTTTACGCCTTTAGCACTAAGAAATCGTATAACAGCCCGTACTTCACAATCGGCGGGACTCACGATTGTCGGAGGCATCTTAAACACTCAGTAAACAACGTATACAATGAAGAATCAGACTGTAATGGCGTCAGTGCGTAGACAAGAGATGTAGGTAACCAGCGCGCATGCGCGGAACGCCGACCGTAGCGCTGCGGCGGCGGAATCGCAAAACGGTACTTACATAAAAAACATGCCTCGTAAATAACTACTATAAAAATAATCCATTTTTTTTACTCGTAAAAGTAGTAAATTCATTGCATTATATAATTAAAGCCATGTGCTGCGCACATCAGATTTTTCTTTCATTTAATTTCTTACTTTTTCTGTCAATATAAAACTTGTCTACTTGTCTTAGGGATAATCTATAAAAACTTACTTGAGTGAGGCGCAACTCGACTATCTCATGCCAGAATCCATTTTTGGTAGTTTTTTTTTTCAAATTTTACAAGAAAAATATTTGAAAAATATGTATCATGAGTCCAATGATTCCAATTATAACGTGTCACCCTTCACATTAGAGGGTTTGAAAAATTCAATGACCATACTTCACAATGTACACTTCGGGGGGCGAGTAACTTGCCCGCCGAGGGAGGGGGGCTAATAACATCATGAACAAAAAATTGTATCGCGGCTATTTTTCACAAAATAATTGAAACTAACATGGCTCGTGCTCATTGAGTCATAAATAAACCCTTTTAAGTGTCATTGTGCCAAATTTTGACCCATGCTGCCATGTTAAAAAAAATAGAATTTCAAATAAATTCTATCTAATCATAAAATTAAAGACCCAAAACATAGATAAAAAGGTCATTTACTCAATAAAAACCATCGTATAAGACGTACAAATATTTAAAGGCCTGAGCGCTTTCGGACATCTCCATACCCTTCTTCGTCCATAACTCTTGGCGAGATTTCGGAATGTCGGATAGAATGTCGCAAACTTGGCGACTTTTTTTAAATGTTGCTAAATTAACGAAAACTCGCCACATGGATAAAAATAACGCTAAATCAATGACGACTCATTGATGATGACGACATCGAAATGACTACTCATTGACGAAAATTCAATATCTTGGAAAAAATATAAATAACTACTAAAAATTAATCTATTTTATTTACTGTAAAAGTAGTAACTTCATTGCATTATATAAGGAAAGTCATGTGCTGCCCACATCAGATTTTTTCTTTTATTTTACTATGAAAATTTTTAGAAATTTGTATCATGGTTCCAAATGATTACAATTATAGCGTGTTGCCCTTCACTTTGAAGGGCTTTAAAAATCTTTCAATTGATGCCATACTTGACGATGTACCCCCTCCTCATTGGATGGGGATCTTATGACGTCACGAACAAGAAAATTATATTACGGCTATTTTCTCAACAGTGATTGAAACTATAAAGTCTCATGACCATTGTGCCATAAATAAACCTTTGTATTCATGATTATGTCAAATTTTGTCCTATGCTGCCATGTTAAAAAGTGTAAAATTTCAAATAAATTTCAAAGTTTTCTCTCGAATTTAAAAATAGATCTCTCTAGTTCTAGATGGTTTGGCAACATAGCCGGGTATATAGTTTCGTGAAAATCTTTTAATATTTGAGGCATCTATATAGTGTACACAAGAAATCGACAGCAGATATACAGACAGAAAGGCATCACCCCAAAAATAGTCGAAACGTGTTCAAGAGGTCTTAAAACATTTATGGGCATTAAAATATCGAAATCGAAAATTTTCGTGAATATTTTCTCAATACTACATATGACAAATAAAAAAAAATCTTCAATAAATCTCTAGGGGGTGAACTACAGATCGGGGTTTATCAAGTCAAGGGGTTTGTCACTTGCCATGTCCCACGATTGTAGTCGGCTTGTTGAGATAATGCGTCCTCCAGTAATGACAGTGCATGGTTAACAAAACATGTTGGTTTGTCTAATGACCTATGTAAAAAATGTTTGAGTGAGTTCAACGTATAAGCTATGATCTAAAAAAGATATTGTAATGAATGAGTCTGTGCTTGCAGTGCAAGTAAAATTCTCAAATTATCCTAGGTATTCTGCTTTTGTCTATGGAGGAGGGATTATTGACAAATCCCATACACCATGAGATTTGTTACTTAGCGTGAAGATTAGCATGTTACCTGCATTCACATCAATGCAGGCTCAGAACATGCTTCGTTCTGATTGGTTGTAGAATGCTAAACCCGCAATTTTATTATCTATAGGGCTCCGATGCGCCGCTTAGATCATCATATATCATCATTTACACCCTCTTCTTACGGTTACGTATTGAGATCCGTTTCATATTTTAACTAATTACATATTTTCTGAAGTTTTAAGAGTATAATATATGAATGTACTTCCTTAAAACTTTATGAAATGTCATTTACTTAGAGTAAACTAAGCGTCCATCTAGATTAGACGTAATTATTCTTAGAATAATCAACCTGCGCCGGTAATTTTTGTTAATAAAGAAACAACTATTTATTTAATTATTAAGCTTATAACAGCAAACTTCGTGCAGTAATGTGTATAGCACATTACTGTGCGAGTACATTACTTTGCAGAGTATATTTGTAAGTTTGAAATTAGTTATAACAAATATCTATGTATGTATAAGGATATTCTTATTTCAGCATCTATTTGAAGTCACAGTGTGGTGAGGTGAAATATACACATATAAATACAAAAGTAAAAACACATAAATACACTAAAGTTACTCACCAGATAGTTCCACCCAGCTCAACCGCGTTATGTATAGTGGGGTCCGATTGGACCTAGTACATTGCATTTGCTAAAATAAATAGTCACTCCTTTTTTTTGGTGGCCATTGAACAATTTATTTACTGAAAACATAAAATCTCAATTAAACATTAATAACAATATACACAATTATAAATTCCCAATTTACCTAAGCTTAACCTCGGGGTGCACAGTTAATTTTGCATTAATTTGTATATTTTTTTATTATCCAAACTTGTATTTAATTACTTTTTTTAAGGAAAACAAAATATAATTTCATTTGGGCAAATATCCCATTCAGCATAAAGTTGCCCTTAACACTGTAGATCACATCAAAATATGTTTATACATTACTTATAAAACATTTAAAATCAATATATAAAAATTTCATACCTTCATTCCATAAGAATGACTCTCAATGAGTGCTGGTTCCTATCCCTCTGCATATTGGAATGGGTGGAAAGATTAAATTCAAGGTTAGTTCATTATTTGGACGGTTCATGAAAAACACTGCCAGTCTGAGAATCTCGGTTGAGGATCAGCAGGTAACGAACAATTTAACCAAGTATTATTCCGGAGGTGGGCACACTGTCCACTTTCCTTCTCATCCTCTTAACGCCGGCTTGCGCCCAGGAGCCCGGGATTGATGCTCCGCAAACACTCCGTACATGCAGTATCACAGTTACCACGGCTTAAATGCAGCTAAGGGAGCAAAGGTCCCACACCACGCCATTTTGGAGGCAGAACTGTGTTGCACTGCAACCCAAAAAAACCAACGACTTTCTTTATTTTCGGAGATGGGCACACTGTCCGAAGAATTGCGCCCTTGCGCTGAAATTTAGGCGCTGACTCGTTTTGGCTACGAGTCGCCAGACTTCACCGGACTCACGACGTCGGATCCTTGCCGAAAGCATTGGCCGCCCTAGATAGGGGCCATGGATACCGGTCCTGAGATGCATCAAAGTGCATGCCGGATCTAACAAAAGTGCCACGCACTTGGAGTGCTATTTTCTCGAGATCAGAACAAGCAACTGAAGTTTTTAACATTTCTAAAAACTTCCAGAATTTTAAAACACGGGGAACGACAAAATATAAAGGGAGGAAGTCCCCCCATTCCCATTCGCTGTTTCCCAAACGCAATAAAAAGGCGGTACAAAAATGCTTCACACCATTGGTTTTCGAAGCGACGCTCATTTTTTATGCGCTCCACTAAAATAAAAGAACCAGAGGGCTTTCTACAAACCGGGTGGTCCAAGGACCGGACCCCGACGCGAGTCACACCTGACAGGGCTATAAATTTTCAGAGATTTGTAGCTCAACTTTGACATTTAGCTGCAATTAATTCTCTGAATATTTACAATTCATGTCAGTGCGCATACAATCCGACGGCGCCAAAAAATCCCAATTCCGTCTGTGCAAAGGCCTAGCTATATACATACTACAAAACCATTGTATACATTTCAATTACATTCACTGCCCTTTTTTCCCAGGGTTACGTATAAAAAATATGGGATCGCAGTATCACACACAGTAATTAAAAAAAAATGTGCATGTTCTAAGTACAAGTGTCTCAATGTGTTCCAGAAAAAAAAATAGATATCTTTATAGTTTTTGCTGAAGTATAAAATAAGTTTTTAAGTTCTTACTTCAACAAAGGTATTTCACTGTATACCATAAACGTGTTTATGATTATTTTCTATTTTCGTATTAATTTCTAAAATTACATGACATAAAATTTTAGGCACAACTATTTCAATCGATATTACAGTAAAGGCAATCAAATAGTAATAATTTATATTCAACTAGTGAAATTTCAATTTAAAAGTATTTTATAAAAATCCAGAATAAATTTAATTAATTTCCAGTTAACTATTTTCTGAAAATCTCAATAACTGTTCTTAATTCTAAAACTCCTATATATGATTTACATTTTTACATTTTTAATTGCTGAGATATAACTGAATATACTGAAAAATAAATTAAATGCTGGTGTTAAAAATGATTTTTAAGCATACCATTTTAACATTTACTACAATGTATGACGATTCTTTATATAAAATACATTATCAAATGCTACAAAGAGTTAATAAATGGAAAACTCCTTATATTTTAAGTACAAATAATTTTCAACGAAGTAAAATTTTATTTTTATCACTGATACGTCAGTTGCTTACAATTCAAGAATAAAATATAAAATTATTTGGAATGATAGAATGTAAAGAAAGATGGATATTTCTTTTTTTTTTTTTGCAGTTTATATTTTGAGAACGGAGTATTACAGTTCTTTGCATTAAACTTTAATGTTTTTATTTTCTTTTAAGAATTATTTGAAGTATTTGAACACTTTTAAGCTTTTTGTGGAATTTTGTCATTTGTTTTTGAGTCGTATATTCAAGGACGGGACATTCCAGTATTTTGGGAACGTAGCAGCGTTTCGCCTCGCTAAGTCACCAGTATGAATCCATTGCTGGCAAGTGTTTATTACACTTAAAGTGACAAACTCCGATTTTCTGGAGTCTGAAGCTCAGACCCCAAAATAAAGTCGTAATACTTTTGCTACGTAATACACTCAGCATGTTGAGAAAAATAAAATAAAATAAAATAAATTGAGACGTTAGCATCTTGGAAAGAATAACTTTGAAATTATGCATTTCATGATTTTCGCTCCAGAAATTGTCTCTTCAATGTTAACGAACTACTGAACCGATTTTATTGAATGATGGCTCGTTTTGCGTATTCTGTGAGGTTTTCTGGGACTTTTCACTAAAAATGGTTCCTGAAAAATTAACTTCATTTTGGTTTTCAATGATTGAAAAAGCATTATTTTCTTCAGTGCGGAGAGGCCTACAGGCTTAACTACTGAACAATTTTTTATCAATGGTGACTAATTTGTGTGTTCTAGAGAAAAGTACATGCATTTTTTAAGCTTGAAGGAAAATTTAATTTATAATTTCAAAACTTGAGTAAATATGAATGGTGCTCAGCGGTAAATTAAAATGTGTAATGAAATTTAAATTGTTAAAAGCCAAATATAATACAAAAATCAATTATAATTATTGCTTTTTATATTACTGATTTTAGAGAAATTACTTTAATTTCATTATTCAGCAGCTGTTTGGGATGCTAGTAGAATTTGCAATGGCTGTTAGAAAATTATTGCGTAATCATGTTGTTAAATATTTTTACAAATGCATCGAAATCTCACAAAAGCACAACTTCATGGTAAAATAACCCCCACCAAGTACAAAACACAAAACTTCCTTACAAAAATTTCATGCAATATCGATATAGTTTGCGATAAATTCCCCCCGGACAAGAGCTATACTTTCTATCCGGACTAGGATACCCTGCTAAAGGGTCATAACTCATCTTCAAATCACACGTAGCCCTTTTCAGTCGTAGTCAATAAATAAATTACTTATCTTAATGCCCTTTTTTTCAAGCAAATTTTCATAGAGTTACAAGTATGTTTATCTGAGACGCAAACAAAATTTGGGTTTCTGCGGCAAAATGCCATGTAACATTCTTCGAAATTGAACTATATATGTAATTTAAATTCTAACACTAAATAACTTCCATGCAAATTTTTTATTACACCTTTCAATCTTCATCTTTCTAAAATGATTTTTCAAAATTTTCTGAGAAATAAATTTGTACATTTTCTTTGGATAAATGCATTTTAATAAACTGTTCCCTAATGTCCAATAAAAGCAATTAAAAAATAACTGGCTATAAAATTTAATTTTTAGCTATATCTCTAACTCGATGCGCTTAAATAAACATTTCTTTGATAACAAACTCAGATATTCAATGATTAGAATCGACTGCGTTGAAAAGCGAGATTCCAAACTAATTATTTCCTTGCATTTAATTGCTCCATTTTGAAAGAAAATTTTATTTCGATCGCTTAAAACTTCGTAAAATACAGCATATATACAAAAATTAAGTGCTTAACCGGTTTCAAAGTCAAAAAACATACTTATTCAGGATCGATGACAAACATGACCTCAATTACTCAAATCTGGTCGGCAAAAGTAGTCATTGTCTAGTTGTAGTTATTGTAGTATGCAATTTCATTGCCGATCTGACGTGAATAAGTGAGGTCGTGCTTCTTGTCGGTCCTGAGGTAGCAGGCTGTTTTTGCCTTTGAAACCGGTTAGATAATAATTCTTTGTATATATGTTGTATATTACGTAGTTTAAATTCATCGTGTTACTATTGTAGTATTTTTAAGCGATTATCTCATTTTATTTTGATTATTAGAAGTTGGATGCATCCAGCGAATTTGCCGTACGGATAAACAAATTTTGACATTCTTAAACACAGTAACAAAGGTTAAATTTTTATTATAATTCCATTCAAATGATAATGAAAAAGCTTATTATTGTTACTAATTGCAATACAAACTAACAAATTTCGATATTGTTTAAACAATATCAAAAGTTGATGCTTTCTTGCTTATCAATGTCGCTTATTGCAATACAGATTAACACATTTCGATAATGTAGAAAATAATAATAAACGCTAAAGCTTTCTTATAACTCAATTTTTACTTTCTCATACGTACTATCGAGAAATTATTATTTTCACGATAATTTTTGATTTCGAGATTTTAATGCCAATATATGTTTTAAGTCATCCTGAACATGTTTTGACTATTTTTAGAGTGATGTTTGTCTCTCTGTCTGATAGCTGTGGTCGATTTCTTGTGTATACCAGAGCAACTTTAAATAATTATGGATTTTCACGAAACTTTTCATCCGGTTCTGTTATCAAAAACGTAGAAATAGACAGAATTTGTTTTTTAATTCGAGCGAAAACTTCGAAAATTATTCGAAATTTTATGTTTTCAAAATGGCAGCATAGGCAAAAATTTGACATAATTATGCCTAAAAGTATTTATTTATGGCTTAATGATTACGAGACTTAATAGTTTCAATCATTGTTGTGAAAAATAACCGTGATACAATTTTGTTAATTTTGTTTGTTCGTGATATCATTCGCCCCCCTTGAGGGTAATTTACCTCCCCCCCGGGAGGTACATTGTTAAGTGTGGTATCAGTCGAAATATTTTTAAAGTAAAGTGAATGGTAAAACGCTATAATTGTAATCATTTGGACCCTTGATACCGATTTTTAAAAATTTTCTTGCAAAATTGAGAAAAAAGGCTATTAAAAATGAATTCTGGTATCAGAAAGTCCAGTTGAGAAAGTCTAGTTGAGAAAGTCCAGTTAATTCTTATATTGAACTAGCAGCGTACCCGTTCTTCGTACGGAGTATATAATATAAAGAAACTTGAAATTCATAATCATGCCCAAATTCTTATAGTATACTAAATGACATGTTTAATCAAAATATTCTGTTAAAATATTTAATATAATGCTCCTAAAAAGAAGTTTAAGAATCTCTGTTCTCGCTATATAAAATTATCTTCATGGACATATCTGAAGAATAAAACATCTTGGACCCCTTATGTAAGCAAATATAAAAAAAAATATGGAATTGAATCAATATATGCAAAATAAAAGCGTTAAAATTGTATGGGACCCGTACTAATTATATACGCGAATATTAGAAAATATAACCTGTATTAGTAGATTACATGTATAAATTGAAAATACCAATAAACCCGTAATCTTTAAATCTGAAGACAGTCATTTATTCCAATATATGTCAAAATTAAAGTGCTAAAATTATATGGGAAGATATACACGTACTACTTATAATGTCCGATTATTAGTAGAAGATTACCCGTTTTGCAATATGAGTCACAAATGTTTTTTGGTAAAATGCAACAGACGACGTAATAAAATGAATATATAATTAATCCCCTTAATCTTCATACCAGAAGACTGTACTTGATTCCAATATATATGCCAATATATGTCAAAATATATGCCAATATACCTGTACTACTTATATTCTCGTAGGTTAGAAGATATACCCGTGCATTCCTAGAAGATTACTCGTACAACGTACAATATGCGTGTGTCAGCAATTTTTGCCGCAATAAAACAATGGCGTAATAACTTAAAAATATCAATATTCCCTGAATCAATAATTCCGGAAAATATCAATAATAATAATGTTTAATCCTGAAGAGTATAATTGATATTATCCAGTCCAAAATGAAATGGCAATGAAATTTATTTTATATACATATCTTCATTATTCAAATCGGAAAGGATTTAATAAAAATCGTCTGCCGCATAAACACATTGGATTTAAATCCGTTGCTAAGCGACATGATATCATTTGCTTCAAATAAATTGGTAGAAAAAATATCGTCTAAATAGTTATATTTCTATGGAACATTTGGCGACAGTTTCGTCAAATTAGCGACATTTTAAAAAATCGCCAAATTTATCACCAAGTGGGACTGTAGAACTGACAGTTCCACTTTGCGACAAATTGACGAAATATCATCACAATACTATCCCCTAACAAAACACAATTAATTTCATTTAGTAAGCGCGATTTTATCAATTTCAAGATATTTTTATAGATTTGAAAACATTTTTATCAATTTGGTGACATTTTAAAAATTCGCTAAATGTATTACTAAGTAGGATGGTTGGTCTGACAGATAAATGCTAACCAAACATAATTTCAGTACTCTCTTCTAACAAAACAAAAAAAAAATTCATTGATATGTAGAAGACCCAAGCCACACGACCAACCCGAAGGTTTATGGCAGCTGTTTGTGTGTCGTTTATATCAATTTGGCGACATTTCCGTCAATTTGGCAAAGTTTAAGAAAAGTTGTCAAATTAGCGATATCCCTCCAAATTCGTAGCTTTGAATTTGCAGATCTGAATGAAACATTCTTATCCCGTTTCAATATACTAAATGAAACACAACAACTGTATTAGAAGATATACCCGCTCTACTCTTTTTCTGTTTCAACAATCGGCTATATGAATTTATTGGCTAAACACAATATATGAGTTTAGTAGCTAAATACGATATAAGCTTGAAAACTCTTTGCCAAAATAAATGAAATTGATGTACGCAGTCAGCATTTAATATAATTAAAAGAAAAATCAACCGTCCATTCATAAGATATACTTTTATATCCATTTATCCATTTATTTATTATTTAAATCGAAAAAAAATAATAAAAACATTAACAAACACATTTAATTTAATTGCGATGCCGAGCAACATGATATATCCTCCTAAAATGTTAAAATTTATTAACCACTAACAGCACACCCGTTATTCGTACGGAGTGTATAATTTAAAGAAACTTAAAGTTCGCAATCATGTGCAAATTCTGTTAAAATATTAAATTTATTGCTCCTAAAGAGAAGTTTAAGAATATATGTTCTCACTATGCAAAATTATCTTCACGATCCGATCTGAAGAATAAAACATCCTGCTCCTTTTTGTAAGCAAATTTACAGAAGAAAAAATAGGAATTGAATGAATATATGCAACCCCGTACTAATTATATTGTCGCAGATCAGAAAATATGCCAATGTGTTAGTAGAAGATTACCCGTATTACAATATGCGTCTCAAAAATATTTGCCAAAATAAAAGAGATGACGTAATAAATTGAAAACATCAATAATATCCGTACTCTTTATACCAGAAGGTCGTAATTGATTCCAATATATGCCAATATATATCAAAACATATGTCAATATACCTGTACTACTTATATTCTCGTAGATTAAAAGATATACACGTGTATTTGTAGAAGATTCGTACAACATACAATATATGAGTTTAAACAATTTTTGTCATAATAAAATAATTGCATAATAACTTGAAAATATCAATAATCCTTGAATCAATAATCCCCGAAAATATAAATAATAATAATTTTTAAACCTGAAGACCGTAATTGATATTATCCAGTCAAAAATGCTATAAGAAAAATCAAATCGTTCTTTTCTAAAATATATTTTTATATCCATTTATTTATTACTCAATTTGAAAAAATAATTATTAAAATTAACAGACAGATTTAATTTAATTGCGTTTCTGAGTAACATGATATAAGATAGAATCTTATAACATGTTAAATATGTCATGTCTTATAACATAAACTGCGAAATTAAATAACGATTTTGATTTCTCTATACTTCTCATTGTTCCGTAAAAGCTTGTTTTAAATAAACCATGAACCATGGAGATAGATTTCCCCTTTAAATCATGTTTCAAACAATTCATGTTTTCAGAAAGTGACTAATTAACGCAAAAAATCTCCCATCAAACTCAGAGATTAAATTTTAATTCACTTTCAAACGATTTTCAAGCTTTTCGTTTGGATAAACCACGGAGTTAGGGAGTAGAACTCCTAGGAAAAAGTTCCGTTTTTCATTAATATCTCGACAACCCCAGGTCTTAGAAACTCGAAACTTAGACAAAATTTATGGGGGGATATTTCAAGGCTATTCACTAAATTTCATTAAATTCGGCTCAGCCGTTTTTCCGTGACGATGAGACAAACGAAAATTTCGTTTTTTACTAATATCTCGAGAACCACTGGTCGTAGAAACTCAAAATACGGATATAATTTTAAGTGGGGCTATTTCTGGGCTACCCACAAAATTTCATCAAATTCGGTTCAGCCGTTCTCCCGTGATGGTGTGACAAACAGACAGACAGACAGACAGACAGACAGACAGATTTTCATTTTTATTTACTAGCAGCATACCCGTTCTTCGTACGGAGTATATAATATAAAGAAACTTGAAATTCATAATCATGCCCAAATTCTTATAGTATACTAAATGACAGGTTAAATCAAAATATTCTGTTAAAATATTTAATATAATGCTCCTAAAAAGAAGTTTAAGAATCTCTGTTCTCGCTATATAAAATTATCTTCATGGACATATCTGAAGATTAAAACATCTTGGACCCCTTATGTAAGCAAATATAAAAAAAATATGGAATTGAATTAATATATGCAAAATAAAACGTTAAAATTGTATGGGACCCGTACTAATTATATACGCGAATATTAGAAAATATAACCTGTATTAGTAGATTACATTTATAAATTGAAAATACCAATAAACCCGTAATCTTTAAATCTGAAGACAGTCATTTATTCCAATATATGTCAAAATTAAAGTGCTAAAATTATATGGGAAGATATACACGTACTACTTATAATGTCCGATTTTTAGTAGAAGATTACCCGTTTTGCAATATGAGTCACAAATGTTTTTTGGTAAAATACAACAGACGACGTAATAAATTGAATATATAATTAATCCCCTTAATCTTCATACCAGAAGACTGCACTTGATACCAATATATATGCCAATATATGTCAAAATATATGCCAATATACCTGTACTACTTATATTCTCGTAGGTTAGAAGATATACCCGTGCATTCCTAGAAGATTACTCGTACAACGTACAATATGCGTGTGTCAGCAATTTTTGCCGCAATAAAACAATGGCGTAATAACTTAAAAATATCAATAATCCCTGAATCAATAATTCCGGAAAATATCAATAATAATAATGTTTAAACCTGAAGAGTATAATTGATATTATCCAGTCCAAAATGAAATGGCAATGAAATTTATTTTATATACATATCTTCATTACTCAAATCGGAAAAGATTTAATAAAAATCGTCTGCCGCATAAACACATTGGATTTAAATCCGTTGCTAAGCGACATGATATCATTTGCTTCAAATAAATTGGTAGAAAAAATATCGTCTAAATAGTTATATTTCTATGGAACATTTGGCGACAGTTTCGTCAAATTAGCGACATTTTAAAAAATCGCCAAATTTATCGCCAAGTGGGACTGTAGAACTGACAGTTCCACTTTGCGACAAATTGACGAAATATCATCACAATACTATCCCCTAACAAAAAACAATTAATATCATTTATTTATGTAGCGCAATTTTATCAATTTCAAGATATTTTTATAGATTTGAAAACATTTTTATCAATTTGGTGCCATTTTAAAAATTCGCTAAATGTATTACTAAGTAGGATGGTTGGTCTGACAGAGAAATGCTAACCAAACATCATTTCAGTACTCTCTTCTAACAAAACAAAAAAAAATTTCATTGATATGTAGAAGACCCAAGCCACACGACCAACCCGAAGGTTTATGGCAGCTGTTTATGTGTCGTTTATATCAATTTGGCGACATTTCCGTCAATTTGGCAAAGTTTAAGAAAAGTTGTCAAATTAGCGATATCCCTCCAAATTCGTAGCTTTGAATTTGCAGATCTGAATGAAACATTCTTATCTCGTTTCAATATACTAAATGAAAACACTACAATTGTATTAGAAGATATACCCGCTCTACTCTTTTTCTGTTTCAACAATCGGCTATATGAATTTATTGGCTAAACACAATATATGAGTTTAGTAGCTAAATACGATATAAGCTTGAAAACTCTTTGCCAAAATAAATGAAATTGATGTACGCAGTCAGCAATTAATATAATTAAAAGAAAAATCAAACCGTCCATTCATAAGATATACTTTTATATCCATTTATCCATTTATTTATTATTTAAATCGAAAAAAAATAATAAAAACATTAACAAACACATTTAATTTAATTGCGATGCCGAGCAACATGATATATCCTCCTAAAATGTTAAAATTCATTAACCACTAACAGCACACCCGTTATTCGTACGGAGTGTATAATTTAAAGAAACTTAAAGTTCGCAATCATGTGCAAATTCTGTTAAAATATTAAATTTATTGCTCCTAAAGGGAAGTTTAAGAATATATGTTCTCACTATGCAAAATTATCTTCACGATCAGATCTGAAGAATAAAACATCCTGCCCCCTTTTGTAAGCAAATTTACAGAAGAAAAAATAGGAATTGAATGAATATATGCAACCCCGTACTAATTATATTGTCGCAGATCAGAAAATATGCCAATGTGTTAGTAGAAGATTACCCGTATTACAATATGCGTCTCAAAAATATTTGCCAAAATAAAAGAGATGACGTAATAAATTGAAAACATCAATAATATCCGTACTCTTTATACCAGAAGGTCGTAATTGATTCCAATATATGCCAATATATATCAAAACATATGTCAATATACCCGTACTACTTATATTCTCGTAGATTAAAAGATATACACGTGTATTTGTAGAAGATTCGTACAACATACAATATATGAGTTTAAACAATTTTTGTCATAATAAAATAATTGCATAATAACTTGAAAATATCAATAATCCTTGAATCAATAATCCCCGAAAATATAAATAATAATAATTTTTAAACCTGAAGACCGTAATTGATATTATCCAGTCAAAAATGCTATAAGAAAATCAAATCGTTCTTTTCTAAAATATATTTTTATATCCATTTATTTATTATTCAAATCGAAAAAATAATTATTAAAATTAACAGACAGATTAAATTTAATTGCGTTTCTGAGTAACTTGATATAAGATAGAATCTTATAACATGTTAAATATGTCATGTCTTATAACATAAACTGCGAAATTACATAACGATTTTGATTTCTCTATACTTCTCATTGTTCCGTAAAAGCTTGTTTTAAATAAACCATGAACCATGGAGATAGATTTCCCCTTTAAATCATGTTTCAAACAATTCATGTTTTCAGAAAGTGACTAATTAACGCAAAAAATCTCCCATCAAACTCAGAGATTAAATTTTAATTCACTTTCAAACGATTTTCAAGCTTTTCGTTTGGATAAACCACGGAGTTAGGGAGTAGAACTCCTAGGAAAAAGTTCCGTTTTTCATTAATATCTCGACAACCCCAGGTCTTAGAAACTCGAAACTTGGACAAAAGTTATGGGGGGATATTTCAAGGCTATTCACCAAATTTCATTAAATTCGGTTCAGCCGTTTTTCCGTGATGATGAGACAAACGAAAATTTCGTTTTTTACTAATATCTCGAGAACCACTGGTCGTAGAAACTCAAAACACGGATATAATTTTAAGTGGGGCTATTTCTGGGCTACCCACAAAATTTCATCAAATTCGGTTCAGCCGTTCTCCCGTGATGGTGTGACAAACAGACAGACAGACAGACAGACAGACAGACAGACAGACAGACAGACAGACAGACAGATTTTCATTTTTATTTATATAGATATAGATAGGCACATTGTTGCTGCTAATTGCAATTGCAAGACGTAACCGAATTCTTTGGAAAACGGTTGAATCTTTTCAGACACCCTACCTGCTCTCTGTAGAAAATAAAAATTCGTAATATCTCAAGTACGACTGTGATAAAAATTAATAAATTTTCCGTTAACACATTTCCATTTTCGAAGATTTTTTTTTTCAAAAAGTTGAGAGCATTTCCTTCTGTCTCAGCGCCCTAAATTAAAGAATGTTTGTCGATTTTAATATTTGCTCCAAACTGTTTTATTTGTTCGAATGGTATAATTCCAACAGGATCACACACAGATAGACAGACTAACACAAATACAGTTTTGAAAAAATAATTTATTCATTTCCTAGAAAGCTCAGAATGTGTAAATCCATCAAAATACTAGGGTTGGATTTTCGATCCCACACAGTTCTACTTTCCCTTTGCAATTACTATTTTCTCTATAGAAAGTAAAAATATATTCTAACTATATTTAATAAGATTATTTAATTTGTGAGAATGCAAATGTGTATATAAATGCATTATTAAGAAATACTTTATCTTTATATCTACAATGTAATATACCTGTATTTAAATGAAGTTAAAAAGTTTCAAGATTATTATACCATGTAAGAAAAATTAAAATTGCAAAGAGTGATATTAATATTAAATGTAAAATTAATTTGGACTAATTTAAGGAGAAATAGCAGTTTTTCACCCTCAAAACAATGATATTTAAATTGAATTGAAAATATATTACCTTTTAATGATTAACTTAAAGTAAATCGCATCAAACTCGGACTCAAATTAAGCATACAGCGATAAAATGTGCATTTGTACACATTGCGATTTCCCCCAGTTTTACGTTTCCTCAAGTCTTATTTTCTTAGTTTTAAATTTTTATGTCTGTCTACATAATTACAAAAATCCTTTCTTTGTTTGCTTAAAAATTAATACGCATGTTAAATTAACAAGTATGCATGCACTAAAGTAAACATTTTAAGCTTTTTTTTAATTGCAATAAGAAATATATTTTCTGATTTAAAAAAATGTGAAATTGAACATGTATGGATTTTTTCGAAAATACTTCTTTGTTAAATATCTTTAAATGTTTAAGATTCAATGAATAGAAGCATTAAATGGCTTCTTTAATAAAAAAGAAAGTTTTTCGTGACCATGGTTTAAAAGAAATCTGTCGGACAGTAAACTCATTTGTCACTTATTTGTTCAGTCATGATATATCATCGAAATTATATGTTAAAATGTGCCCAGATATGCGATAATTAAAGAGTAATATTTCCATATTGACAATACGCAAATACTGAAGTATGAAAATTTCCATTAAAATAAACAGCATATTCAAAAATAATTTATAATTGAATAATAATAAAAAATAAAATAAAAATAATAAATAATAACATAAAAAATAATAAAAATAATGAATGATAAAATAATAAATAATAAAAATAATAAATAATAAATAATAATAATTAAATAATTAAATATAATTAAATGACTTATAATTCAAAATAAAAGTATTTGAAAAATATATGTAACCGCAAACGATCATCGAAAACTCTTTTCAACCCTCTTAGAATCATATAATCTCATTCTTCAACTCAGATTCTTAAATGTCCTTATTATATGCAATGAATCTACTCAAAGGCTTACTTTCCCTTTCCTTGCCATTACTTTACATGAGAACGCAGCATTTCATTAACATAGTAAATATCTCACTCAAAAATTACGGGAACTGAAACCAAACACTTACTACGCTTATAACGTTGGTTTAATTTTTAAAACCAATTTAACATAGCCTTTTAAAATATATTTTAGCATGATCATATCAGAACTTGTATGTATATGTATATTTAAAGTAATAAAGAACTGTGTGTTTTTATGGTAAGGTGTAATTTTTAACACTTTACAACAAAGTTGAAAAGTGTTTATGACTTTGTTCATTCTGTCTGTCTGTCTGTCGGTCGGTCCGTTAGCACGATAACTGCTGTAAAAATGACTTAATCAAAATGAAATTTTAGTATGTTGTTCAGACGGTCTGTAGAACCTATGTGAATATAAATGAATAATATTACCCAATTAGTTTTGGATTGAACCCGGGTCGAAAAAATGAAATACATTGAGCCCTATGGGACCTAATTTTTCAAACATTTTTTTAGCAGATTTAAAATTCACAAATTGCTTCGAAAATTTTAGGTAATATTCAAATTGTTCCATGCAATATACAAAAAAAAATTCAGCGAAATATATTCAGTAGTTTTTTAAATACAAATTAAAACAAGAAAGATCAATCATGCATAAGCATTGATTATGAAACACTTTCCAACTGAAATGTAATTTCATTTAAAAATTTCTAAAATGTGATTCATTCAGTGGTAATATCTTTTACATTATCACAGTACTACAGTAATTTATTATACTTAAATATTTAAAACTGTATCGAAATATAAATCATCTGATTCTTTATGCAAAATCAATGAATATTTCATTCATATAACTTGTATTTCAGACTCCAGAGCTAAATAATTTTGTGTGAAAAAAATTCAGCAATTCTTATGTAATTCATCTTACAATCGCTTGAGATATTTGCATTCTGCATATGTTAAAATTAGGCTTCCTTGAAGAAATAATAAAAGTTTAGGGATCATTTAAAATCACAACTATTGTAATTGCATAGGCACGGAATTTAGATACACAGATAATACACAGATAATATATATGTGTATGTGTATGTACTCAAAGTATTGGAATCGTGCCGAAGATCGGAACTCGAATTTTCAAAGGATCTACACGTTTTGGGACTTCTAGAACACGAAAAAACTACTTTTAGGAAGACGTCTGTGTGTGTAAGGGTGTATCTGTGTATGTTTCTGTGTGTCTGTGTGGATATTACATCCACTCTAATTGAAAAACTAATGGACCGAATTTCATACAATTTGGTAGGTATGTTTTTTGTGGGAAATCCTGATGTTCATTAGATTATAGTACGATTCGCAATAAAAGAATCTGCCTTCTTTGCGAAATGGCCGCAGAAATTGCCTTTATCCACTCTAGCTAAAAACTAATGAACCAAATTTAACAAAATTTGGAGTATAATATTTCAATAACCTACAAGTGATTTATATACCAAATTTAACAAAATTTTGTATATAAATCATTTGTAGGTTATTCTACTACGATTCGGGAAAAAGGAACGGGCTATTTTTGCGAAATGGCCAGCAAAAATCGTTATATATAAAAATAAAAGACTACGTGTGCTCAATGATATCAATTAAATTCCTATTTTATATGTGATTTTTGACAACAAAAAGAATAAGACTAACCCCATTACTCTAGGACTAGCCGTTCTTGAGATATTCTAGTTTTTTCG
The DNA here is from genome assembly GCA_951213105.1 of Amaurobius ferox. NCBI lineage: Eukaryota > Metazoa > Arthropoda > Arachnida > Araneae > Amaurobiidae > Amaurobius > Amaurobius ferox. The sequence continues at coordinate 81,083,684 of OX578142.1, read as the reverse complement.
CGTTTTCGCTACGCCACCTTTGACAATAAGTCCAGCTATCAAATGAGAACCAAATTTAAGTTTAACGTGTAAATTCAATGTCATTTAAAATACTTATGTTGTGCAGATAAACTCAAATTATCATTGAATAAATAAAGAGAACGAATATGAGTCTGCAGAGAAAGACATGTGCTGTCCACATCAAAATTTTTAACAATATTACACCAATGATTTATAGAAGTGAACGGGGATTATTTTCAGGCCATTTCGAAAAAAATGTATGATCTATATTTAAAGATCCATCAAATTTTTGTCGAATAAAATGTTCAACAAATTTAAGCTGTGTACCAAATTTTAACTCTCTAGGACGTAGGAAAGTGCATTTAAAATGCCATCAATTAAATTTATCAAGAAGAGTTATATAAAATTTGAAAAAAATGAAAAATTGTTATCTACCAAATTTATTTTAAAATACGAAGCCACTCCCATATGCAAAACGTTTAAACAAATGGAGAGATATTTATTATATAATATCTCTTTCTTTTCTTTCTGGAAGATATCCCAAAGTCAGAATTTAAGTCAGAATTTAATTGAATTTGTTTTTTTCCCTATATTAAATAATTTTTTTAATTAAAAAACTACTTAACATATTTTACTGAATTTTTTTTTATATATTCTATGGGATAATGTGAATATTTCCTAAAAATTTCGAAGCAATTCGTGAATTTTATATTTACTTAAAAAATGTTTGAAAAATTAGGTCCCATAGGGTTCAATGTATTTCATTTTTTCAACCCGGGTTCAATAAAAAACTAATTGGGTGATATTATTTATTTATATTCCCATAGGTCCTACAGACCGTCTGAACAACATACTAAAATTTCATTTTGATAAACTCATTTTTACGGCAGTTATCGTGCTAACGGACAGACAGACAGACAGACAGACAGACAGACAGACAGACAGACAGACAGAATGAACAAAGTCATAAACACTTTTCAACTTTGTTGTAAAGTGTTAATAATAATTACATCTCTTATATGAAACGATCACGTGACCATGATATGAAACGATCACATGACCCACTTCTGAATGATATATGGTATCCATCTTGCTTCAAAATCGTGATTTTTTTAAGTTCTTTTTAATTCATATTGAGTGTTGTACCCGTCCTAAAACTACTTTATTTTTGCTTAAATTCTGTGCATCTACATACTGAAACAACGCAATGACAATATATTTGAGTTTAAATGCTCATCTAAATTTGATTATTTCTACAACTAAGCCTATTTTTAACCTATGTAAAATGTAAACAGCAAAATATATAGAATGAGTTGTATTAGAATTCCTGTATTTTTTAACACAAAATAATTTAGTCCATGGAGTCTGCATGGCTGATATGAATGAAATATTAATTGATTTCATAAAGAGAAGGACGATTTTTTTCGATGAAGTTTCAAGCATATAGTTTAATTTTTTGTAGCTCCATGGTGTTAAACAAAATGTTTAAATAAAATAAATTATTATAGTATTGGGATGAATGAAATAAATTGGGAGAAAGTTATGAATGAAATCCTGTTTTTATAGAGAGATCCAGGCGTGTTATTTTTTCTATGACGTCATTTGAATTAATTTCAGTTGTTTTCGATGAAGTTTTCAAATATAATAAATTATCGTAGTATTATGATAATTCTAAAACTATTACCGAGGGATGTATAACATTTTAGAGATGTTTAAACCAGGCAATTTATATTTCAATGCCGTCATTTGAATGAAGTTCATTTTTTTCGATGAAGGTTTAAATTTTCAAATATAATAAAATAATGCAATATTGTGATAAGTTTCAAAATATTACCGAGGAATGTATCGCATTTTAGAGACGTTCAAATAAAATTGCATTGAAGTTGGAAAGTGTTTCATAATCAATGCTTTAAGCATGATTAATCTTTCTTGTTATTTAAACATTTTGATCAGTAGAAGGGGAGGCCCAAGAAACAGGAGTGTCCGGAAAAATGAAGAATCTTATATGCTCAGCACATGACTTTCATATAGACTCGAATTAATTTTCTCTTTATTTCTTTAATAATTCAATGTATATAGTTTAATTGCACAAAATAACACTCACAATTATTTGAAATTACACAGAAGTTGCACTTTTAATTTCATTCACGCTTTCATTTGGTAACTGGACGTATTTTCAAAGGCGGCGTTACAAAAATGCAAAAAAGCTAAAATATCTCGAGAACGGTTAGTACTAGAGTGATGTGGTTGTCTTATTCTTTTCATCGACAAAAAATACATACAAAACATGCCATTAATTGATACATTTGAGCATAGGTAGTCATTATTTTAGATTTTGCCGATTTTGTCGGGCCATTTCTTAAAAAAAGCGGGTTCTTTTTTTCCGAATCGTACCAAAATTTAATCAGCCCCAGGGAAACAATGGCAGCATGATTTACCAAAAAACGAACATTTTCTTTTACTCACTTTGTGAACGAACAACTTTTGTAGGATTTAGTTCATTTCGAGACACTCACACAGTAGTTTGTTGTTTTGTTTCGGGTTCAAGATTTGACCAACATATTATCCAGTCTTTAACTCAAATATCTGTACTTTGGACACTTATAAAGTGCAGTTTTCGTTGTTACATAAGGAAACAATACAATATCCATATTTAAAGACCAAAATGTCTATGTAAAAAATCAAAAATTACCATCATAAAAATTACCATCATATGTTTATTATTTTATTTTAAATATGCGTGTACTCAAAAGTGTTGATATGCTCAAGGAAAATATATTTGAATTGATTATAATTAAATATTGTGTCAAAACTATCAATTTCCATCCATGTCTCGCGCGGACTAAACCACGATAGTGGTCGTTAAGTGCGGCGCATACAGATAATAAAATTGTTTAAGGGAACACTCTACTCTTGAAATACAAAACTGTTGATAAAAACAACAGATGTTTAAACTTTTAAAAAATAAAATCTATTGAAGTTATTCGAATGAAATTTTTAGGGTAGAGAAAAATAATATTATTCTTTAAAATAAAAAGTGAAAAAAAAATAATTGAGAATTGAGAAATATTATATAATAAATAATTATTTATAATTCACATATGTTTTTTATCGACAAAATCATATAATGTTGTTTCGCCCGTAATATCTTGGATTTTTATGGTTTTAATCAAACTAGTTTGGTGGTTTATTAATAACAATATTCATAATATACTTAAAATACTTGCATACTAGGATTATTTAATTATTTTAATTTTTAATGGGGAAACTTTTTTTTTTAATTTTTTTTAGAAAATTTAAAAATTTCTTATCATCTAAAAATTTATATTTTATAAGTCACACCTATGAATCTAGTATAATTATTGGATCCTGGTATCATCACTAAGCATACAAAATTTCATAAGAATTCATCAAAGGGTTCTTGAAATATCATACGCACAAGTTCAAAAATCAGCGTTTTGAGAAGTATACGATCAAAGTATACATATATTATTGTATTGAATTGTTGATGTATAATATTTTCTCTATATTTTCGGAAATAATTTACATTCAGAAATTCCAATGGTAACAAAATGTCCAGACAGAATCAGACTGTACAACTAATCAATAAGAAAAGCATGGATATTTTCATGATTTTATGAGAAGAGAGTCCTCTTAATATTAAAAACCATTTCAAATTTAAGCATAAAATCGATGTACATTTTATAATCGGTTAACATGGGAATTTCACTATGTAAAATAATATTTCCCCTCCGATCAATGTATAATGTCTTATTTCCCACGTTTTTAAATATTTTAAGCCGAAAATTCATTAATTACCGCATTATTTTTTTATAATTTGATTTGAAGCATTGGCAACACACTATTTTGATATTAGAAACGTAGCTCGATTACCAAAGTTACTGCGATGGAATCAAAAAATATAAATACATTCATTGACAAAATATATAAATTATTGTCTGCTGAAATTATAAATTGAAATATATCAAGAGCAGATTATTGTATACCAATAGAATATTCGATTGAAAATCAAGAAAATGCAAGATCTATTTTCTGACTATAATGGTATGAAAACGAATTTTTTGTGTCTCTCCATTTTGGATTTATCTCTGAAATAATGTTAGAACAAAAATTTCCGCGAATTATAAATTCATCACACAAATTTCTAAGAATTTTAGAATTTTTACTATTTATAGGTCAAGTCCCACACGTATTTAAAGTTATGTTTCTTCCTCCAGTAGTTTAGATTGTGTAAGTGTCCCATATTAAGTCAACCAGTCCCATGTAGCTGTTTTATGTAGGAAAAAACTTCGCGATTTTCCAATAAAATTCCAAGATTTCAGATTTTTTTCATTATTTATGGGTCAAGTATCACGTGTATGCTAAGTTTCAAGTTTTAATTTTTAGTATTTTGAGCTGTGTAAGTATCCATTTGTAAGTCACTCAAATGAAAACAACGTTATGAACGTGATAACCGATAGAACAATCCTTTGTCACAAGTAATCCAACACTTCCGAGTGTCTTCTGGAGTAGCTACTAAGTGTCATAATAGAATGAAATATGGAATGAGGCAAGCTAATTATAGAAAACAATTGTTGAAGCATTTTCAAACAGTGGTATAATATGGTCATCATTCGTTAACTAATCACCCGAAAGTTAAACAATTAAAAATTCTGATGTGGGCAGCACATGATTTTCCCTGCATAAAGGAATAACATCACTTCTTTCACTGCGAAATCGTGTTGTACAAGGTCTACAGTCCAATGTATTTGGTATTGAATTAATACAACAGAAATTAAAATTTGGCGATTTTGATTAATTATTTGTCTAAACAGAATGACATATTACTTGTTAAGCAAGAGATGAAGATTTTGACTCATATGCATTATCTTCATCAAAATGCTGCAGGCATTTAATTTACACCCCGTGAAATGCATCATTGTTGACGAATTATTTGACTTTGAAATGCAAAACTATTACAAAAGTAAATTATTTCGTGAATGGAACAAGTTAGATCCAATAATCATATTGTGTTAAATAAGTGTTTTCTATAGCATCTTTATTGTCGATTCATGCAATGCTCTATACTTTTGGAATTGGCTTTTTAGCACTTTACAACAAAGTTGAAAATTGTTTATGACTTTGTTCATTCTATCTGTCTGTCTGTCTGTTAGAATGATAACTGCCGTAAAAATGACTTAATCAAAACGAAATTTTAATATGTTGTTCAGACGGTCTGTGGGACCTATGGGAATATATAAATGAATAATATCACCCAATTAGTTTTGGATTGAACCCGGGTTAAAAAAATGAAATACATTGAACCCTATGGGACCTATTTTTTCAAACATTTTTAAGCGGATTTAAAATTCACAAATTGCTTCGAAAATTTTATTTAATATTCAAATTGTTCCATAAAATATATAAAAAACATTTCAGCAAAATATATTCAGTACTTTTTAAAATAAAAATTAAAATAATAATTACACCTCTTATATGAAGCGATCACGTGACCATGATATGAAGAAATCACGTGACCCATTTCAAAATGAAATATGGCATCCATCTTGTCTCAAAATCGTGATTTTTAAAGTTCTTTTCAATTCCTATTGAGTGTTGCATCCCTCCTAAAAGCGCTTTATTTTTGCCTAAATTCTGTGCATCTACATACTGAAACAACGCAATTACAATATATTTGAGTGTAAATAATCATCCAAATTCGATTATTTCTACAACGAAGCCTATTTTTCACTTATGTAAAATGTAAACAGCAAAATATGTAGAATGAGTTGTATAAGAATTGCTGTACTTCTTTAACGCAAAATTATTTAGCTTATGGAGTCTTCATAGCTGATATGAATGAAATATTCATTGATTTTACAGAGAGAAGGACGATTTTTTTCGATGAAGTTTTAAGCATTGAGTTTAATTACTTGTACCTCTATGGTCTTTTAAATAAAATAAAGTTTTCAAATAAAATAAATTATTATAGTATTGTGATGAATGAAATGAATGGGAAAATGTTATGAATGAAATGCTGCTTTTATAGAAAGAGCCATACTTTTTATATTTCGATGGCGTCATTTGAAAAAATTTCAGTTGTTTTTGATGACGTTTTCAAATATAATAAATTATTGTAGTATTATGATAATGTTAAAAACATTACCGAGGAGTCAGGCGATTTATATTTAATTGACGTCATTTGAACGAAGTTCATTTTTTTCGATGAACTTTTAAGTTTTCAAATATAATAAATTAATGTAGTATTGTGATAATGTTTAAAATATTACCGAGGAATGTATCGCATTTTAGAGATGTTTAAATGAAATTGCATTGAAGTTGGAAAGTGTTTCATAATCTATGCTTTATGCTTGATTGATCTTTCTTGTTTTTTATATAGATGTGTTGCCGAGTTCGTGTTCCTCACTTTATGAATTCTCTGCTAAAGACGCTGTAATAATTCGTTCAATCATGACCATTTTAGTATGACTTAATGTAAACACTCGTGGATTCCTCATCCTTTATTGGGGTGTTTAATGACTTTCCTAGGAATCTTGTACTCCCTGTAATGTAAATAAAAATACCTTTAAAATGTTCTTAAGAAGTAGTTTTTTTCATTTACTAATATATTCTTGCACCAAGATATATATGTTGGCACATTGCTTTTAAACACTCACCACATCATCTATGGTTACACTCAACAATCAGAAATTTAATCCACATAATTTTGAGTTCCATTATTTCTATTCAATAAAACTATTTAAGTATACCCTCGAAACCATCACTTTTCTGCCATCAAATCCATCATAAAAACGTAAAACAACACAAAATTTCCCCCGATACAGTTGATTTTTATTTATTTTCGACAAAAATATTGGGGGGGGGGGAGTACACGAGATAGCACGAATCCCTGTTGAAAAGAGAATGACGTGTGTCCGAGGGTTCACCCTCCGATCATTTATCCTCCCTCTATACCCCAATTGGAACGTCAGTCGCTGTTGAAGATTGCACTTAGAGTAGTTTTCTATTACAAGTGTTTTACCAAAATCGATCTTTTGATTTCTGCAGTCAAGAGACCGTTTATCTTCCGCTCTTCAGCTATTATCTTCAAGTGCTGGATATTATCGAAGCCTTATTTTGAGCTTTTATGAGCTCTTTGTAAGTGGTGTTTGGGAGTAGAAGCATTTGATGTATGGGGATGGAATTCAGGTATGAATAGCATGCGAATTGGCGTGCTTGGTAGAGAACTATAAAAATAATATCCTCAGTGATTTTGATTTAGTTCCGGTACTGGTAAAGAAACAAAATCTATTTACATGAAGATATTCTGATGAATACATCTACGGAGGTAGAAGATATAAGTTTGGGAACATGGAGCATGGATATTGTGTATAGATAATGCGTATTGTGCATCGGATATGAAGTTGCTGTAGTGTACATTTAAAGAGCACGTAATTAAAATTTCATACGAATAGCAAGATTATTTCCTTTTTTAATTCAATTCTTAGATCCATCAAGCAACTATTTATCTATCGACGATCTTTATCTATTACGTTTATGTGCTAAATATCCTATAAATCTTGTTTTAAAATTTTGTAAGTTACGTATAAATAAAGTGTATAGTAGTGAAAGTTGGGAAATTTGATATGTGGAAGGAAAATATGGGTAAAAATGCGTAAATTATTTGAGAGATCTTAAAATAATTTTCCCAGTACTTTTCATTTTGGATTTGAGAAATTTATACGGAAATAAACTGATGATGTTTCTAGATGGAGCTATTTTCAGTTTGGAAATATCAAGTCAGGCTATTGGTGGAATTTTTTTTGCCATGCAATTGTTTTTACTATAAACTTTTTGAAGCATCTACTTCTCAAAATCTGCTATATACAGAGTTCAGATAATGAATGATATGGAGTTACATTAAATTCCAAGAGTGGTAGTGGGATTTATCAAGGATTAGCAGCATACCCGTTCTTCGTACGGAGTATATAATATAAAGAAACTTAAAATTCACAATCATTTGCAAATTCCTATAGTATACTAAATGACATTTTTAATCAAAATATTCCGTTAAAATATTTAATTTAATGCTCCTAAAAAGAAGTTTAAGAATCTCTGTTCTCGCTATATAAAATTATCTTCACTGGCAGATCTGAAGAATAAAACATATTGGCCCCTTTTGTAAGCAAATTTACAAAAAAAAAAGAAATTGTATCAATATATGCAACATGAAAGCATTAAAATTGTATGTGACCCGTACTACTTAAATACGCGAATATTAGAAGATATAACCTGTATTAGTACATTACATGTACAAATTGAAAATATCAATAAACCCATAATTGACTCCAATATATGCTAGAATGACAGAACAAAAATTATATGGGAATATATATATATATATATATATATATATATATATATATATATATCCTCGTACTACTTATATTGTCGCAGATTAGAAAATATACCAGTGTGTTAGTAGAAGATTACCCGTATTACAATATAAGTCTCAAATATCTTTGACAAAATAAAACAGATAACGTAATAAATTGAAAATATCAATAATCCCCGTAATCTTTATACCAGAAGGTCGTTATTGATTCCAATATATGCCAATATATATCGAAATATATGCCAATATATATCAAAATATATGCCAATATACCTGTACTACTTACATTATCGTAGATTAGAAGATGTACCCGTGCATTCGTAGAAGATTACTCTTATAACGTACAATATATGAGTTTAAACTATTTTTGTCATAATGAAATAATGGCATAATAACTTGAAAATATCAATAATCCTTGAATCAATATTTCCCGACAATATCGATAATAATAATGTTTAAACCTGAAGGCCGTAATTGATATTATCCAGTCAAAAAAGGCAATGCCAATTAAATGTATTTTATATACAAACCTTTATTATTCAAATCGGAAAAGATTTAATAAAAATCGTATGCCGCATAACACATTGGATTTACCTCCATTGATAAACGACATGATATCATTTGCTTCAAATAAATTGATGGAAATTATATCGTTTGAATAATGCTATCTCCATGGAAGGTTTGACGACATTTTCGTCAATTTAGCAATAATTTAAAAAATTGTCAAATTTATTGCTAAGTGGGACTGTAGAACTGACAATCCCATTTTGCGACAAACTGGCGGAATATCATCACAATACTATCCCCTAACAAAACATAATTAATTTCACTTATTAAGCGAAATTTTATCAATTTTATAATATTTTTATGGATTTACAAACATTTTTATCAATTTGGTGATAGTTTCGCTAAATGTGTTACTGAGTAGGATGGATGGACTGACCGACAAATGCTACCGAAACAACATTTCAGTACTCTCTTCTAAAAAAAAAACAAATTTAATTTCATTGATTTGCGTCGTTTTTATCAATTTGGCGAAATTTTCGTCACTTTGATACAGTTTAAGAAAAGTTGCCAAGTTAGCGATATTTCGCCAAATTCGTAGCTCAGAATTTGTAGATCTGAAGACTAAAACATCCTGATTCCGTTTGTATATACTAAATGAAAGGACTAAAATTGCATTAAAATATATATCCGTTCTACTATTTTTTTGTTTCAACAATCGGATAAATGCATTTATTGGGTAAACACAATATATGAGTTTATTAGCTAAACACAATACATGAGTTTATTAGCTAAACACAATATAAAAGCTTAAAAACTATTTCGCAAAATAAATGAAAGTGCTCTACGCAGTCCGCAATTAATATAATTTAAAGAAAAATCAAACCGCTCTTTTCTAAAATATATTTTTATATCCATTTATTTATTATTCAAATCGAAAAATGAATAATTAAAATTAACAGACAGATTTAATTTCATTGTGTTTTTGAGCAACATGATATAAGATAGAATCTTCCTCATAAACTGCGAAATTAAATAACCATTTTGATTTCTTTGTACTTTTCATTGCTGAGTAAAAGCTTGTGAAAAATAAACCATGCAGATAGATTTTCCATTTAAATTCATGGTTCAAACAATTCATGTTTTCAGAAAGTGACTAATTAGCGCAAAAAACTCCCACCAAACTCAGACATAAAATTTTAATTTATTTTTAAGCAATTTTCAACCTTTTCGTTTGGATAAACCATGGAGTTATAGAGGAGAATTCCTAGGAAAAAGTTTAGTTTTTCATCAATATCTCCACAACCCCTGGTCTTCGAAACTCGAAACTTGGACTAAATATATGGGGGGCTATTTCAAGGCTATCCGTACAATTTCATTAAATTCGGTTCAGCCGTTCTCCAGTTCTGATGAGACAAACGAAAGTTTCATTTTTTACTTATACCTCGAGAACCAACGGTCGTAGAAACTCCAAACATGGACAAAACTTAAAGTGAGTCTATTTCCAGGCTACCCAAAAATTTCATCAAATTCGGTTCAGCCGTTCTCTCGTGATGGTGGGACAAACAGACAGACAGATTTTCAATTTTATTTATATAGATTTTTAGGCATGGTAAATTTATATTTGCGGTTCAACTTTCTCCACTTTGCTTGAAAGGTCTATTTCTCCTGATTGTCTATAAATAAAGTTTAGATAACAACTGATATTAATTAAACAATAAATTATAAAGAATGTAGGGTGGTTTAGTAATGATACCAACTTTCGGTTCACAATATTTTCCTTGAAACATCTATTTCTCTGTATTGGCTATAGAGCATAGGAGAGGATTCAGATGGATTCATCATCAAATGTGAAAAGGGTTACTCTCTAAATATTTCCACATCATGTTCTGAAGATGTCATTTTCGATTAAAAATTGTGAGTTTGCCGTGCAAAATCTATTCTCAGAATCAGCTAGAGATCAAGCTGAGAGGAAGACTGTCACAGATTCAACATTGAATTTCGAGGGTGTTGGAAGGATCACTAAGGATTTCCCATTCCATTTCTAGAGGTGTTATTTCCGCTTCTTCCGAAAATTCTTTGAACTGTAAGATATAAGTATGACTCGAAACTAATGTGTACAACCCACTTGGAACTATATGAAAACTCTTTCATAAATTTGCCAAGGGTGTGGCGATCCGACATCATCGTCATGAAAGTGAATAGTATCCCAGACGATACTTGGTATTATTCTTAAAATATAAATTTTACAAAAGTAAGTTTTCGGACTTACAAAAATTTGTAAAAATGTGCTTTTATATGTTCAAAACTGTTACAAACAGCCAAAAATGTATGTTTTTTTAATAAGTTGAATTTCGGGATTTCGGGAATTGTAGAATTTCTCTATGGGAAATGACATGGGTTTTCGCACTTTTGCAAATTTTTCGCAAAAATTCGTAAAAATGTGTGGTTTTGACAAAAAAATGGCAAAAAATGTGTGGATTTGAATGAGCGGAATTGACCGAATTTTGAAAATTTCAGAATTTTTCTATGGGAAATAACATGTGTTTTCGCACTTTTGCAAATTTTTTACAAAAAATGTGCGTTTGTGCAAAAAAAAACCCGGCCAAAAATGCTTGTTTTTGAACAAGCTGAATTTCGGGAATTGTAGAATTTCTCTATGGGAAATAACATGGGTTTTCGCACTTTTACAAATTTTTCACAAAATTTAACAAACATGTGTTTTTATGTGTTAAAAACTGTAAAAAATAACCAAAAATGTTTGTTTTTCGAATAAGTTAAATTTCGGGGATTTCGGGAATTGTAGAATTTCTCTATGGGAAATAACATGGGTTTTCACATTTTTACAAAGTTTTCGCAAGGATTCGTAAAAATGTGTGATTCTACAAAAAAAACGGCCAAAAATATGTGTCTTTTGAATAAGCGGAATTGGCTGAATTTTTAAAAATTCAGCATTTCTTTATGGGAATTAACATGGGTTTTCACTCTTTTGCAAATTTTTCACAAAAAATGTGTGTTTTTGCAAAAAAAAAAACCGGCCAAAAATGCGTGTTTTTGAACAAGCTGAATCTCGAGAATTTCGAGAATGGTAGAATTTCTCCATGGGAAATAACATGGGTTTTCACAATTTTACTAATTTTTCGCAAAAATTCGTAAAAATGTGTTTTTATTTGTTAAAAACTGTAAAAAAAACGAGCAAAAATGTTTGTTTTTTGAATGAGTTGAATTTCAGGGATTTTGGGAATTGTAGAATTTCTCTATGGGAAATAACATGGGTTTTCACACTTATACGGATATTTTGAAAAATTTAAAAATGTGTGTTTTCTACAAAAAGCGGCTAAAAATGTGTTTTTTTTTAATAAGCGGAATTGGCCGAATTTTTGAAATTTCAGAATTTCTCTATGGGAATTAACATATGTTTTCACACTTTTGCAAATTTTTCACAGGAAATGTGTGTTTTTGCAAAAAAAAAGGCCGAAAATGGGTGTTTTTGAGCAAGCTGAATCTCGGAAATCTCGGGAATCTCGGGAATTTGAGGGAGTGTGTATACCCAATGAGAGTGAGGGGGCCAGCAGACTGTTTATCGGCTATAAACAATCCCATGATCATTTAAGTGGTTAGTGTTACAAATCCCACATTCATTTTAGTCTTAAAATCTGGAAAAACCCCAGAGAATATAATTATTTTAAAAATAAGTATTTGAAAAGGGTTATTGCCTCAGCTTATACACATATTGTGTCTTATTCCTCTAAACCCCATCATTTTCCAAAATATCCTAGTATCCCTAGTCCAAAATATTCCAGTATATCCTAGAGCCCTCCACGTTTAAGACTCGTAAAAATTATATAAGTGCCAACGTTCCCTCCCAATCCTTTGTGCGGACAGAGGGGTATATTTAAAGCATCCTTGATACTAGAAGAATACGAATACAGTGGGCGTTCACACGTGTCATACCGCTGGGTGAGGAATTGCTTTATCGGGAATGCGAGCGAATCTATACACATATTCACAGGCTATAGAGTTGAAAAAAGGTCTTGTGACTTTCAACGTTTAAAAAAACAACATACGTGCTAATTTTCTTACGGAGAATAACATATATTTTCGTTTTCATACTAGTTTTAAGTGAAATTTAATAATTATAAGTTTTTATCTCCAGAAAAAAAAACTCACAGATACAATTTGTAGTGTTTCAAAAGCAACTGAACGTGATTTTGTACTTGATAAAATTTAACACAAGACATTATGCATCGAGTAAAATTTTACACATATGACTTTCTAAGGGAGGTGGAAACACGCAATGAGGCGATATGCGTGATACACACGTCCAACACAAAGCGATAGAAATGAATGCTAAGATAATTTTTAAAGACGAGACTTTCTATAAATAGAGTGTTTAAAGTTATTTAACTTGTGAGTGATCGATACATAGCAATAAAAGAGAACTAGACTAGGTTTTCAAGAATGAGACTTTGAAGGTTTTAGCTAAATGTAATATGTACTAATATTTTATAGGGTGACATCACCTACAGAAGGAGTATGGAATGAATCCGTCACTGACACCTAGCTATGAAGTGCAGAACTAGATAAATATTTTTACGATGGGAAATTTAAATTACTTAGCTAAATGTGATGTTTTGAAGCTTTTAAAGGATTGGAAACGATTACTGAGTCGGCATGTGCGATACTTATAACCTATACATGGTCTTGAAATGGAGAACTAACAGAGTTTTTTTCATGATTAGATCTTGCATTTTTAAATAAATACGATTTCTACTAACTGCTAAAAATGGAGAAATGCTTAGTGAGGGGGTTACATACAATGCATATAACCGACACCCACCGGTGGAATGCAGATCTAAGGTAGTATTTTTAGGGGAAGACTTGGAATTTGTAAGTAGATGGAGTATTTAGAAGCATTTAAAGAGATATAAACATATGATAAGGTAGTATTCATGATACACACAACTAATATAGGACAGCGAAATGAAAACTCCACTATTTTTAAAAACTGAACTTTACATTTTTAAGTAAATGTCGGTGTTTGAAAACTTTTAGTGGGCTATGTGTGATAAACATGCCTGATCACAGTGACAGAAAAGTGATACTAGAGCAGTTTTTAAAGATATGACTTTCAGTTTTACAGTTAAGTGGGAAATCTACTAAATCTTAGAGAGTGCTAGCGTTTACCTAGGGGGTATGTATAATGCACATGACCATCATATAACATTAGGAAGGGAGTATTACAACAGTTTTTAAAGATAGGAGTTTAGATTTTGGAACTAAATGAGATATCAAGAAACATTTAAAGGGGATGAAAACATCTAATGAGGCGGAATGGGTGTGTACTCACCCATGGCACCTAGCAGTGAAATTATGAACTAAGATAGCTTTTTAAAGTCAAGACTTTAGAAGTTTTAGATAAATGACAATTTATACTAGCTTTTAAAGGAGTGAAAACGCCTAGTGAGATGGTTTGGAATGAATACAACATCGATATATAACAGCAAAAGGAAAACTTCAGTACTGTTTAAAGACTAAACTTCAAATTTCGAAGTAAATGTAGATGTTCGGAAGCTTTTAATGGGCTATATGTGATACACATACTCGATAACCGTAAAATGGCGAATTACGGATAATTTTTAAGTACATAACTTTGGATTTCTTAGTTAAATAGGGATTTCTTTTCACACCTCGTGGTAGAAAGGAGAACTAGGGATATTTTTAAAGTAAGAACTTTAAATTTCTTAATAAATAGTAAACACTCGTCAACTTTTAAAAGTATAGCAAAGTCAGCATTATCAATTATTAATTAGATTTACAGATGGACAATATTAAAAACCGAGTTTTTAGATCTGGATGTAGTGTGCCAGTAGATTACCGCCATTGATAATCTTTATACAGCATATCAGAACTCATAAAAGTTTTACGGATCACGTATAAATATACAATAGTTGACAATTTTGCAGGTATTTTAGAAAATACATTAGTTAAAACTTAGTACTACCTTGTTCTATAAAATAGAAAAATATTATTAATTTTTAATAATCCATATAATATCTCATTTTTTGAAAAATCATAAACGTAAACTATGTTTATACTTTAAGAAAGGTATGTATCTTTAATATCCCTACGGATACTTACATTTTATTTGTTTTACACATTTAGTTACAACTTAAATTTAGTTAAACTAAGATCCCTAAAGAGGCTCCATTTGTGGCTTAGGATGCTGAATATTGGTACACTTATTGAACACTAAAAAATTCTGCAACCTTTGCTCATTCTTTTCAGCTACTTTGTTGATAATTTCGTAAACTTATAAAAAATGCCACAATTACAGGCGTTCATGAAAATGCAATCTTCATTTCTGAAATAGTCAACTAATTATCGTCTGCCGAAGCGTTATTCTTGTATGTATATATATATATATATATATATATATATATACATAAAATTGAAAATCTGTCTGTCTGTCTGTTTGTATCGGTTTGTATCGTCAGCACGGGAGAACGGCTGAAGCGAATTCCATAAAATTTTGTGGGTAGCCTGGAAAAAGTTTCACTTAAAATTTAGTCCATGTTTGGAGTTTCTACGATCAGTGGTTCTCGAGATATTAGTAGAAAACAAAATTCTCGTTTATCTCATCATCACGAGAGAACGACAGGACCGAATTTGATGGAGTTTTGTGGATAGCCTTGAAATAGCCTCCCATAAATTTAGCCTAAGTTTCAAGTATCTAACACCAGGGGTTGTCGAGATATTAATGAAAAACAAACTTTTTCCTAAGAGTTCTACTCTCTAACTCCGTGGTTTATCCAAACGAAAAGCTTGAAAATCGTTTCAAAGTGAATTAAAATTTTATCTTTGAGTTTGGTGGGAAATTTTTTGCGCTAATTAGTCACTTTTTGAAAACATGAATTGTTTGAAACATGATTTAAATGGGAAATCTATCTGCATGGTTTATTCTGCACAAGCTTTTACTGAACAATGAAAAGTATACAGAAATCAAAATGGTTATTTAATTTTGCAGTTTATGAGGAAGATTCTATCTTATATCATGTTGCTCAGAAACGCAATTAAATTAAATCTGTCTGTTAATTTTAATTGTTATTTTTTCGATTTGAATAATAAATACATGGATATAAAAATACATTTTAGAAAAGAACGATTTGATTTTTCTTATAGCATTTTGACTGGATAATATCAATTACTGTCTTCAGGTTTAATCCCTCCTATTTTGATATATATTGGCATATATTGGAATCAATTACGACCTTCTGTTATAAAGAGTACGGGGACTATTGATATTTTAAATTTATTACGTCATCTCTTTTATTTTGGCAAAGATTTTTCAGACTCATATTGTAATACGGGTAATCTTGTAGTACAGCTAAATACGGCTAATCTTCAGTCCATATTAATGGAGGGATTTAAAACCTTCCTAAAGCTCCCACCGTGGGGATAAAAAGCTGAAACTTGACCACGGGACATAATCTAACTGGTACAATTTTCATTGAGACAACTATTTCAACGTTAAACACCATACTTTTTTAAACAAAATACAAATTGTTCCAAATTTGATTTTAAGAGTGTTAGTTTCCCTGCATTTAACAGACTTAAATTCTCGTATATAAATATGCAATTAATAGCGTACCGGTTTAGCTTTTCAAATTGTTTAAACTAATGTATTGATGCAAAAGTATGAAGTCATCCGTCGACATTACGCAATTTATGCACTCGCCTGTAGGATAATGTCATTGATAGAGATAATGCAGATTTTGTTTGCAATCACGTATTACCTTCTTATAAGCACCAAAGTCCATTAATTTATGTAAATGGAGTTTTTATGCACTTGTAGGAAATTCTATTATATACCCACATTACTTTTGCTTTTGGTACATTAAAATGGGTGGAAAGTTGCATAAAATTTTAATACATTTTATTTCATAACTCAGTTGCATGTACAACAAATCCTAAATTGTAAAAAAATGCTCTAAGTTTCCGTAAATGGCAAAGGAACATAATATTTTTCAAATATACATTCATGTCCAAAAGTTAAGCATAGTCGCTGTTTATATGAAAATTTCAGGAAAGCTACAGCGGAATGGGAGAAAACGCGGCATAGGGGTGTAATAGGGTTATATAAGAAGAAAACAGTGCAAAACAAGGATAATAACGACTTTTATTATCTAAAGAAAAGGTTTGAAAGAAAAAGGGTCACTGTACGAGTGTCAACCTCAGTGACACAGGATGAGTAGAACAATGTGATGCTGCAGTTTAATACGGTGTGTGGAACCTCATGCTCCACAATGATTTTCTATACTTTAGATGAGGGTTTGGATGAGTTGTGTGCTTAAAGAGTTCCAAGTCACATGGAGAACAGTTTTCACTCGCGGAACGGAGCTTGGTATGTAGTGGAGAGCTGCAAGATGTCTCCCGAGTATACCCCCACACATGCTATATTGGATTCAGATCAGGAGAGTTGGCAGGCCACTGCATGTGCTGGATATCTTCAGTTTTAAGGAAGTCGTCGACCAAGGCCGCACGGTGAGGCGAGTAAAATGAAATCCATGAATATGAAATCAGGACCAACAGCACTTCGTAGCAATCGAACGTTAGGCTTACGGACTTCGTATCAGTATCTTTGACCGGTAACCCACCCCGTGTCAAAGATATGGAGGTCTGTGCGGCGATCCATCATGATGACCACCCAGACCATGACTCCCCCAAACGGAAAACGATGTCTTTCCGTGCTGTGTACCGGGCAGAAATGAATTCCACGTTCTCTCCAGATCGTGGTATAACAAGAATCAGTTAGCATGCTAAACTTGACCTCGTCATTGAACATGACATTACCCCACTGTTATCCAATCCATTGGCGATGTTCCAAACTGCACTGTAAACGCGTGCATTTATGTGCAGACGTCAGGGGGATGCAAACTGCTGGTCGTCTGGTTTAGAGACCAACGTGTCTGAGTATCCTGTAAACAGTTTGTCCCGAAACAGTGACTCCTGTGGCGGCTGTCCGAGCTGAACCCAGTTGTCTAGTAGAACTGTTCCTCTGGCGTTGCGCAGTTATCACTAAATAATCGGTCTTGAAGAGCGGTTGTTACCCTTAGAGGACCTGTTACTGGTCGTCGGGTAACATCTCCAGCGGTTTGGAACCTCTGCCACAGTCTGGAGATCACACACTGAGGCACATTCAGAATTCTAGACGCTTCGGTTTGGGATCGAGCTTAATCCAGCATTCCAATAATTCATCTCTTCAAAAACATGTCCAGTTGGTGTGACATATTTCGTCCTTTTTGATTGTCAGCAACGCTTCGTACCACAGCATTGCGAAATTCTGCCTCAACTGGCCACGGCGCTCGAAGCCGTTTTATACTCGTTCCGACGTGTGCCGCTGTTTTGGTCATATCGATGTCGACTGAGCTGTTTTTGCATATGCACAATGATGTACCTTCGTCCCACGATTCTCCACAGCAGATTATGAACCATTGTATCAATATTACCTCCGAATTTTTCGCATTTTACGAATTATGCTTAACTTTTGGACATGAGTGTACATATATCCTCAATTTTGAGATTCAGAGGTATTGAATCATTGAACATGTCTTATGTTAATGACCTTTGATAACCTATTATAATTGAATCATGCTGATTTTTTGCAAGCTCAAAAACCATTTAATTATCATAACATTATCATTTTTTATTAATCATCCTTGTGCGCTTGAATGTTATCTCTATTTATACAGTAGAACGCTCTTTGAAAGATACCAAGGCATTAGACTCATTAAATATTGTAATGACATATTTTCTTATTTTTTTTACGATTTCGTGAAGAATTGCAGCTTTAAAAGTAAAGAAAAATCGTTTATGTTATCTTAATTTTTAAATAATTTTAATTTAAAATTTAGAGCAATTAATTTTAAGAATTTTTGAATACTTAAAATAAGAAAGTATTTTTTTTAAATGTGGAACACATTAATGTGTGAATAAGTTATTAAAATATGATCTCAATTATGAATAATTTAATTACAGCAATGACTGATTGAGTTAAAGGAATTTATATCTCTGAAACACGCTAAAACATTTTTAACGTTAATTATTATAAGTAAATAATGAGTGGGGGAATCATAAAGTAAATATTAAAAGGGTGCATAATTGATTAACTCAAAGAGCTCTAAGTTTAGTAATTATCGTATTAAAATGATGGCTGTAAATGCTTAATAAATGAATTTTTTCCGAGAAATTCATAGAACGCAAATTGTAATATTCAACTTAAAAAAATCTAGGGAAGGCCATTGGGAGACTTTTGCAATAAATAAAAATGTGTAAAATAATTTAGGCAAGCGTATTGAAGAATATTTGAATTAAAAAGGTTATATCTTCTTGCGGGATTTATGATACTTACTATACTGCCTTGGAAAACCAGAAAATACAGCATACCCGATCTGATAAAAAGCTAGTAGAATTAATTTTGTGATATTCTATGTTCTGTAAGGCATATTACAAAATCTTGAATTTTTATGACAGATGCATAATTTTTTTCAGAAAATACAAATATATCTTAATTATAATTTTATCGCTTTAATCGCATAAGATCATGGTTTATATCAATTATTTTAATGACTAAACCAATGTAATATTTTTTTAGCCTTTACTTCTGTGTTTAAATGTAATTCCTGTTGTAAAATATTTCCGTTTCAATGTATTCTGTTTCACTATAAATAAACATATTGCTGTCAGAATCATTAGAACTTTCAAATATATTTACAAGATATATTTGTTTATTTTCTTTGCACCAGATTGTGGTGCTTAAGTTTTGCTTTTGTATTCATTTAAAATAGTAATTAACTCGGTTCGAATGTTTTTACTGGCTTTAATTGAAGCAGCTCTTTTTGGTTTTCATTTTTCTTTTCTTTCTGTATGACTTCTTCTTTTGGAATATTTTAAACTGGAGCCTCAGTTGGTAGTTTTGCTCACCATTTTCCTCTTAAACTTATTGACTAACGTGAAAAAGGGTTTAGTAAAGACAGAATTTCTTCAGCTGATCAAAATTTTGTCAGATGATTTTCGTGCAATAATTATGTTGGAATTGCTTGTTGATGGTCTATGATGATTAAAAGTAGTTGATTCTGTTGATTTTGGCTATCGAAGCACAATTTTAAGTTTCTAAATTATAAAATTGCACAACCAATTTTGAGCTGTTAAATTTTTTTTCCAGAACTCTGACTAATTTTTCTGATTAATGATTTCAAATTCATGCGTGAATCTTCTTGTCATTTTCAATACATATCCATGATAAATTCTAGCAACATAGCCAAAAATTAATTTTCCAACATTTCTTCCTCTTCTTATGAGAATACCTGCACGTTCGGATATTTAGGTATAAACCTAATAGATGATGTGTTCTCACTTTCCACTTTGAAAATAATACATTAAAAGTGGGTTTTTTTTGCAATACGTTTTTCTTTGCAGATTAAACGAATGGATCTATTATCATCAATAACACTTTTTTAGCCTGCTTCATGACTTCATTTGATACACATATCTTTTACCAGCTTTCTGGGGTTTGTTGTGCGGCATTTCTGAAACACAAAAACAAAAAATGTGTTAAAATATTTTTAAAATATATTTATACTTATTTTAACAGAATTATAGTGAATTGAATTTTTGAAATTAATTTATTATTGATAAATGATCAATGCTTCTAAATTTTGCCTCTTTACACCAAACAATGCCTTAATCGTGATAGTACTGCCGTATTTCAATGCAATTTCTGAAGGAAGTATATATTAATGCTTGCGCATTTCTATATATTTACAGGATATGGCCCTATCCCCAAGAAAAGAAAAACAGTTCTAATTATTACTATGCAAGATGGTTGATTTCACTCACTTTACACTGATCCATCCAATGTACTAAGAGCTGGAATGAGAACTATATTAATTGCATTAAAATATTATTTTTTTAAGATTCTGTTTGTTTAATTCTAGATTTAAAATATTATATCTAAGGCATCATCTTATCAAATCTTTAACATTTATTTCCATACACTTAATTAGTTAATTAGTTCCATTTTCACTTTCAAGACATTAAATCTTGAGTTATAATACTTCAAATGTCGAAAACACAGACTACTCGTTTCACCTTAGGGTAAGAGTGGCAGTTTGAGTGGCCGGAAAACTTCAAGTGTGTAAACTAAAACAAAAAGCATGCGTAAATTAATTGATTAGATCCAACTCATTCATCAGTATTTACTAAAAGGGACTAATGTCCAACTTATATTATATAAGAATATGGGGTACAATGGACCATGGTCTATTGTACCCCAGGTGTTGTGGTCCATTGTGCCCCACACTGAAGTTCAACAACAAACCCAAATAAAATAAAAATATTTTAAATTTATTGGAATATAAATTATTGATATATAATTAATTTATTGATATTTTATTTTTATATCAGATATGATATAAAAAGAAATAAAAAATCTTACCTTTATACTGTACTGAGGCATTCTTTCGAAGTTACAATTCTGAAATGAAGAAAAGGAAATCTGTATATCTGAAAATTTTTATTTTCTATCTTATTTACTATCTATAAACCACTTATAACTGTAAATTGACTTAATAATGAGTTGAGGACATGATTTTTGGATATAGTACATCAAGACTGTGTTATTATATATATGTCAAAATGTGACACATTGTCAAAAAACGTAAGAAAAATTAAAGGGGGTGGTTTTCCCCTGTGCCTCTAGGTCCATTGATCTCTGGCCTACTTCAGGACCCGGAACGGTACACCTTATATATAAATATATATATATATATATATATATATATATATATATATATATATATATATATATATATATATATATTAAAATGTCATTGAATACTTATCACCTACAAAAAATATTTTTAATGTTTAAGTGGAATTTTTACTGTTAGGGAAACTTTCTTCTCACATTTTGAAAATGCAAGAATTAGTTTGAACAGCACTGCAAAATTGCACTTTTTATCAAGATGATTAGATCATTCAAGTATCTGAAACCATTTTCCGATATCTTATTACAAATTTAACTATGTTGCCTTTAGCAGTATATTAATGATCAAAAACTCTTGAATTTGGGATTTTAAGGAAAATAAAAGTTAACCCATTTATCACTTGTTTAAGCAGAATCGTTATTATTACAATATTTTATTTTAAAGAAATACACTCTCCAGCTAAAGTTTGAATAAAGGACAGAAACTCTGAGATTAAAATAGAAGGAATATATATGTAACTAGACGAATACCCGCTGAAAATCAATAGTCTCGCAATAAATAACCCCTGAATAATATAAATTTTTGAGTAATTCGCGTTTCACATTTATTCGGCAAATCGAATATTTTGGTGTGCAGAACCACCTAAAGAAGAAAATATTGGGAAATTAAATTTGCCCATTTCTTCCTTTCGAACTATCTAGCCGTACACTACATTACCGTACCCGTACACCAAGTTATCTCATCCCGAAGCATGCTATTTTATTCTTTCTCCTTTCGAACGTTTTTCTGTGAAGCACACCCGTGAATGAACATTATTAAAAAACTGTGTTTGTTTTGGGGTTTCTATCAGATGATTAGCCCATATACCAAATATCAAGTCTCTATCACATTTAAAAGGAAGCGTGCCTCATTTATTCGTAAAATCGAACATATTAGTGTGCGACACCCCTTAAAGTAGCAAATGTGGGAAATCTAAAATTTCACACTTTTTTTCTTTCCAAAATTTACCCGTAGACCAAATTTGAAGCCTTTATCCTATCGCGAAGCATGTTTTTCTATCACTTCACATTTGGAACGTTTACTTGAGTAGTACTACTTTCGAACGTTTTTCTGTATAGCATCCCCTTAATGAACATTTTTGTCAAACCGTTTTCATCTTTGTTTTTTTTATCAAATGGTTAGCCCATATACTAAATTTCAAACCTCTATCACATTGTAAAGGAGGCGTTTTTTATTTGTTCGGCAAATCGAACATTTTAGTGTGCGGCACCCCCTACAATAGCAAATGTTGGAAAACTGAAATTGCACACTTGCTTCCTTTCTAACTGTCATAGTGCTTTATGACAGTATGAGTGCGAAACACGACATTTTTCATTTCGTTCCGAAAACATGCTCTTTCGGAAGCCATTTTTATTCCAAGGTTTTAATTCTGTATGAGTTTGCACTTTTCATACTGAAAGCGTGGGATCTCGCTCCTGCAGATGTTCCGAAGTAATTTCTTATTTCTTTAATTATTGTGCAGGGCATTGGTTTCGATTCTGCAGACAGTGACGCGACAATGCCGCGCGAAGCCGTTAGATGCTTCTGTTTATTTCGTGCATGAAGTTGAAGGTCGAAGTGGCCTGGATTTCACTTTTAACAGTATCGGGGCTCTCTTGGCCCTGAGTTTTCGTTGGAGAAGGAGCTTTCATTTCTCGCTCCTGGAAAATTCGGACACAAAAGAATTTACGACCCAACGGTCAATTTTGTGTTTTCGGATTATAACTTCGATTCGGAAGGAATCTTATAATCCGAGTGGGCCAAGACAATTATTTTAATTCAAAATTATTAATTTCGTCATTTATTTATTTCAGATCTGGATTTCGGAAAGTCCTGGAAATTGAGAAAAGGATTAGAACGCGATGACGTCCGGTAGGACAGGATTGTGGAACCATGCTAAGGAGTCGTTTGGTGACTCCATTTGAGTTTCGGCATTGTTTTGGACGTTCTACAGTCGAGATGTGCGTACAGCTAAAGTATTTGGATCATTGGATCATTTCCATAAATCCCAGAGTGAATTTACTCTGCAAGAATTCAACCAGTGCGTGTATGTGATAGACCCTTACGGTGGTGCTGAATTCAGATCTTCAGTGTTAGTCGTGCCGCTCTAAATGAGAGCATTTTTGGTCTTGAAAGGAATGAACCGATATCTGGTTCTGGTAACGTGAATTATTACTAAAAGTGAAATCTTCTTTAATATTCAAAATCCTCAAAATGAATATGGTTGGTTCTCCAATTAATTTCTATGAGAAATGTCGTGTGTCAATTTGTGTGAAAAAAAAATATATTATTACATCCTTGAGATCGTATCTATACATTTTCCAAAAAGGCCAAATGTTATATTTCTATATTTAGTTCAAAGAATGGCCTGAAGGCTTAATGTTGAATGACTTAATGTTTCTATATTTTCATAATATATATATTTAGATATTTAAATAAAAAAGGTTAATATTGAGATTATTTTTGACTCATGTTTTCCCAACTTGATGATGTTTCCTTCTTGAGTGCCTGTGCGTCCAGTTTACATTTTGTAGGCCTGGGCAGCCGGACCTGGAGTTATTGCATAAATCACAACGCAAAGCTAATCTGTAGTACTTAATATCCAATTTACTTCATTTGTGTGATCCTTTATTTCTCTGTCACACATTTACTTCCGTCACACATATTAATATTTGTGTATTGTGTGTGCGCCCTTTTCCCTCCGTGACATGTGATGCCATGTCCTTTTTCACTGTGACATAACTATCTACACGTATGCCAAATTCAAAGTCTCTATCTCATCGCGAAGCATTCTCTTTCTATCATTTCACCTTTCGAATGTTTTTGTGTGGAATACCCCCCCCCCCCCTTTAATATACATTTTTGAAAAACTCTGTTCTTCTTGTGTCATCTATCAGATGATTCGCCCATATACCAAATATTAAGCCTCTATCACGTTTCAAAAAGGGGCGTTTCTACTTTAATCCGAAAATCGAGCATTTTGGTGTGCGGCACCCCCTAAAGTAGAACATATTGGCAAACTGAAATTGTACACTTTCTTCCTTCTAAGCTACCTACCCTTACACCAAATTTGATATCGCTATCTCATCTCGAAGCATGTTTTATTTATCAATTCATCTTTCAAAAGTTTTTCTCTGGAGCACATTCTTAAACGAACATATATGAAAAACTATATTCGTCATGGGTGTTTTCGTCGAATGATTAGCCAATATACCAAATTCTAAGCCTCTAACAAATTTTAAAGGAGCCTTTTCTAATTTATTCGGTAAATTGAATATTTTGGTGTGTGGCACACCCTTAAGTAGAACATATTGGACATCTGAAATTGCACACTTTCTTCTTTTCGAACGATTTAAACATACACCAAATTTGAAGTCGCCATCTTATTACAAAGCATGCTTTCCTATCATTTCACATTTTGAATGTTTGGGTGTAGAGCAACCCTCTAGAGAACGTTTTTGGAAAATTCGATTTTTCCAGGGGTTTTTGTCGAACGAACGAGCTCTTTACCAAATTTCGGAAGTACTGTGGCTGCATCACGATTGTCCCACCTTTGCACACTGTGGCATGGGCAGAACCTTAGCTTCAATAAGTAGGAAATATTACTGGAACGGCATGTACGCTCAAACTAAAAACTATGTTTCTTCTTGTGAAACATGTGTGATGAATAGAGGATTCAAAATTTTAAAAGCTCCTATTCAAAGGTTTTCTAAATCGACTTATCCATTTGAAAGAATTGCAATGGATTGTGTAGGACCTTTGCCAGTTTCTAATTCTGGGAAAAAGTATATACTGGTAGTTACAGATTATTTTACCCGCTGGGCGGAAGCGTATCCTCTTGTATCTATCAAAACAGATGATATTTTGGAGTGTTTGGAACAAGTTATATCTCGCCACGGGATTCCGAATCACATTATCACAGATAAAGCTACTAATTTTTTATCTAAAACTGCACAAAGTTTCTATAAAACACTGGGCATTACCAAGAGTTCAACAAGTGCATACCACCCACAAAGCGATGGTTGCACAGAAAAGTTAAATGGGAATTTGCTTAATTCTCTCAAGAATATTGTTCAAAATAATCAAGGAAATTGGGACAGACTTCTGCATTTCGCATTACTTGCACATAGGAATGCTGTTCACGCTTCTACAGGTGAATCTCCTGCTTACCTAATGCACGGAAGAGATCTTTCTGTACCAAATACATTAATAACAGGATTCAAAATACCAACTTATCACTCAACTCATGATTATGGAGAAGATTTAAAATATCGCCTAGGAAAAATGTATGAAACAGTGAAAATTAATCTTCAAAAGGCTGAGGACTCTCAAATTAAGTATCAGCATAAGAAAGCGAAACAACCTCATATCAAAGTTGGAGATCTTGTTTACTTATATACTCTTTATTTACCACAAGGACAATCAAAGAAATTGAATTCCTTCAACAGAGGACCATTTAAAGTTGTGAAACAAACTTCTCCAGTAAACTTTTGCATTCAACATACAATGAATCCATTGAATGAACAATTAGTTCATGTCAATCGTCTCACGTTGCTACCTCCTAGAGACCCTAAGTTGAATGTTTTCGCTCCACAAAGATTTACAAAGAGTAAATCTCCTCCAAGCAATATTGCAAATCGTAGAGGTAATGCTCCTAATCCAAATCTGAGATCTAATGCACCTGGTGCAAATAACTCCAATGGTACTTCCCGTGTTACAAAGGTTGCAAATAGAGACAATTCCAAAGCAAAAACTATCAGAAATGTAAGATTTACTGCACCTGCACAAAATAACTCACCTGTGCCTAGAAATTCTTATGAAGTCCCATTTGCTCATTCTCATGGATACCATGAGGTTAAACAAACTTCTTCGCTTAGAAATCAAGTGAAATATACTAATAATAATCAATTATCTACTCAAAGAGATAATTATGCAAATTCTGGTGGTGATAGATATAAAATTTTTTATAACAGAAACTACTCACCACAACATAATCAAAGTTACTATGCTAACAGAACCACACGCACACCTTATTACTTGAGATCATACTAAAATTGCATTTGTTACTTATACTTCAATTTCTTATAACACAAAAGTAAACAAAGAGTGTTTCTTGAATCACAATTTCATACAAATTTTAATTTATGGTAAAAATCAATTCTTTCATCACATTTATTCATTTACTTATTATATATTGATTGTTTATGTTATTTCACAATTATATTTTACAAATTAAACTTATGATGATGAGAAAAAAATTCTGTGATTCTATCGACAGATTTCATATATAATGAAAATTAAATTACTCTTTAAATTAATGTGATATATTGAAGGTTATATGGAAAGTTTACAAATTATAAACAAATATGGTGTTACTTACAAATATATAATTTATTTCATGAAAATCCTCTCATACAATATTTGAATCTAACTTGAAAAAGGAGAGAAATTTTATTGTGGTATCACATATTGTTTTATAAGTTAAGCATAAAAGATTATCTATAATGATATAAAAGAATAATGTTCTTTGAAATAAGTACTTGTGCAAATCATATTGGTTCTTAATACAAAAAAAAAAAAAAAAGAGGTTAAACGTAAAAGTCAGTATTACTTAGGATGAAATTTTGTTACAATGCAGATTTACATTTGAATTAAAGTTACCATATGATCATATGACTTCACAATTATATGAAATGTTGTGAAAATATTAAATGAATCTTGATTTGAATTAAATGAAAATATTGTTCACTAATAACAGTGATTATAACTACATGAAAAATTTCATTTAATAATTGGAATTTAAGAATTATTATTACAAAAATAAGATATTTTCTTCTGAGAAATTCAGAAATTTCAATTTAAAGTCCAAATAAATATTACTTATTTTATTATATAGAAGTAACGTGATATCCTATGTTGATATCTTAACAAGAACTTTATTATTTAACTACGAGAATTTTAAAATCTTATATGAACTTAAGAATTCATATTTTGATTCATGTGTTGATAATTTTCTTGGTTCTTGAATATTCAATATAAAGTTAAAATCGAACCTAAATAATATGAAATAATAGATTCCAAATGTGAATTTATTTGACAAACTGAATTTGACTTCACTTTATGTGATATAAACATACCGATTATGACTTCGAGTCTGAGAGAGATGATTTTGACTTGAAATTTGTTTTACAATATTTTTATTTTCGCGAGTTCCTGCATACACTTATTTTATTTTGCAAATTGAATTCCTATTTACACAAATGTAGTTAGTCATCGTTAGGATTTCAAGCCTAATGCTGCAAATTTTTCAACTTTTTGGAATTCTTTTTGGTTACGCAAACATATCTTCAAGTTACACGTACTTGGAAGAAGTAAACGTGGTGACAATTTTAAAATCCCGGTCAGCATTTGCTGCAATTATGTATCGTTACTGCCTGCTGTTTCCGCTTCTCGCAAGAAATAGTTAGGAAGCCTACCCGCGAGAAAGGTGAAGATGTGGAAGATATTTGTTGACAGTTCACTATGTGATTCTGTTCAAAAATTAAATGACTAAGAGTTACCTGGAAGGCGTGAGTCGCGAACTGATTGTAGCTGTGTGGATCCTGCACACGGGAATTTTTTTTATTATTTTTACACTCCTATTTTTATTTGTGGCATCCCGTATAGTTCCCCGTCATCATTGTTGCTTTGGATAAGTCATTTAGATTTTCACTTAATAATTTACACAACTGACTCAGGAATTTCTCTCTCAGTACTCAAATTATGTAAATAAACTTAGAGAATATAAAGTAATTATATTTAATAGTATAATTATGAAAGAAAAGACAAAGTTTTCTAATTTAAATATATATCAAAAGTTGGAAACTTATGATTAATGTTGGAGTCTATTGGGACTCAAATGTTTGTTTACAATTTGAATTTCATAATAATATCATAGTTTAAACTCATTTCATATACTAATATTTACATGCAATATAGTTGCATTATGCATATTTTGTTTTTCCTTATTCAACTCATTTCTTTACAATATGCATATACTATTTCATATTCATATCAGTTAATTACATGACATTCAACCTCTTTTCACTCAGGATAGTGAAAGTGAATTAAGAATTCATAAGAATTTAATTTCGATGACATGAAAAAAAAATTTTCTGGGTATAAGCATTATGTCATTGCAAATGTATATTATCTACAATTATTTCTACATACATTTTTTTCAAAGTTGCAATGAACATATTCAAATTCTGTCAAGGAAAAAAAAATGACTTGATATACAATAATTGCATTTTCATAAAGATTTTATATACCATAGTTGTATACACATACACATTCTTAGAATTTAATGGCTGTTACTCGAATGTTTCACTTCAACTATGTATAATATTTTATTCGTGTGTGCTCAAAGTTGAGTACTTATTGTGTAAATGTATAAGTGCACTTTTGTAATTATATAGCATTAATGTTTTTTTTATATCTTTGTAAAGGTTCTTTTTCGAAGCTTGGACATATTTGTCATCCCTTTTCGGACTTCCTTTCGGATTTTTTTTTCCTGTAAGTGATGATGTATAGGAGCTCGCATTGGATCTTTCAGGATGTCGTGAGGGGTGGTGTGGTTGCAAACACACTACCGCTTTCGTCTAAATTACATTCTAAATTACAAATACTTTGTATTTGTGGACTCGTAAAAGTTCCTATTCATACTATGCTATTGTATATCCTTATTTTTTTTTGTTTATAGTGGAGAAAAATGTCTCAAATTTATGTCACTGTTAGAGAAGAATTTCTCAAATAATATTTTGTGTCTTCTGTGAAAAAAATCTTTCATTACATTCAAGATTTTTGGCCCCAAGGAGAGGGGGATGTCATAGTGCTTTATGACAGTATGAGTGCGAAACACGACGTTTTTCATTTCGTTCCGAAAACATGCTCTTTCGGAAGCCATTTTTATTCCAAGGTTTTAATTCTGTATGAGTTTGCACTTTTCATACGTGGGATCTCGCTCCTGCAGATGTTCCGAAGTAATTTCTTATTTCTTTAATTATTGTGCAGGGCATTGGTTTCGATTCTGCAGACAGTGACGCGACAATGCCGCGCGAAGCCGTTAGATGCTTCTGTTTATTTCGTGCATGAAGTTGAAGGTCGAAGTGGCCTGGATTTCACTTTTAACAGTATCGGGGCTCTCTTGGCCCTGAGTTTTCGTTGGAGAAGGATCTTTCATTTCTCGCTCCTGGAAAATTCGGACACAAAAGAATTTACGACCCAACGGTCAATTTTGTGTTTTCGGATTATAACTTCGATTCGGAAGGAATCTTATAATCCGAGTGGGCCAAGACAATTATTTTAATTCAAAATTATTAATTTCGTCATTTATTTATTTCAGATCTGGATTTCGGAAAGTCCTGGAAATTGAGAAAAGGATTAGAACGCGATGACGTCCGGTAGGACAGGATTGTGGAACCATGCTAAGGAGTCGTTTGGTGACTCCATTTGAGTTTCGGCATTGTTTTGGACGTTCTACAGTCGAGATGTGCGTACAGCTAAAGTATTTGGATCATTGGATCATTTCCATAAATCCCAGAGTGAATTTACTCTGCAAGAATTCAACCAGTGCGTGTATGTGATAGACCCTTACGGTGGTGCTGAATTCAGATCTTCAGTGTTAGTCGTGCCGCTCTAAATGAGAGCATTTTTGGTCTTGAAAGGAATGAACCGATATCTGGTTCTGGTAACGTGAATTATTACTAAAAGTGAAATCTTCTTTAATATTCAAAATCCTCAAAATGAATATGGTTGGTTCTCCAATTAATTTCTATGAGAAATGTCGTGTGTCAATTTGTGTGAAAAAAAAATATATTATTACATCCTTGAGATCGTATCTATACATTTTCCAAAAAGGCCAAACGTTATATTTCTATATTTAGTTCAAAGAATGGCCTGAAGGCTTAATGTTGAATGACTTAATGTTTCTATATTTTCATAATATATATATTTAGATATTTAAATAAAAAAGGTTAATATTGAGATTATTTTTGACTCATGTTTTCCCAACTTGATGATGTTTCCTTCTTGAGTGCCTGTGCGTCCAGTTTACATTTTGTAGGCCTGGGCAGCCGGACCTGGAGTTATTGCATAAATCACAACGCAAAGCTAATCTGTAGTACTTAATATCCAATTTACTTCATTTGTGTGATCCTTTATTTCTCTGTCACACATTTACTTCCGTCACACATATTAATATTTGTGTATTGTGTGTGCGCCCTTTTCCCTCCGTGACATGTGATGCCATGTCCTTTTTCACTGTGACATAACTATCTACACGTATGCCAAATTCAAAGTCTCTATCTCATCGCGAAGCATTCTCTTTCTATCATTTCACCTTTCGAATGTTTTTGTGTGGAATACCCCCCCCCCCCCTTTAATATACATTTTTGAAAAACTCTGTTCTTCTTGTGTCATCTATCAGATGATTCGCCCATATACCAAATATTAAGCCTCTATCACGTTTCAAAAAGGGGCGTTTCTAATTTAATCCGAAAATCGAGCATTTTGGTGTGCGGCACCCCCTAAAGTAGAACATATTGGCAAACTGAAATTGTACACTTTCTTCCTTCTAAGCTACCTACCCTTACACCAAATTTGATATCGCTATCTCATCTCGAAGCATGTGTTATTTATCAATTCATCTTTCAAAAGTTTTTCTCTGGAGCACATTCTTAAACGAACATATATGAAAAACTATATTCGTCATGGGTGTTTTCGTCGAATGATTAGCCAATATACCAAATTCTAAGCCTCTAACAAATTTTAAAGGAGCCTTTTCTAATTTATTCGGTAAATTGAATATTTTGGTGTGTGGCACACCCTTAAGTAGAACATATTGGACATCTGAAATTGCACACTTTCTTCTTTTCGAACGATTTAAACATACACCAAATTTGAAGTCGCCATCTTATTACAAAGCATGCTTTCCTATCATTTCACATTTTGAATGTTTGGGTGTAGAGCAACCCTCTAGAGAACGTTTTTGGAAAATTCGATTTTTCCAGGGGGTTTTGTCGAACGAACGAGCTCTTTACCAAATTGCATGTCTCTATCTATTCGGGAAGCGCCTAATAAACGCGTGACAGACGGACAGACGAACACGTGGCAATTAGTATATATAGATTTTAACAATATATTTAAATTTAAATTGTTTTAAATACCATTATGGCAGAATCTGCCTACAGTTGGATTTTCCAAAATTATGACCTTGCTCCCATTGGAGATTGCAAGACCCATATGACAGTTTTGATATAAAACCTATATTAAAGTATTGAATTTTATTCCTTCCTATAAAACTAAAAAGTACAAGAATACCTGTTGTCTCTATACAAAATTATTTTCTTAAGCAAAAACTGAAGAATTAAATACACTTTTAAACCAATGTACAATAAATCTACAATATATATAGGTTTTTCATAGAAAATTCTATTCTTACCATTACTGCTGTTAACTAGCGAGCAAGTAAGCAAGAAACCGGTCTACTTATGTTGGTAGTTTCAATGTGAGACTCCTATATGTAATATGCTTAAAATGGCTATTTTTTTTCAAAATTTTTTTACAAGTTAAGCTATAAATCACAAAATTCAGAAACGCAACTCAAAATCTGGTAAAATGTTTATTTAGCTAAATAATAATGGTTAAAACCGCACAAACATTACATATTAAACGAGCAATATTTAAATTTTAAAATGCACTCTGCAAAAAACATATATGCACTCATAAATAATTTAGTTACAGCCGCGAAACTTGGAATGCAAATGTCTTTTAAGATTTATGCAAATGATAGTCAGCGCCAGGACTCATGCAACGCGCATGAGAGCAACATATCGTGCAACATTTAAAACGACCGTCCTGCAAGGGGCATTCCCCAAAATTTAAAAGACACCCCCGTTACCGATAATAGCATCCATGGACCGGTTTTAAGCTTATTATTCGCTCGTCAGCATGGAACAGCTGATATCTGAAATGGCTACAGGAAACTTGTTAAAATCCCCATTTTTTGCAAACTTCTGAAGGAACTGACAATTTCAGCCCTTCCACGTAGCAAGCATAAAATTCATGTAAAATTTGTTCAGGCTACATGAAGCTGTAAAGGCCAATTTTAGAATCAAAGAATCTACCTCTAAGGGGCGTTTCTAAATTTGTTGAATACACTCCCATTGCATAAAACAGCACCCATGGACCGGTTACTTATTTTAGCTGCATGAAGTGGCAAGTGGTGTTCACAAAAATTTTTCATACTCCATTGCAGATAACAGCATCCGTAAACATGTTTCGCGATTTTGTAGCTTCGTGTAGCCTAAGCTAAATTGTACCTGAAGTTCATGCCGGCTACATGAAAAACTAAACTTATCAATTCCTGAGAAACGCAAATTCGTGGCTTATAACAAGCTCTGTTGTCGTTACAGGTATAAGCTATTTCATGCTAAAGGGCGTATAATAAGCATGGAATGGGTCCATAGATGCAGTTATCTACTATTGGGTTATCTTCTAAACGCTTAAATATAGTTAATTGAGGAAGATTAATACTAACAGGAAATCTATTATTACTTTCCCTGCAATACATGGTAATGTATAGGAAAAGTATTGGAATCATGCCGAAAATCGTAACTCAAGTCTTCGACAGATCTACAAGTTTCGGGACCTCTAGAACATGAGAAAACTATTTTAGCGTGACATCTGTGTGTGTGTGTCTATCTGTCTGTGCAGAATGTTATCCCCTCTAGCAAAAAAACTAATTGACCGAATTTCATAAAATTTGGTAGGTAAGTTCTTTATAGGTGAACCTAGTGCTGATTAGAATTTGGTGCAATTCGAAATAAAAACAACCTGCCTTTTTTGTAAAATGACCAGCAAAAATTACCCGTATACACTCTAGATAAAAACTAATGCACTATTTGTAGGTTAACCTAGTGCTGATTAGATTTTGGTACTGTTCGAAAAAAGGATTCTTCCTTTTTTGCGAAATGGCCAGCAGATATCGTTAAATCTAAAAATAAAAGACTACTAAGGTTTACATATATCAATTAAATGCGCAATTTTTGGCAACTTAAAGAATAAGACTAATCCCATTACTCTAGGATATTTCAGTTTTTCCGCATTTTCGCTACGTCACCTTTGAAAATAAGTTCACTTATAAAATAAAAACGGAAATTGAATTAAAAGTGCAAATTCAGTGCAATTTAAAATAATTATGGCTGTTATTTTGTGCAATTAAACTCAATTTAATGAATTATTGAAGAAATAAAGAGAGCGTGAATATGCGTCTGCACAGAAAGTCATGTGCTGCCCATATCAGATTTTTATTCTTGTATTGTAATGCTTAAAAGCTCTGGGTAAAAGCATAAGCTAAAAGACCTGGATTCGATCGTAGTGTAATATAAAATGTAATGTAAGAAAAAGTGTAATGTTAGTAAGATAAAGTGTAATATTCTACAATTATACCCAGAGTCCAAATATCGCATGATAGAGCCAACACGCCGGA
Source organism: Amaurobius ferox (assembly GCA_951213105.1). Classification (NCBI taxonomy): domain Eukaryota; kingdom Metazoa; phylum Arthropoda; class Arachnida; order Araneae; family Amaurobiidae; genus Amaurobius; species Amaurobius ferox. The sequence goes on along the minus strand of OX578142.1, from coordinate 81,049,450 downwards.
GGAGGAGGGGGGGACTGAGTAGGATTCCATTGTATAGGAATGGCGATTTTTTAGTTAATTTCCAATAATTTCGCACTGGGCCAAAGTACAGCAGTGCCTTGATGTAATCTACGACAGCTATTTCCAACACCAGTTTCTGGAAGATTAATGTATTTTTCGATTAAAATTTGGAAAAATGCTCTACAATTGCAATCAGAATATGGTGTCAGACTATAAAAGATAAAATTACACTATCACTTATTTAAAATGGGGGTATGTGTAAGTTACTTTTAGACCCAGCACTTGATTATTCAATGATTCGTTTAATTAGCAGCAAAAGCGTGACAGGTTTTGCCACATGGACACGTTACCCCGGCGTACTACAGAGGGATGGATCTCATCACATCTTTGAGCCACCCAATTTAGACCGGAACACACTGGGGTGATAACCATAGACCGTTGTCTTCTTTATTTCTTTTGACCCAGACTGTAGGTCTAAGGTATTCGCAGGTGTATCTGTAAGTACCGTAGGTGTAAGTTATCTGTTTGGACGGCCGGAACAGTGCCACCTAATTTAGACGGGAACCCAGTGTGGTCGACATTCACAGGGACTTTATCCTCCTTCCCCTACCACCAGCCTATTTAAAGGACTTTAAGATCCACATATTAACCATGCCGATTCTCTTCGTGAACACGGAGACTGTTTTGGTCGAGCGACTAATCCAACTTTGGTCCTCCGAGTGCAATACCCGTGCTCTAACCGCTGGTCAGTCCATCCCTATAGACCGTTACACATGTTTGTAACCACAGGGACCATAACATCCTTCCCCTAACTCATCAACTCTTGGATGGCCTTTCTTACATATACATATATCGCTACTTACCTAGTATAGACACGGTGAAAGTCTGCGCGTGAAGAATCGAACATAAGTCTTCCGTGTGCAAACTTCCTCTTCTAACCAACGTGCTATCCTGGAACCGCAAGTAAATTATAGCAATTATTTACGGAGCAGTCTGTTGTAGTATATATTAGTAGTAGGATGTGCCTCTGGGTGTCATTCAGGGAGCCCGAGTTGGATACCATGTCTTGGTTTGATTATTATCACGTTAAAATAAAATCTAATACTTCAGAATAGAAGGAGTAAGTGTACAAACTAGTTCTACCAATCATATTTTTTCCTTCTTTCTTCACATTCATTTCTACACATATTCAATCTTTCTATTCAAAACATCAATGAAAAACAACCTAAGCAACGATCATATTTTATTTTGCTCTTTTCAAAGAGGCCCACTTCCTTAATGAAAAATAACATCATTTCTTAAACTCTAAGAAATCCACAATTACCTGCAACATTGATTAAATTTTCTAAACTAAGCTGTAAATTGTTCCACTTAACAAAAGAGAATCTCCAAGCGGAAAAAACCACCAGCATTACTCGAGGATTTTTTCCCCTTTTCCCATTTATTATGCATGTAACCAAAATTATTTTAGACTCTGCTTTTTCGGCTTATTTTAATATTATCAAGATATACTTTAGAGCTCCGTGTCTCTATTAAAAAAGACAAGAACTGTTCTCCACATTTATAATTTAAAGGGATTTATTTAACTCTCTCAACATACTTATAAGTATTTTCATGAAGAAATATCATGATATCTATGTCTTCTTTCCTCTGGGGTAATAGAAGATTCAAAGGAACCGATACTTTAACACTTAATAAACTTACTCCCTCGTGGAATATGCAGCAAATTTTGTTCCATTTAAGCTTTTGTTATAAAATGGTGCATAAATGTGACCATATATACACACCGTTATTGATGGTATTTTATAAGATATCTAAAGTTCATAAATTTCGTTGGAAAATTTCAATAGCATCGCCTGCGAGCTTTACGAACATATTTAGGATTACAGATATTTTATGGATTTTTCCAGCGATTGTAATATGCCATTCAATTTACCGTAGTATCTAGAGAACGAAATGGAAAATATTAAACAGTGATTTATATTTCAGTGTTGCTAGATATTGATACTTTAAGCTCACAGGACAGCGAGTTATTTAAATTGAAAGTTAAGCATGTTGTCTTTAAATTTGTTTTAAAGCTGCGTAATGCATATTGGTTCAAGTTCGCTTATTTTTAAGTGACCCTTATAAATATGAAACAATCTATAAGTATGATAAAACTGTGCTATATGTCACGATATTTTATATTAAAATATAATTTTGTTTTTCAAGCGATTATCCTAAAATTATTTTTTATTAATTGTAACGAACATTGCAGCAGATTGTTCAACTTTATGGCATTCAGATTTACGAAAGTTGGTTTTATATGAAGAAGTGCTATGTGTATGTATGGATGTGTGTACATAGTACTTCAGAATTCACTTTAAGTTGTAGGTTCTAAGGATAAAATATGAGCGTTCATTTTGATGCACGACATAAATGGAAAAATTCGTTTAATTTCTTGCTGATATTGAGACAATGAAATATGTATCAAAATTATCCATCCAGTAGAATAAATATCTATTAGTTAAACGTAATTTCCTATTATTATGTGATAATTTAAAACAAATACATTGCTTTAGCTTCATGGTATTTCAATATCATTTATATATAAAAATATTATATATTATGAGATCCTTAAGTTTAATAAATAATATGCTTTAATGTATAATTTAACATTTAATCACAATGCTTAAAATTATTGGATTGGAACATTCTACAGGAAAATGTGGAATGAAATATTTTGAATTAAATCGCTAATGAATTAAACGTAGTGATTTTCTTTCATCAACGAAATGAAATAATATGAAAATATAATATGTAAATACCGGTACTTGAAATTTCATAAGTGAAAAGTCCTTTTTGTTCATTTTTTATTGTTGAATATTAATGTAAAATTTAACAATTACCCATAATTTTACATATTTTAAAATTTTTCTAGAAAAATAATATTTTAACACCTATTTAAACATATACATTTATGTAATTACATACAAGCGATAAGAAACAAACTTATCCATCAAAGTCATTTTCTTTAGTTTTGCAAAAAGTGTTAGCCATAAAAATGATTGAGATTGAGAATTATTGCAAAGCATATCAAAATTCATGAGTGAAAAGTATAGAGAGGAAAATTATTGGATGTATTTCGTAGTAAAAATGACGAATTTACGTAATAACGATTTATAGAAATGCAATATATATGAAATTCAAATTTTCATCCTTTTAATTAATATAAGTTCATCATAGCAAGAAAGTGGTTTAGAACAAAGAAATACACCCAATATATAATGAATCGAAGTCTACAATGAAATATATCCAATAACTTTTCCTTTCTATACTTTTCATTCATGACGTTTAATAAGTTTAACAGTAGTTCTCCGTCTCAATTATTTTTATGATTGATTTCATTTTAAAATGTTTGATTTTCTGTCGGATATCAGTTCTTTTTAACACTTTACAACATAGTTGAAAAGTGTTTATGACTTTGTTCATTCATTCTGTCTGTCTGTCTGTCGGGCTTTTTTGTCTTTTTGCGGATCATTTCGCGAAAATAGCCCTTTCCTTTTTCCCGAATCGTACTAGAACAACCTTCAAATGATTTATATATCAAATTTTGCCAAATTTGGTATATAAATCATTTGCAGCTTATTGAAATATTATACACCAAATTTTGTTAAATTTGTTCCATTAGTTTTTAGCTAGAGTGGATAAAGGCAATTTCTGCCGGCCATTTCGCAAAGAAGGCATATTATTTTATTACGAATTGTACTATAATCTAATGAACATCAGGATTTCCCACAAAAAAAATACCTACCAAATGTTATGAAATTCGATCCATTAGTTTTTCAATTAGAGTGGATGTAATATCCTCCTAGACACACAGAAACATACACAGAAACACCCTTACACACACAGACGTCTTCCTAAAAATAGTTTTTTCGTGTTCTAGAGGTCCCAAAACGTGTAGATCCTTCGAAAATTTGAGTTCCGATCTTCGGCACGATTCCAATACTTTGAATACATACACACACATATATTATCTGTGCATCTGTGTATAATATGTGTATCTAAATTCCGTGCCTATGCAATTACAATTGTTGTGATTTTAAATGATCCCTAAACTTTTATTATTTCTTCAACGAATCCTAATTTTAACTTATGCGGAATGCAAATATCTCAAGCGATTGTAAGGTGAGTTACATAAGAATTGCTGAATTTTTTTCACACAAAATTATTTAGCTCTGGAGTCTGAAATACAAGTTATATGAATGAAATATTCATTGATTTTGCATAAAGAATCAGATGATTTATATTTCGATACAGTTTTAAATATTTAAGTATAATAAATTACTGTAGTACTGTGATAATGTAAAAGATATCACCACTGAATGTATCATATTTTAGAAATTTTTAAATGGAATTGCATTTCAGTTGAAAAGTGTTTCATAATCAATGCGTATGCATGATTGATCTTTCCTGTTGTAAATCTTAAATACGATATGTGCAAGTTTAAAAATAATCATTAAAGGCTCCTTATAATTTAAAAAAATTGAATTTTAAAATTGCCTCTACATGAATTGCGACAGGCTGGAATTTTAACTGTGTATATTAAACAAATGTTCTGTAGAATTTTGATTTAAATCATACCAGTGGAGAGAAAAATTAAAAAAAACTTTCAAATACGACATTTGAAAGTTTTCAAATAGTCATTACTTTATTAAAATTTGATAAACGAGAAATGAATGTGCTTTTACTTAATAGTGAGAATTTAAAAAATACTATGACCTGAGATACGTCATGCATTACAACGCTAAAACGGCAGCAGGAATCTGATTGTGAAAAATAGGCCCAACGTAACAGCTCCAAAATTGACACTTAATCGGACATCGAATAAATACAAAGTAGAAATGAGACACAGTCTGATGGGGACGAGCCATCGTCATCAGGAACCAACCAGCCCTGAACCAGCATTTGCTTATGAGGGGCAAAACAATGCCAATCAAGTTACGGGAATCAAGAATAGAAACGTCTTTTTAAAAACAACTTTGACATATAATTAGCATATCATTCTAAAATAAGTTTTGACAACCTAAATTTTGATTTATTTGCATCAATTTAATTATGAAATAAGTTTTAAAATAAATAAATTTTAAACATTAATCAACCTTTTCTTATTATTTGCACTTCAAGAATTTATGTTTTGCCTTTCAGGAATGTGTTATAGGCGCAGCAAAGCAACTAACATTTTTGGTGGGTTATTGAAGGTTATAACACAACGCGAAAATTTTGAAACTCAATCAGCCCATTTAGGATCAGTACATTACTTTAAAAGTCCCAATTAAAGTAGCCCTTATGTGTATTCAAATGAGCCCTTATCTAAATTTAGAAATCAAATGTATAGAAGGAAAATATTATATCCATTAATTATATCCATTTTTATCCGTTTGATTATATCCATTACAATCCGAAAGATTCAAGAAATTGAAACAATAAAAAATTCATTAATTGGCCACTAAAAATATTGTTACGACGTATTCTCTGGAATCGAAGGTGTCTGCTCAGAATACAAGAATGAGTCCAAATTTCTGGATAACTAACAAATTTATTCACAAGCACAACGTAAACAGGAACAATATACAGTCAAGCAGCACTTAAATGCTCCAATAATTTCACAAAATAACTGACATTTCTCTCAAAACATTAACGAAAGTAATTTCACAAAACAGCAGCTACTGTTCTCAAAACATTGACGAAAGTCACAGTTCAATATAACAAGTATCTCCTCAACTGCTCTTCGACTGAGTTATGACTCCCTTTTATATAATATTCATAGAAACTTCTGGAAATCTCTCATATCACATAGAATATTGGTTATTATGGTTTTTCTCAAAACTTCAGAAAGTCGCCAAATGTCGAAAATTTGTGATAAATCGCTAAATCTGGCAACCCTCCTTCCAACTTCAGCATCTGGACACCCTAGATGCACGTCATATGAAAGCAAGTGCGTGCGTGTGTTTCTCAGTTTTCTCAGTGTGTTTGTTTTCTCAGTCTCTCAAAAGAAAAGTCTCCAGTGAAAGAATATTACATGTTCATAACAACATTCACTCTGCATGAAAGTTGCATGTATATTTTTAGTATGCAGAGATATGTACTAGAAAATTATAATAAACCCTTATTTACATATGCCGCAGACGAGTCTCGAGCCCAATTTGTTGTTGCTGTTGAGATCCAGACCGTCCGACCTACCAGAAAGGTGTAAGGTAACTGTTTGGACGGCCGGGAAGTGCCGCCCCATTTAGACCGGAACCCAGTGGGGGCGAGCCCAATTTGTGTCGTTTTTTAACAATTTAACAATCCTAGTATGCAAATATATTATAAATGTTGTATTTAATAAAAATCTAAACTAGTTTGATTATCTCATGTGGTTGGGTAGTTTGATTATATCCATAAAAATTTAAGATGTGTGGAACTAATATATAATGATTTACTTTATCGACAATAAAACATAGGTAAATTATAATTATTTTTTATATAACATTTCTCAATTTTTAATTACTTTTTATTTTTATTTTAAAGAATACCATTGCTTTCTCTCCCAAAAATTTCATTCCAATAAATTCAATAAATTTTTATTTTTAAAAAAGTTTAAACTTTTGTTGATTTTGTTAACATTTTCGCATTTTAAAAGTTGTGTAAAACGGTTTCTTATACAGCCAGACAGTTTGAAAACTCACTCGTCTGCATTTCGGAATATAATAGTACAAGTATAACATTTCGTTTTTAACTAATGTCTTCATGCGGGGGAAAATACTTTTTTCTTTAAAATAAAAAAGTTGTTTGGGAAGTTAAAAATCGATGTCAGTGAGCACGATGCATATGAAAATCATAAAATTTGATGTGACTGCATCAATTATAATTGTCTATTACCTGGGACCATTGATATTTAGCGAATTGAAATGGTGAAAAAGCTCTTTTCAGGAAAAACACTTGTTTTTTTCTATTCATGAAAATAACTAAATTTGGTATCTAGCAGGGAACTATGAGACAAAATCTGACTATGAGGCAAAATTCTGTAGATATTTATGACTGTTAAATAGCTGATTCGGTTTAAGAAGGAAAATCTGAAGATACTATAGAAATGCATTGCTCAATAACTAATAAATAAATAACATGATCGAACAGACTGAGATCGTGGATTGATCAAGGCACTACAAGCAGTTTAACGAGCATTAGCAAAACGGTTGCACCTTGTAAATGTTCAAGGACATCTCTTAGATTTAACATAATATGGTCCGCCAGATGTCAACAGTCCACTAAAGGTTTTCAGAACAACTAATATTGTAAAAATTAAACTAGTAAAATGATGAATGCGCAAAAGAAGAAACTAACATATTTAGGTTACTAGAGGAGTTCTAGGTAATAAAAACACGAATAGCTGGAACAAAAGGCCAACCATTAGGGAGTGTATATAGACATAAGATAGATATACATATTTGTGGAACAAGCTGTATCAAAGTGCCTCCAGATACCGCTAAAATGATGGAACTCACATCACATGACGAAAGACAAGGCATCTAGTGGTTCAAAGGCTGTCCGTTCTATGAACTTTAACCAATCAAATAGTACCATAAGTAGTAAAGAATAAAAGCTATCCTCAGGCTAGAAGAAGGCAGAGATTCATATTGACTGTCCTATGTCGAAAACAGTAAGAGGATGCTTGCAGAAGCAAAGAGAGGAGATCTTGTAAATCCGAAGAAGATGGTAACTATACTGAGTGAATTTAGCGATTGTGAATGTGTCATATGAAAAAGACAATTCCAATATTTTCCTGATAAGTGTGCTGTACAAATCGAATCAGTGGCGGCGCACGTTTCTACGTTTCTAATCTACACCATTTAAAAAGTACGGTGGTTTGGGATATTATATTTTATTGACTACTATCAGGAAAGAATAGAAATTTTTAGTGGTAATTGTGTATTGCATTTTATAAAACCTCATCACATCATCCTCTCACTAGACTTCAAGTTAATAATTTTCATTAATGAATAATATTTTTGAAGATACTTTCTAAAATAAATAATAATTTCTTATTAATAATTATCTTTATTAATGACTTCAAAATAATGTATTTATTATTCAGCAATTTTAGGAAGCATCTGTAAACATTACGATATTTAGAACGTAGGTTATTGCGTTCATTCTTCTTTTAAGAAACCTTCTGAAACATCGCAATTAAATATTGGAAATTTAAGTTTTTAATTAAATACAATTATTATTATTATAGTTTTAATGCCTCAAACAACTAATTAATATTTTTACAATTTTTAACTTCACATATCTTATGGGTTACAAAAGCTAAATCACTAGCCAAGAGGACATAATGATTTGATTCTCACTATAAGATTCAACTGATACATCCGTCTTTGTACATAATAATATTGACAAATGTATAGAATATTTACAAAACACTTCTTTTTCATGTACTATATAATCATCATTGATACATTATTTATACAGTGCACAGTACTATTTGCAATATTTGAATGATCCCTTTTAAATATCTCTCTTTCGTAAAATTTACAAGCTCAGAAATAATGAAAGAAATCTTACAAGTTGGCATGTTAGATATTTACACATATCTTTATCCAATGATCGATATATTTTTGTGTTATATGAACTCCCAAAGGACCAGTATTAATCTTGTCCCGATCCCAACTGTTGTAAATATTGGGATTTTTGGGTTTCGACATCAATACTGTATCCGCATTGATCATGGCGCCCTTTGGGGAAAAAAGGTCGCGGAGTACTAAACCGATAACTGTTTCATGACAAGCAACATTATAGATTGGTCACAACCTGTGCAGTTATCTTTAAATAGTTCACAAGGGAGGTTCTTCCGAGGATATTACTGTTCTTGTGACGGTATTTTGTCGAAGTTTCACTATTAGTGTGACGTTACAGAAAATAAACTGGCATTTAAATCTTCAAAATGTTGAATAAGTTTCCGGGATATAAAGGAAGCTTTAGTTTGCTTATATTGTTAAGAATGAATTATTGATTCTAGGGATAAATGATAATTGTCTTTGATTTATAGAAAAATATTTATGTGGATTTATAAAAAATGATTTATAAAAATTATTTATGTGGATTTATAGAAAATGATTTATAGGAAATAATTTATATGGATTTATAAAAAAATGATTTATAGAAAATGATTTATGTGGATCTATAGAAAATGATTTATAGAAAATGATTTATTTCTGATGTATGTGGTTGTTTTTGAAATCTACTGATATGTAGTGGGTAATACTGCCTTTCTTAAATGATAATTCAGCGTCGAATCAAACACATATTTGAAACGAAATTAAAAACAATAAATTTATCGCAGTTTCTTTAAACATTCTAAACTAAAATATAAAACATTTTAACAGAAATGCTGGGTTGGTTGGTTTGTTGGTTGGTTTTGTGTCCATTAGAATAAGGTTTCAAATAGATCCGTTGAAATAGATCAGAGATATCGCAGACTATGCAATTTGCCAAAAATATGTAAATTGCAGTTATTCACTATTTATAGCTTATATATTTACTAGTAAATATAACTGGGGTTTTCCCTAATCATAAATGTGCAATTTATTAGTATTCTAAACGATATTGTTCTTAAAAAATTATTAAAAAATAATTCCCCTAAAAATGATGAAAAAACACTTTGTCCCTTCTATACAAAATTATCTGCAAAGTTTTCCTGGTCCCATTTTTAAACCAGTTTAGGAAAAATTGAAAGTTTGATTAACAAACGCCCAGATGTAAACTCAAAAATGGTAGTAAAAGTTATACCTGTAGCACATCCTGTTGCATTTTTCGACTAAACACAATAGGCAATAAATAAATTTGAAATACCTAAGTGTAAACAAAACAGATGACTGAACGCAATGAAAATATCCATAACTCCCGGAATTGCATATCCAAAAAAGTAACTAATATAACGCTATCAAAAATATGATATCGTTCATTTATAAAATTAATGTTTCATCAATTTCATTATTATCTAAATTGAATAGATTGAATGAAAATCTTCTGCCATATAAACACGTTTGAATTAATTCCGTTGTTAAGTTACATAATATCATTCTCTTCAAATGAAGTTTTAGAAAATAATGTTCTGCACTTTGTATTTCTCTCTCTCTCTATCTACCTCTTTCTCTGTATATATATATATATATATATATATATATATATATATATATATATATATATATATATATATATATATATATATATATATATATATATATATAAAGTCTTGCAATGTTGCTATAGTAAGATAGAAATTCAATTTCCGTTTTCTTCCACCACTATATACCCGTTTTCTATTATCATTACAAATTTTATATTATAATTTATAGACAACGTTAGAGTTGTATTTCATAAGATGTTCTGTATTATACTTAATACCGTATTTGATTGTATTTAAACCATAGGGATAAATGGTATTACGAAGATCGATGCGTCTATTTTCCCACCAAAGAAGTTTCCTTAAGTCAACGACGATGTCTAAAATTTCTACTTGCATAAAGTTGCTTCCAGGATCCCTAAAGTGTTTTATTTCTAAAGATGCGTCGTTATTATTGCATTGTTGAGGTTTATACACTTGACTTCGGTGCAAGTTTATCCTCAAATTTAGACAATTTTTAGTTTGACGAATATATTTACTGTTACATTTAAACATTCTATACAATATATACAATTGTATGTTTTAAAACTACACAATTACCAGGATTTCTTTCGATTTGTTTTGGGATAGAAATAGGGTACAATTTACATCTTTTTGAACCGTATCTACGGTATTTGAATTTTTCCATGTTATGGTAATGACAAACATAAGCACTTAAAATCTTTGAACCACTCACTAGTTTTTCTTCACCGCATGCAATTACAATTTTTTTGCCTTTCTCCTCAGGACTAGGACACAAGGTTTAAAATATCGATAGGCAGCATTAGCACTGGGGTCACTGTTTGTCGATTGGCTAATTCCCCCTATGTTGGGAGTGTTGTCATGACGCAAAGCTTACTTTAACCGTGGAGTGGGGGGCACACCCCCGGTCAACGTGTGGGACTTTCATTTCAATATGTTCCTGTGTATGGATTATATATATACATTTATATATATATATATATATATATATACCCGCAAATCGTACCCGCAAAAACCATTGCACTTAAATATATGAAATTTGGTACACTTATAGAAAAAACTTTGAAAAATACGCGGAAGTAAATCGTTTTTGGTATATATATTGTAGTTTAAGAAATAGTTAATGTCAAAATTAAAGAAAAAATATTTAAGCTGCGAGTTCGGGTCCTGGATAGACAAAAGAATGGCAATACCACGAATTTTTGCAGGCAGGTACCTACATGGGTGAATTTTTGCAGGAGGGAGCCTTTTTCTAATTTCGATGTAGTTTTTAAGATATTTTACTTTTTATGCACTTCTGAAGTAAACTTCTTTTTTGGTATCGGCGCGTCTAGCGATTTCTCTGTCTCGTAAAAACTATAGCATAAGAAAATATGAAATGTGGTACATTTATAGAGAAATAATACAGTAACACGATGAAATAAACTGTTTATCGATTTAAACTTTCGTTTGGCATGAAATAACTTGCGAATCTAGCTCATGATCAAGGAATTCAGTTTTTGGATTCCCTGGGTTAAGAAAATTCCCTGCGTTTTTGAAAGTAGAATTTTTATGAAAGATAGATATGAAGCGAGCTCTGCGAGCGCAGCGAGTATGAGGCAAAGCCTCCCGAAGGGGGTTATGCGAACGGCGCGAGCAGGGACAGAGCCCCCTAGTGTATATATATATATATATATATATATACATATATATATAAATATAAAATTGTAAATCCAATGTTAGAATGTAGGTAGTAACTCATAATACGCTATTCCAAAATTTTCTACAAAATACGATGAAGTGTATTTTAAGGTATTTATGTTTCCTTTTATTTTTCCAATCTTTATGCTTGTCGTCCATTTAACACAAGTTTATAGATAAAATCTTTCTTGTGTTTCAGAAACAAGCATTTTTGTGTTCATTTCAAAGGGATATATGGACTTGACAAGAATTTTTTCGAAATGAACTTATCTTAAGCCTAAAGCTCTTCTACGTGCAAGCTTTTTTGCTTGATTTTTTTGTTTTTCTATTTTCATTCCTCACCTTTGAAATTTGTTGATTGTCTTTGTCTTTATGACCTGCATTACGCTTTATAATTTCCTCTTTATGGTTGCATTTCTTTTATTTCTTTGTATTTTGTCGAAAATTTTGGGCTAGTGTATTAAGAGTTAATACTTACATTCTAACATTGAATTTACAATTTTATATTTTTATTGAAAACATTTTATTTATTAGCTGCATTTGCGCAATAAATTAAATGTATATTGCATTGTCATTCACATTCTTATACTACGATGTTTAGTTTATCTAACTTTTCATTTCTGAACTATCCTAATTCCTTTTGTATGCTTCGTATTAAAGAAACATTCTATATATATATATATATATATATATATATATATATATATATATATATATATATATATATATATATATATATATATATATATATATATATATATATATATATGTATATATATATATATATATATATATATATATATATATATATATATATATATATATATATATATATATATATATATATATATATATATAACTAATACCAAACAATCAAAGACACAATCCAAAGCAATTAATTATAAAAAAACTGGGTAAAAACTCGGCCACCATGCGGGAAAAAAGAGAGTGATAGCTCTAGGCCTAAATTGGGTGTTAATTCGAATCAGATTATTTTTCAAGACTGAGCATTTAATCCAAATTAAACAATACAAAAGTTTGTTTTAGATTACGGCAATATATAGTCACTATGAATAACATAAGCCCTGTCTACAAACAAAAATAGAGGATACAAATTGAAAAATTATTAAGAATTCAGGTATTACCCTGTACCATAAAGCGAGAGTCCAGGAGTCATGTGCTAACTTAGAGCAGATGGGATTGAATAAGAGAGAGTTGAGTTGTGTCCATGAGAAAGGGAGGAAAAATTCAAAGTAGACCATGGATATTAGATGTGAGGCTAAGGATTGACGAGACTGTGATAAAACTGTCAGTACATCTGTATTTAAATACGTAACTGATAAGTTACGAATTTCTCATTGCTAGGCCTATTCTATCACTTTACTTTTCAGTAAGAACACGACACGTTTAAATACATAACAATCTATTAACAGGCGTTGAGAACTTAAGAACTTTGGATTATAACATAATTTAATCACATAATAACTAAATTGCAAGTTATTTTATTTCGTTATTGCAATTTTACTGAATTAAATTTATCTGTAATATCTTTATGGTGCTGAAAATATATTATTTTCACCATAATCAATATATAAGGTTCCTTGAAATGTTCTTAAGCACTCAAATAATTTTTTAAGCAAAAGTTGGTAAGTCAACACGTAAGGTTGAAGTGAATATGGCCAAACGGATGTCAGTGATTGTATCGCCCTTAGCAGCGATGTTAAAAAGTTATAATAACGAAGTCATCAAGAAAGTGACATAGACGAAAATTACAAAGTTGCAGAACACGGTTTAATCAGTAGAAATCGACGTCAGGAACACACGAAACGCGTATATAATGACAATACGTACCTGTTAAAATGTCGTCTCATCAGAACTTTTATGCAATGCTTGTCGATATATATGTTTTGGAGAATTGTCGAATCAATAGAAAACGACAATAAAAATGTTACAGAAGGTATTTATTTGACACAATAAGTTCTATGGCGAAGGACTGCCCTATTCAGGAATGATACAATAAGCAACATTTACATGAAAATGAATGTGGTGTGTAAATGCCTGCATTTGCAGACAATGCAAGTTTGAATTCCAGAAAGAATATCACTGTGCACCTCAACAAGCATTGCAGGTATTACGGTGTTAAAGGCCCTGAGGATGCTTTGGCAGGCATTTTTTGCCTTCCCTACGCGCGTTTCGATCGTTTCTGATGTCCATTCCTACTATAATTGAACAATACACTACAGATTTGTAAATGCCTTTCTTGGTCTATCTCGCTTTGCTGCCGTAGTCGATATTCTGGATTTTTAAATTCTTTACTAGGCGGCGCTTCAATCTTCTTTTAATCGGCAATGATCGCTTTAATATTAACAACCCTAAAGTGTATACTCATGGGTATTTTCTTACAAAGTTATTGGGGCGTTTAATGACTCTCTTAGGAACCCTTTATAGATTTTTTTTTCTTATTTCTTATATTTGTCATGTTATCTTGTTGATTTCTTATCGTGAAAGCTTAGCTGCGAATTGCAATCCTAAGTTATCTGCAAAAAGCAGTTTCTTCATTGCAGCCCTAAATTCTAGAACTTCTTTAATAAGCATATTTGACATACAAGAATCCAATCCTATAAAATGAGAAAACTAAGCACAAAATCAATCATGTTAGCTCAATCAAAATGATTGATTTCACTCCATGATTGATCTTCCTTTTATGATTCAAGGAATTTAAATACAAAAATCACGTGTTAATCCCATGTAAAGGAAAAATAAAATCTCATTTTTATTTCATGGCCTTTATAATGTCATATTGAAGACGTAACTTATCTTCGTATTATCCTATACATGATTGATTATATTAATCTTGAAATATTTAGAGATCTGCCGGTTTTACGATATTTGTGTTATGTAATATGCGAGTTAAAGTATACAAAAGTAATAAAATTGTTTAATGTATATCCGTGGAAATATGAGTTCTTAAAATCTATTCAATCATTATCATAAGAGAGACAAAATAAAACGTGTATCTTTTATATAAACAACTCCTTGTGCTAAAGACAAAATAAAACTTGTCTTTAACACTGTATGATTGTTACAATGTACAAGTATAAATCAATCTATGAATAGTTTTATAGAAACTCTGATCTAACCGAAAATTTTCTTGTGCTATGTTGTTGAATATATTTTGGAGCTCAAGTTATAAACAGGAAAGTATATTTTATATTGCTGAATTAAATATTTTTGCTGTGATGCTTATAAAACTTAAAATGCTACTTCTCCATTTCGGACAGATTTGTTTGTAAAGTGCTTTTTTAGATATTATAAAGCCGTAGGTTTGACTCCAGTTTTTAGAACCACCATACAGTTACTAGAATAAAATATAATTTGATTAATTGTTAACGTATTGCTGATAATTAAATTTACTAGGTGTTTTATGACTCATATATTTAAATTTCAATGTTATAAACTACAAAAACTATTACTGGATCATAAACTAATTCTGCAATGAAGGGAATTAAGAGAATTATTTTTATTTTTTAATGTTTTGTTATTTCTACTCAACAATATAACTTTAGGGAGCTGACACATTTTCTTACGAGGGTATGAGCAATATCGCTAAATTTCAATGTTATAAACTACAAAAACTATTACTGGATCACAAACTAATTCTGCAATGAAGGGAATTAAGAGAGTTATTTTTATTTTTTAATGTTTTGTTAATTCTACACAACAATATAACTTTAGGGAGCTGACCCACTTTCTTATGAGGGTATGAGCAATATCGCTAAATTTCAATTTTATAAACTACTAAAATTATTACTAGATTATAAAATAATTCTGCAATGAGAGAATGAAGAGAATTATTCTTATTTTCTTTAATGTTTTTTAATTCTACACAGCAAGATAACTTTAGGGGGCTGACCCATTTTCTTATGAGAGTATGAGCAATATCGCTAAATTTCAATGTTATAAACTACAAAAACTATTACTGGATTATAAAATAATTCTACAATGAGAGAATGAAGAGACTTATTCTTATTTTTTTTAAGTTTTTTAATTTTACGCAACGAGATAACCTTAGGGAACTGACCCTTTTTCTTATGAGAGTAAGAGCAATATCGCTCCCTTTTAGAGATAGAGCAAAAAGTCAATTATTACAAAGCTTTAGAACGTTGGCAAATTAGTATAACAATGTATTTATCCGACAGAAAAAGCTGCAAATACTTGTACAAAAATGTTGTTTTTAAGCGCATACGATTCTTTAAACTGCGGCAGTTGTATATAAATGATTTAAGGAATTTAGTTTGAATGCTAACTGTTTTATTTGACAGACGATTTATCGGTAAATATCATCGACGGACGATTTATCGCTAAATATCAACGTAATCTAAGCCAGAAAACTAAGTAAACTATTCTGAGTTTGAAAGAACATTTCATCTGCAGCATTGCATCCTTATGTTAGTATGTATTCATCACTTTGCCCTATTTTTATTCGATTTTATGAGCCATGAATACTATGTTTACTAATAAGAAATATTGTGAAATTATCCCTATTCTTAAGAAATATAACCGCAATGCCAGTGCAGCCGAACGATTATACACATATCATTTCCCAATACAAAGTATCCCAATCGCTTGAATATGTTAATGTTGTTTTATATGGGGAGAGTTGCAGTCTAGTTTTCAATGTTCTTTTTAGTTTTTTCTTGCAAACAAACACATTTTCATTAATTTGGCAACGCTCTACAGCTTTATAATTGATTTTTTTCTCCATCTCTCAAAAGGAGCGAAATAGTCCCCGCCTCCCATAAGAAGAGGGTTTATCCCCCAAAGTTGTCTTGTTGTGCAGAGGTGTAAGGTTTTCCTATGCAGCTGCATTGAAAAAATATAGCTAACTCTCTTCATTCTCGATAAATTTCCCGTGACATGGAATTTCTTAAACACCCTGTTTATTTCAGAAGTAGTGTACTAAATACTGGTTCATTTCTCTTGCTATGTCTCTAGATTTTAAATGTAGTACAAGCTAGTGATAATTTCAGTCACATACAACTTCCTTCATTTCGGCCCAGACTGTCTGATCCACCCGAATGTTTAACGTATCTGACGGGAAAGGGCCACTCAATTTAAACCGCAACTGGAGCGACATCCATAGGGACTGGACCCTCCTTCTCCGGCTATCAAAGCTCTCGGAAGAACACTTGGACCCACAGATTTAACGTTCTTGTACTCCGCATAAACACGAGGATAGTTTGAGCAGAGAATCGAACTCGGATCCTCATGTGCAAGCCCCATGCATTAACCGCTAGGCTGTTCCGCCCAGTAACATGCAACTGTTTTTTCTCCGAAGTCAAAAAGTCTGGTAATTGTTCAGAGCAGTTAACGTTTCATGCTTTGCAAAAATTTGTAACATTTTCGTTGCACTTGGATGTTCACTGCGTTCTTTCGCATATGTTGTCCGTGAACTTGAATGTTCACAAAATAATTAAAATATTGATCTTTTGGCACACACCAAGATATTACATCAATTTACGTTAACACAATAGTCAAATAGAAAAAGTAGAAATAAATAAGTACAGAAATAAATTACAATACTAAGAAAGTACAATACCATAGGGTATGAAAATTAATAGTATTGTCATTTATGACATGCATTAGTAAGATATTTTTCTCCAAAACGTCACCACGACCCATAAATATATTTAAAAAACTAAAGCAAAAGGTAATTATATTATGTCTCAGAAATACACACTTTAAAGCAAATTTGAGATATCACTTGACCTAATTTAATTTAACCATATATCTCTTACGAAACAAATGTTTCCTATTGATAACTAAATTTCTATTAAGCCGGTTCAAGCACAATCTCATGTAATCCAAAGCTAGAGATTAAAGAAAATTATTCAAATGTAAATACTAAAACTTTATAATCAGCGAATCAAGAGTAATTAAAATACCACAATCCATGCTACGCTTTTTTGATGAATAGCAATAACGGTGTTATGACACTATTCATCTTTTAACAAAAACTTTCTATAATGCATGCACAAGTTACATCTGCACTTATCTCATTTACAGCTTAGTTTTCCACGCATGGGGAAGAGAGAGTGAAATGATTAATTAGTGTGTTTTTTATATCTGACAAACTGACTAAGGTGCGAAGATAATTTGTCAGCCTTTACGCCCACTTTGTCATGTAGCAGAATGCATAAAACATACGAATTTGGAAAAACCTCAAATTAATTAATACACATTATATTTTGGTTTGTAACACTTGCCTTGATTTCGACACCTAATAAGTGATATTTTCTGTTTAATGAAATAAAAATTCATGATTATTAAATACCTTGAGGATTTTAAAAGATGGTAAGATTCCTTGCGTAGTTGATACTTTTTTTTTAAATGCATCCCTACAAATGTAGGATGTTAACAATCCAATAATGTCAACTGTTTTGATCTAGTTATCAAAATTCTTATGAGTATTATGTATATTTACTTTTTTCATTTAAACCTATATTGTTTACACTAATTACAATTATAAAGCATGACAAATGTGAATAAATGCCGAACGAAGACTTTGGAGAGGAACCCAATTTTGTGCACCGTGATTATAATTCAATTACACAGTTGTATCAAGCAGGTACCATGAAAACTGGCGTTTTCAAAAATCCAACAATACTGTCACTGTTGGAATTTTTAATGATTATGAAAAGCTTCTAATAGATACAAGTCGAAAACAGAATAGCAAGTTTAAGCAATTGAGGCGATAGAACAATCGGTGACTAAGGATCCGATAGTGATTAGCGATTGAAGATTTAGTAATTTATTGATTTAGACATAATTTATATGTTCTATCAAGGGGTATTTCAGTGGGACAATTTTATTTGGCCAGTATACAATAGTCAAATTAACAAGAAATTGGGTAAATACCCGAATTATGGCGCTATTCAATAGGTTACAGCTTAGTTTTCTACACATGGGGAAAAGAGAATGAAATGATTAATTAGTGTGTTATTTACATCTGACAAACTGACTAAGTTGTGAAGGTAATTTGTCAGCATTTACACCAACATTGTACATTTGGGGCTTATTTGGATTGCAACATTATAATTGTTTCTAGATTCACATTATTTCTGGATGGTAATACTATTTCTAAGTACCCAATTGACTTATTCATCTGGCAAATTTAACTTGACAATTGTCAAGATTGACAGTATCTACAATAGGCAATATAGTGCATACATTAAAAGATATTAGTAATTAATTTATCAATAAGGCGTCATTTTTGTTAATTTTTGGAATTGTAGCGACATTTTTGTGAATTTTTGGAATTGTAGCGACATTTTCGTGAATTTTTGGAATTGTAGCGACATTTTCGTGCATTTTGCTGAAGAATTGAAATCATAGTTACTGGTTTTAAAGTTAATATTCTTCGTTAGTAGTGATATAAGACGAATATTTAAAAATATCAATTGGTTTCGTAGGTAAAGTTAAATGAGACAGCGTATTCTCACCAGTCAGTCAGACAGTCTCCTGACAAAACGCGTCTGGCACACTTTATTGTTCCTTTTACTGGCATTTTCACAGTATATTTTTTTCACCGACAGATATGTTCCTAACTTTGCTAGACTGGCTGCTCAGTCTCATTTATCAAGGCAGGGGCGGATTTTTTTTTATTTCGAACATATTGCTTTCGCAGCTCTTTTTTTATTAGATTTTTTTGTTTGTGATGCTTTTTCTTCGCAGATATTTTTGAATATTTTTCTTTGGATTTTGCTAGCTTGGATTTTGAATGGGTTTATTCGATGATTCCTCTTACATAATAAAAGGCGATCTCTGTCTCTCTCTCTTTGTGTGTACATGTATCCTTAGTAGCATATAATATTAGACTAATATTGAACCAATATTGTATATCTTGGCATCACGTTGGAAATATTTCCAATATAATCCCAATATCCCAATATTGGACAAATATAGAGGTTATATTGGCCTCAAATATTGGCTAAATATTTTCATTACAACATTACGCCAATATTGGTGTTACATTGGAAATAATGGCTTTGTATTGTACCAATATTTTAAGCCAATATTGAGCCAATTCCTTCAAAATGTCCACTTTTTTATATTGATCCAATATTTCCAATATTGCCTGCCAATACAGGGTCAATATTGGATTGTGGATTGATACCAGGGATGCGTGTTACGTATAGCTAAACTTCCGGTACGATATATCTCGGCAAATTTTTTTTTAATTTTCGAATTGGTTTTTTAGTTGTTTTATGTGGAAACACGATTTTGAGTGATTTTCAAGCAAATCGGATCTTTAGCGATCGGAAATATTATCACTATATCCATCTTGTCATCATCAGAAAAACTGAAAAACGTTTTGTCTAATGATCTCTAAACCGATTGCACAAAACAATTTCTTCAATAAATTTATTTTTAAACACACTGAAATGAACTGTTGCTTTTAAGAAAATAACTTACAGTACTTCCTTGAAGAAAGCAATGACCACTTAAATGGCACATGACTGCCGTCTTCAAGGAAGTATTGTAAATTAACATCGAAATACGCATGTTTTATATTTTATTTTCTGATTTCGTCACCCGAAAATGAAAAAATTGCACAATTATATAGTTTTTCAAAAAATATGGACCCTCTTTGCTTTCTAACAAAACCCCTTTTTTTAATAATTCTGTGATTTTCTGTTAATTTCCAACCAAAATAATTAAAATTGATATTTTCGATTACTTTTTTTCCCTGGTTTGCTATAGGGATCATTGGACGTTTGTGCTCATACGTGGCAAATTGCTGCGAGGGCGACACATGCCTTGGAATTAAATGATTTGGATATAAACGAAAGGTAGTAGTGATTTTAGATCAAAGCAGGCGATTCAGAAATTGACTGGTATTATCGGTATATATATTACGTAGCAGATATTTATTTAGGTCCCTTTCAATACTATAATACACTTAAAAAGACTTTCAACACAGGGTAATTCATTTTACATCAAAACAGGCGATTTGGAAATTGACTGTTGTTATCGGTATCTGTATTACGTAGCAGATACTTATTTAAGTTCCTTTCAACACTGGATAATTTTTATTAGATCAAAGCAGACGATTTAGAAATTAACTGGTGTTATCTGCATTACGTAGCGACAATTTATTTAAAACCCTATCAGCACTGGGTCATTAACTTTAGTTCAAAACTTTGAACTGGTGTTGAAATTGACTGGTGTTATCTGTATTACGTAGCAGGTACTTATTTAGGGTCCTTTCAATACTGGGCAATTCATTTTAGTTCAAAACAGACGATTTGGAAATTGACTGTTTGTCGGTATCTGTATTACGTAGCAGATACTTATTTAAAATCCTTTCAACACTGTGTAATTTAATTTAGTTCAAAGCAGACGATTTAGAAATTAACTTGTGTTATCTGCATTACGTAGCGACTATTTATTTAAGACCCCATCAGCACTGGGTGATTAACTTTAGTTCAAATCATTGAACTGGTGATGAAATTGACTGGTGTTATCTGTATTACGTAGCAGGTACTTATTTAGGACCCTTTCAATACTGGGCAATTTATTCTAGTTCAAATCAAACGATTTGGAAATTGACTGGTGTTATCTGTATCTGTATAACTTAGCGGGTACGTATCAAGGTATATCAACCCTGGATAATTCATTTTAGTTCAAAATTAAATGTATATGGAAATTCAAACCAAACATTAATTTACTGCATATTCTCCATTCTTGCAAGCCCATTTATATTTCCTGTTTAAAGAAGTTAACATTTTATAACATACATTCACATATATTCTATATATTATCAAATACCGGATAAAATCTTTAAAGTTGAAGTGACGCCGTCACTTTTGTCTGAAGCACATTACTGCAAAATCTCAAATTACCATGAGCTTCAAAAGCCGAGCCATTATTTCACGAAGTAAATTCCGATAGATTCCCCAAGGGACTGTGTCATCTTTGATAAATGATACCAAGCGTAAAAGTAGGAAATTCAATTGCTGGTGTAAAATATATTTATTTCAAATCGAAAAACCCAAACACACACAACAGTTTCAACTACTTTGTTACGTTTTTTTTACTTTGCAGAAATAGGCATTTGTATTGATCGTGGAAAAAAATTGAAACATGGCATTATTGAAATTTTTTTGGACATTTTTATAGGGTTAAGATATATATTTGGTTTCCTGAGAAACAATGTTTTAAGTACTTCTATTGGTAGTAACAGTTGGCTATGCTATTGCTTTATGGATGCCTTGGAACTTATATTTCTGATGATCTCTTATAGTATGTAGATATAGCTTAGATCATGATTGAGATGAATTCAGCATTAAATTTATATTTCTTATGTTGTAGAAAGAGGCATTTGTATTGATCATGATAAAAAATTGAAAAATGACATTATCAAAAAATAAAAATTGGATCATTTTTATAAGGTTAAAACAACAATTTAGTTTCCTGGGGAAAATGTTTCAAGTATTTTTATTTGTTGCAAAAATTGGCTATGCTATTGCTTTTTGGGAAAAAAAATTGCCTTGAAACATATATTTTTCATGATCTGCTATAAGTAGATAGAGCTCAGATTATGATTGAGATGGCTATGTGCCTTTGCATTAATAAAAAAAAAATGATTGAGATGAATTCAGCATCAAATTTTGAAGGGGGAATAAAGCGAATTATTAAGGATTTCTTCTTCCCGTTCTGGCGATGCCAGTTCCAATTAAAAAAAATAATATATTGTCCTTGTAATAACTATTTTTCGGACTCAACTATTCTTGTTTATATGATAACTTAGATCCAACATGAAATTTTAGATAGAGTAGGGGATTATATACTGAGGATTTCTATTTCCGACTCTTTTTCCACTTTCGGCTTAAAAATTTCCTTTAAACGTCTATTCCTCGAGATTGGCTATAAATAAATCTTAGATGATGACTGATATGAATTCATCATTAAATTTTGGAAGAGGGTAGGGGCTTGCTTGAGATTTATACTTCCAGATTTTTTTTCGCTTCCGGTTCAAAAAATTTCCTTCAATTATTGATTTCTCAATATAAGCTATAGATAGAGCTTAAATGATTACTAATATGGATTTAGAATCGTATTCCAGATTGAGTAGGATGGATCCACTTGTAAAGGTGTCGGAATGAACAAACAGGCATCTTTGATAAAACAACAAGAAATCATAAAATATAAATCATAGAAATCATACAATAAACTCATACAATAATTGCAATTTACAAATAATAAATAAGAATGTACATAGTCCACCCATTCTATCATTGTCTGCATCCACACACGCCACGCTCCACGTACCAACTTGTATCATCTCCTAACATCATCGCATCCATCTCGAATCCTCGTATCATCGTATCAAACCTTTTTATAACCTAGTTGCCAGATCCACCCGCCTTCCGCAATCTACGGACCTGCTATTTAAATTTAGGTTCTTCTTTCCCCAGAGAAGATATACTGCTTGAAAAATAAGGAGTCGAGAATAAAAATTGTTAATCCTTATACAGTTAGGATTTCCATTTCTTGTTCTGAATATTACACTTCCGTTTTTCTTTTCCTGAAATTCATATGACTGTTCGAAATAAGTATGCAAAAGAGAATAAGAATGCTTAATATGTAGTTGCGTCAAAAATGAAGTGTACACACTATTTGCCACTGTATGAAGTCTTCTTCATATATTTCTTCTTTTAATGTTTTGAAAAAGTGCACTTCAAGAAATGTACGCCCATTGTAACAAAAGTCTAGGAGTTTACTACAGAAGTTTACTTTTCTCTATATTAAAAAAAAATCCTTTGTATTTTTGCCCCTGCATTGCTAAAATTAGAAAAAACGTATACTTCTGAAAATTTGCATATACATCAATATAACATATATATACCAATATAACGCTTTCCTGATTAAGTGAATTCGTAGTTCTTGCTTGTCATTCAAAAGAAGGTTGTGTTTTGCCTTGGAAACCTTATATTTAATTTTTACTATACGCCTTACAATATGCGAAAATTTTCTTTAAAACTAAATTTTAACTTTACTTTTGAGCATATTTTGTATGTTTATTTTAATATTGAACATGAAAAGTCAATCATGCATAAAGCATTGATTATGAAACACTTCCCAACTGCAATCCAACTTTATTTAAAAATGCAACTTTATCTAAAATGCGATACACTTGGCAGTAATATTTTTAAGATTATTACAACACTACAATTTATTATATTTGAAAACTTCCTCAAAAATATATGAGCTTTATTCAAATAACTTCATCGAAATATAAATCGACTAGCTCTCAAGCAGAAAATTTCATGCATAAACCTTTTTCCATTCCTTTCATTCAGCACCAATATTTTTTAAATTATCATAATACTACAATAATTTATTTTACTTAAAACTTAAAATCATAGAGGTTAAAGTATTGTATAACTCCATGCTTAAATCTTCATCGAAAAAGGAAATATAATCGTCTGCTTTTCTATGTAAAATCAATGAATGTTCCATTCATATTAGCATCTATATTGCATTCTATATCAGCATCTATCTATATTGCAGACTCCAGAGCTAGATAATTTTGGGTTAAAGAAATTCAGCAATTCTTAATAAACTCATCTTACAGCTTGATCTGTTTATATTCTCCATACGTGAAAATTAGGTTTCGTAGTAAAAATAATCAAAGTTTGATGATCATTTAAACTCACAAATATTGTAATTGCGTTGTCGCAGCATATATATGCACAGAAAAAGATAAGAAATAAAGCAGTTCTGGGACGGATGCAACACTAAATATAAATTAAAAAGGACTTTAATTATCACGATTTTGACACAAGATAAATGACATATTTTATTTTGAAGTGGGTCAAGTCATCTCTTCATATAATATGGGTGTAATTAATATTTTAATTTGTTTTCAAAAAACTACCAAATATATTTTTGTGAAATTTTTTTCGTATTTTGAATATTTCCTAATTTTTTCGTAATTTGAATATTTCCTAAAACTTTTAAAACAATTTGTGAATATTAAATTCGCTTAAAAAATGTTTGAAAAATCAGGTCCTATAGGGTTGAATGTATTTCATTTTCTCACCCCGGGTTCTGTCAAAAACTTATTATGTGATATTATTCATTTATATTCCCATAGGTCCCACAGACCGTCTGAACAACATACTAGAATTTCATTTTGATGAAGTTATTTTTGCGGCAGTTATCGTGCTGACGGACAGACTGACAGACAGACAGAATGAACAAAGTCATAAACACTTTTCAACTATGTTGTAAAGTGTTAGATACAATACGTCTATTGACTTTGTTAGATTCATTCATGATATCTCTACATTGAGTTACCGTAAAAAAATATTGAAGTGAAAGTCAATATATTGAAGTGAAGTGAAAGTTCATTTGTAGTGAAAGTCATCTGAAGGATTATATTTTTATTTTCAAAAATTACTTTTAACAGAGCCAGCTATTTGCTCTTCTAGATTGTCACTTTTATTATCCAAGCATAAGGGAGAACTTTTTAAGCTCAAATAAAAACTCACGATCAGTTTTTGATGCACATAATTAACGTAATTGCAAACCACTCCATTCAATTTACTTAATGACTCTGAAAGAAATCCGATTTTTCTCACCAAATTCCCCGGGGCCAATCTAACTCCTGAACAGAGAAAAGACTTCAAAAGATTAAAAGGCGGAAAGTAAGCTCTGATTCGCTTGTACCCTGAAAAATCTTATTCACAGAGTAGATCAGGTTGGATATGGCTGGGAAAATCTCCCGAGTGACGAGCTTCTTTCGTTGATCTTATAAAAGATCCGCAATTCCGAATTTACGCTTGGATAATTTGTCCGTGAAAGAGTTATTCTGGTGAAATTTATCGGGGAAAAATTAGAAATTTTCATTGTTCAAAATGTAACACTAAAGTTATTTAGATTTTCAATAAAATGAAAATATTTTCTAGTGGTGTCATAGCTCGTGCAACGGAAGCAAACAATAGAACTATATCATTATTTTGTAGAATTTGAATTTGATAGTTTATTGTCGTATGTATTGTTACGAACGCATCCTCTAGAATTGTGGGCGTATACGCAGGATACAAGAAAATATCCAAGTTTCTGGATGACTTACGTTTATTCACAAGCGCAGAGTAAACAGGAAAAATATGCAATCAAATAACACTTAAGTTCTTGTTGTTGAGACCCAGACCGTCCGACCTACCAGAAAGGTGACTGTTTTGGATGGCCCGGAAGAGCCACCCAATTTAGACAGGGACCCAGTGGGGGAGGCATCCACAGGGACCGTACCCACCTTCCCCTAACACCAACCTCTCGGAAGGACTTATGGACCCACACGTTTAACGTGATCGTACTCCGCGGGAACACGGCGGCAGATTTGGCAGCGGAGGGAATCGAAACCAGACCAACCGAGCGCAAAACCTGCGCGCTAACCACTGGGCGGCCGCGCGTAATAACACTTAACTGCTCCACTAATTCTACAGAATCAGCGATATTATTGTCAGAATGCTGACGAAAATAATTTCACCAAACTGCAGGTGGGCCAACGGCCGTACCGTGCTGAAAACACCGGTTCTCGTTAGATCACCGAAGTCAAGCAGCATCGGGCGCGGTTAGTACTTGGTGGGTGACCACCTCGGAACACCGCGTGCTGTTGGCCATCTCGGGTGCGGTATCCCCGTTGTTTGCGCGCTAGATTTGCACGCTGCCACAAATGCCGCCGTGTTCATGCGGAGTACGATCACGTTAAACATGTGGGTCCGTAAGTCCTTCCGAGAGGTTGGTGGTAGGGGAAGGAGGGTACGGTCCCTGTGGATGCCTCCCCCACTGGGTTCCGGTCTAAATTGGGTGGCACTTCCCGGCCGTCCATACAGTTACCTTACACCTTTCTGGTAGGTCGGACGGTCTGGGTCTCAACAACAACAACCAAACTGCAGCTACTATTCTCAAAACATTGACAAAAATCACAGTCCAATGCAGCTCGTGTCGCGTCAATTCGTCAAATGAACTGCAACAGAGGGATGAGTCCTTTTATAGCCTCTGTATATACTTCTGGAAATCTTTCAAGTGACCAATTGGCGCATAAAATCTCCCATCAAACTCAGAGATATAGTTTTAATTCACTTTCAAACGATTTTCAAGCTTTTCGTTTGGATAAACCACGGAGTTAGAGAGTAGAACTCCTAGGACAAAGTTTCGTTTTTCATTAATATCTCGACAACTTCTGGTCTTAGATATTCGAAACTTGGGTTAAATTTATGGGGTCCATTTCAAGGCTATCCACAAAATTTCATCAAATTCGGTTTAGCAGTTCTTCCGTGATGATGAGACAAACGAAAATTTCGTTTTTTACTAATATCTCGAGAACCACTGATCGTAGAAACTCTAAACATAAACTAAATTTTAAGTGAGACTATTTTCAGATTACCCACACATCTTCATCAAATTCGGTTCAGCCGTTCTCTCGTGATGACGGGATAAACAGACAGACTGACAGATTTTCAATTTTATTTATATAGATATCATAAATATCTATTACAGCGTTAGTCTGGATTAAATTCTAATTCGAATACATTTTGTATTGATTGTTTATTTAATTGATAAACAGTATTTTATACTTTTTGTAATATTTCGAAATGTCAATATTTTATAAAAAAAATAGTGTAATAGTTTTTCATAAGCAAATGCAGAATACTATGTTTAATATCTATTATTAGTAATAAACGCAAAAAATTTCAAAGCATTTCATGAACTATCGGATGAGTTAGAATAATTTAAATATGTTAAAGCAATAAAAAATACAAACCTGTGAAAACTGCATTTGAAGTTTTCAATTTCAGCCCTTTAAATTGAGATATATACCCAGAAAACATTTATTCAGATTATTATATCGATAAGATATTTGCAGAATAAATTTAATTATATTTGAAAAATATTTTAATAGAAATTTGGAAAATAGAATGCTTTGAGAATTTTATTAAACATTCAATGGTTTACTCTCGGCGGTTATATAAAAGCTTATTTCTTAATATTAAATGCCGTTTGTCCCACTTCAGTCCTCAAAAGTGAAAAATACATTACTAAAAATGCCCGAGAAATATTTCGCATTCTATTTTCTGGAAATTTTGAAGTATTTTAATATATAATGTAATATTTTTAATCCCATATGGAATGCATAAAATAAGTTGTTACTTTCCCTACATACATAGTGTAATGTATAAGGAAAGTATTCTAACGGGGATGAAAATTCGAATTAACTTTTTTTATGAAAGAACATATTTAAAGCATCTATGAAGTCGACTCCAACGTATTTAAAATAATGTGTGTGTGTGTGTTCGTGTGTCTGTGGATACGATATGTTACTAGCGAATGGCGCGTTTCCAACTTAATTTGGTACGAATATTACGATCCATGATTACTGGAATCCTATTTATTTTAAACGCGACAGGACGTTTGGTAAACGCTCAAATTTTCTAGAAGAAATTCGAAAATAATCATAAAAAATTAGAATATTTAATAATTTTAAATAAATAATCATTGTGTATGTTTTCCTTATTATAAACGAATGACATAAATTTTAGAATTATAACTTTAACCGTTCTCGAGATATTGCACGTTTTTCAATAAATGTATCTAGTAAATTACACAAAAACGAACATTAGTAAGTATTATCAAGTGTGCAACACTGGCTGCCTTGGCGACGAATTTGTTAAAATATCGCTAACTTGGCAACGTTTCTAATGTTGAACCGAAAATGTATCTAAATTGGTAACAGTGAAGTTAAAGTTACGAAAATGACTCCAAGTTGATGAATTAATAATTTTAATACTTATAACAACAAAATTATAATGGTGTACAGTACACGTTTGTAAAATTTCCAATTGTCAAATTGTATTTCCGCGAAATATAAGTTAACTTAAAAATAAATTTGCATATCGTCATCTAGAAAAGCGTCAAATGTCAGTGTTCTTTTCAACGTGACAAACATTATTCTATGACACTTTCATGATTTCGCATTGAAGGAATTAAATGCATTGCATTAAATAGCGAAAGTTATGTGCTGCCCACAACAGATTTTGTGTAAAAATGAAGGCGAAGGAGACAATGTGATAAGATGATTCTTAGCACTTAAGCTAAGCATCTTGAAAGATATATACAAATGTAAGTAGCACACTGTAAATTGTAATCTTGTAAAGAAACCGAGTAAAAGGATTTTTCTCTAAAACCTAAAGTGGCTTAACTCTAACTTTTCCTTCTTCTTAACAAGAAAATAATCAAAAACTCTTAAAGATCAGGAATTTGTACATAGATATAAAAGGTAAATAGCACTTTTATTTTATTAACTACAAAGCTTTTTTCCAGAAAAAACAAAGACATACTATTTGTGCAAAGGGAAACATACCGAAAAATACCCAGAAATACATTCGCATACTAGGAAATAGTACTCTAACCTATCATAATTGATTAATCCTAACGAAACCCGAGTTAAATAGACTATTATTATCTCCAAACCTAATGTATGGGATCTCCACGTAACAAACACAATATTGTAAAACCAAATAACCGCCGAAGCACAGAAATTTGGTAACTATCAAAGAACGCCCAGAACCACCAGCGGCACAACAAACAAGTGAGACTCTGACCTAGAACGCTTTGATACAAAAACACTAATTCTATCCCACTATAGAATCCGCAGGTTTGCCAAGCTAGCGCTGTGATGGATCAGTGTAAACTAAAGATCTAACACGTTAGTTCACATGAAAATCATAATTTAAATTCAAATAAAGGAAAGGAATATCATAACAATTAAGCTATTGTGACCTCACGAACTCTGTAGACCGAGCTACGATGATGAACATGAAATAGTGTATATTTTGCTCCATTTGAGTTCGTTAAAATTCGCTATGGACCTTCCGCAGAAAGCCCTACATTGAATGAAACAGTATTTGTAGATGAAAACTGTGTTCGCACTTACTTTATCATATAACACATGAAAATGTACATGTATTATTATATTTTAAAAATATACAATCGGTTTAAGATATATTTTGCAGCAGAATGAATACTCGTCGTTTACAGGAATTTAAGATTGAAACATCTCACTAAAATTACACCAAAACTCACAGCGAATATTTTAAAACCAATAAAAGCTTTTCTAATAAGCCCATTTAAAACACAATAATATAAAATACACATGTTGTGACTGTAAGGATAAATAATTTTTAATTCTGGGATGTAGTAAAAACATAAACAAATGATGCAAGACAATATATGCATTTCTAGCATTGACTATAGTGCTATTTCATTTTTAACACTTTACAACAAAGTTGAAAAGTGTTTATGACTTTGTTCATTCTGTCTGTCTGTCTGTCTGTCTGTCTGTCTGTCTGTCCGTTAGCACGATAACTGCCGTAAAAATGACTTAATCAAAATGAAATTTTAGTATGTTGTTCAGACGGTCTATAGGACCTATGGGAATATAAATGAATAATATCACCCAATTAGTTTTGGATTGAACCCCGGTTGAAAAAATGGAATACATTGAGCCCTATGGGACCTAATTTTTCAAGCATTTTTTAAGCGGATTTAAAATTCACAAATTGTTTCGAAAATTTTAGGCAATATTCAAATTGTTCCATAAAATATATAAAAAAAAATTCAGCGAAATATATTCAGTTGTTTTTTAAATAAAAATTAAAATAATAATAACACCTCTTATATTAAGCGATCACGTGTCCATGATATGAAACGATCACATGACCCACTTCAAAATGATATATGGCATCCATCTTGTGTCAAAATCGTGATTTTAAAAGTTCTTTTTAATTCATATTGAGTGTTGTATCCGTCCTAAAATTACTTTATTTTTGCCTAAATTCTGTGCATCTACATACTGAAACAACGCAATGACAATATATTTCAGTTTAAATGCTCTTCCAAATTTGATTATTTCTACTATTAAGCCTATTTTTCACCTATGTAAAATGTAAACAGCAAAATATGTAGAATGAGTTGTATTAGAATCGCTGTAATTCTTTAACACAAAATCATTTAGTCCATGGAGTCTGCTTAGCTGATATGAATTCAATGATTTTAGAAAGAGAAAGACGATATTTTTCGATGAAGTTTTACGCATAGAGCTTACTTACTTGCAGCTCAATGGTCTTAATTTTTAAATAAAATAAATTGTTATAGTATTGTGATGAATGACATGAATGGGGGAATTATTTATGAATGAAATGTTGCTTTTATAGAGAGAGCCAGGCGTGTTATTTTTTTATGACGTCATTTGAATGGATTTCAGTTGTTTTCGATGAAGTTTTCAAATATAATAAATTATCGTAGTATTATGATAATTCTAAAATTATTACCGAGGAATGTATAACATTTAAGAGATGTTTAAACCAGGCAATTTATACTTTAATGCCGTCATTTGAATGAAGTTAATTTTTTTCGATGAAGGTTTAAGGTTTCAAATATAATAAATTAATGTAGTATTGTGATAAGTTTTAAAATATTACCGAGGAATGTATTGCATTTTAGACATGTTTAAATAAAATTGCATTGAAGTTGGAAAGTGTTTCATAATCAATGCTTTAAGCATGATTGATCTTTCTTGTTATTTTTTGCAATTTACATTGTTGCGTAATCATGTTGATAAATATTTCTGAAAACATAATGAAATCTCTAAAAAAAATCATTCTATACTAATAAACTCCCCGCCAGTACAAAAATAAAAAACCTCCTTTGAAAATATTTATGAAATCTCAAAATGATTTGCGCCATGTTTCAACAAAATCAAAGCTGTACTTTCAGGGCTAGGGTCACTGCCAAAGGATTTTCACTCTTTTTATAATCACACGTAGCCCTTTTAATCGTAGTCATTTAGGAAAACTGACTGAGATTTAAAAGGGTTATAACTGAAAGGGTGTGATTTGAAGGAGTGTTAGGATCCTTCGGCAGGACATAGTACAGCTCTGAATCTGTGAAAACTTGTCGCAAACTATTTTGAGATTTCATAAAATTTTAGGAAGGAGGTTCATTTTTTTGTCTTTTTTTTTTGTTTGTTTGTTTGCAATTGGCGTTTTTTTTTTACCATGAAGTGGTGTTTTTGAGAGACATTAGTTTATTTCATGTTAGTATCTGTAGTACTTCCATACCAATCTATTCCATGATGATGAGGACATAACAAGAGCGAAACTAGTTAATGGATGGTGTTATCCGCAATGAATGTGCATTTGAAAACGAATGTCGATTGAAAATATATTTATTATATTTTAAACAGATAAACATACATCTTCGTCGATTCAAATTAACCTTTGAATTAATGACTGAATTACTTCCCTATTGAAAATGTAACAATGAAACTCAGAAATAAGTGTACTTTTGTAAAGGAACTAAATCGTCACTGTTCGCTTCGAAGCGATAATGTTTCTGCGGTAATTTAAGGATACTTAACGGATTTTTATCAATTCAGATTAAAACTTATGTAATGAATAGGTAGAGTAACTGGCACTTCAAGATCTATTGAAGAAGCAACCCTCTGATTTACCTGATAAAATAGATTGTTAAAAAATAACGTCTCTTAGAAAAAGAGAAAGCATTTTAAAAGGTAACTTTTAATTAAGTGGATTTACTGCACTTTGGGAGATAGATATACAGTATTTTTTTCTGTAAAATTGAACGCTCCTTAATTATCGGTTAAAACATTGCTTTCACAACATAGAACACTACACTTGATGGGGTTACTGGACCATTAATTACAAAATAGCATGAGTTACACGGGAAAAGAAACAAAAACGATTTAGAATGTTCTCGACTTCGAACTTTGACAGTGTTTTATGCTTAAGTGTTTTTCTTTTAATTACAAAACGCATTCAAATTCGAGTTTATTAATAAATATTTTATGTAAGATATTAGTAATTTAAAGTCATATTACTTCAGATTTGCTTCATTCCATTGCTTGATTGCATTTTTAGTTAAATATTTAAATGAAATGAAGAAATTAAGTGCATTTATGATAGCAAATCAAAATAAGTAAAAAACGAACAAGTTTTTTAACTTTACTTTGGAATGATTGCTCCTGTGACTCCCTTTAGTTTAGAAATCCGGATTTGACATAGATATCTATTTGCTTTATCACTACTTTTTACCTTTTAATTTAATTGCTTTTATCTAATGTAATCTTTACGGCTTTTTATATTCCTTACTGCTTCTAAATGTCCGTTACAATAATTTTCCGTTACATAGAGATCAAATAAATGTAAGTGTAATTTTTATTGCTCCGTGTTTGCATAATTTTTGCAGTCTGTGCTATAAAAAGATCATGCTCTTTTTAATGTTTAAATTTATCTTTCAGGATATTTTTTTTACTTTCATTATATAGTATATGTAAATATAAAGTATTGTGTCTGATTAAAATTTCGACTACCAGCTTTTGACACGTTTTGAGTATGTCTGAATTCGAATTTATTTTTAAATAATTGAAACCGTGACTTTATTTTGTTAAAAAAATAAGTTGCATTCGTTAAAAGGCGTGAAGCATACGATGAAGAAATGTATTTTGTTATATTTGTGTTGAAAAATCTTTATGAAATGAAAAATTCTTTATATTATACGGGGTGGTCCAAAGATCTTTGACAAACTTTAAGAACAGGTCAGGCAAACAAAAACAAGCCTGTTTTGATTAGGAACATGTGACCGCAAAAGTCACTGTGGGGTATTACAGCTGCAGGAAGAAAAAAAGAAAGGACTGTAGATAATACAACACATGTTTATTAAACCTAACAATTACAAATGTCAATTCCAATTGTGAATCAAAGTATTAAAGTAAGTGTTCAAATTTCTTGCCATCCCCAATTTTTGCAGGTTTCAGCCAGGATGTGCAGATCTATCTCAATAGGACCTTTCCTGCAAGATGGTTCGGCTGGATAGGACCAGTCTGTTGGCCACCACAGTCCCTCGACTTGCCTCCCATTGATTGCTTCCCATGAGGTTACATCATAAGCCGCGTTTAAAAGAACACTAAACGGTCCAGTTCAGGCGTGAGTATGGAGCAGCTGAATGAACAGCCGGGTTTATGAGATTCCTGTAATATCTGACACTGACCTTGTCCCTATAGTCGTTGAGGCAGCAAGCAGAAAGTGTCCTTCGAGCGTTCTGACATTTTTAATGGGCTTGTCAGACATTTTTAATGCGTGCGTCGACGTTGTCAGACATGCATATCTGCGGATGCCAAGAACTTTGGACACCTACTTCAGTACTATGATAAACAATTGT
This sequence comes from Amaurobius ferox, assembly GCA_951213105.1. Classification (NCBI taxonomy): domain Eukaryota; kingdom Metazoa; phylum Arthropoda; class Arachnida; order Araneae; family Amaurobiidae; genus Amaurobius; species Amaurobius ferox. The sequence continues at coordinate 81,015,291 of OX578142.1, read as the reverse complement.
AATTGTCACGTCAATTAAACCTATGTAATATTATTTGCAATCCTTACCTTTTAGCTTCTTTCTGTAGCTGTAGTACCCCTACGGTGGCATTTGCGGACACATATTCCTAAGCAAAACGGACATGTCTTTGTGTGCCTGATCGTCCTTAAAGTTTGTCTAAGACTGTTTGGACCACCCTGTATATACATATTAATACTTTAGAGCGAATGATGCCCTTTAGAAGACTATGATATATACCGCTTACAGGATATAGCATTTTATTAAAGCCAAACACTAGAAATAATAAAATAGTATATGTTTAATTGATTTCCCCAAAAATAGATTAACACCGGGTCATTGGACATAACTTGCTGCTTTCACGATATTACAATTTTTGCTTTTCTTAGAGTGACCTCAAAATCTCTAGAAATAATTTAACTGTTTGAATGAAATACAGGTGCACTTATTTTAATTTTTCGGAGAAAGCGAATTTTAAGGCTACTACTTTAGTTGTTGCTTTACTACAAATTGAAAACTAAAAGATCCTAAAAATTTCCATGAATAGCAAGTGGACATTCAATCTCTGAATATATAAAAATTTTCAAGGATTTATTTTCTGCATTAAAAATCTGATGTGGGAAACACTTGACGTTCCCTATATAATGTAATAAGTTTACTTCTTTCATAGTGAAGATAGATCTACGGAACACTATTTTTAATCATTTCACGACTAGCGCCGGGTATATCCGGCGTCCATTAAATATGTCGCATTGGCTAGCGCAGGCTGTATTAGGTAACCACTAAATGCTTCACCTAGCTATCGCAGGCTATATCCGGCATCTACTAAATGCCTCTTATTGACGTCGTATTGCAGTAATGACGCCGAATTGGACACCCCGCATTTAACTAGCTCACAAGAGAAAATTATTGACACGAGTAAAGTATATTTATTTTCCATTTCATGGAGTATCATAGTTAAAATTAAAGTAATTAACATGTGCGGTGTGCACTACTAGCACGAGCACGATGACCCATTCGTTGGTGGCGCACTGATAGCTAATTCCGCCGTCGCGAAAGGGTTAATGTTAAATAGTCCATTTCGCGCTTTTTAGGATGATAACATGCAAAAATCCTCGGAAGTACTCAATTAATTTATATTTCATTCAACTCCATTTTGTCCAATATCAATATTGATAGCATTCGTAATAAGCAATATAGTCCATATATGTTTTAATAATTATTCAGCAATTCGACGGCATATTCGTTAAAGCCATTTTTGCAATTTTAACAATATTTTTGTCAATCTGGGGCTAAATATCGCCACGCTTGCTATATTTCGCTAAATGAGTAGCCAAATTCGCCAAATTTACCACCAAGCATTACAGACAAACGAAGAGAAGAGCATTTATTATATATAACTGACTGTTCGTGAATTGTTAGTAGTCAAAATACAAAACTATGACACAAAGTATATTTTCACTTGAATGGAACAAACTAGATCAACGAGAATGATGCTGACAAATTTATCGCATTATGTTACAGATGCAAAGTGAACATATTTCACAATAGTTAATACATTTAATTGTAAGTGATTTTTAAAGAACTTTTTTGAAAGAGTGCAAAATATCGAGAACTGTTCATGCTAGTGTTCTAAATTTTATGTCAATTGCTTTTTAATGAAAAATTGCATAGGTAATGATTTTGTGTGTAACATTATTGAAGGTTTTGAAGTTTTGATGATTTTATTCAAAATTCTATGCGAAAATTTGTGGGGGTTCTGAACATTTGATTCCGTTCAAAACCAATAAGCTTCCGGTATTTACTGATTGTAATATTGTACCAAATTTCATTCGAAACGCTCAATTTGTTCGTGTAATATCGTCTCCACAGATTCACGGGAAAAAATACATGAACACACATACACACACACACACACACACACACGTAGACAGCACCTCAAAAACATTCCTTTTCGAATTCAGGAAGGCCTGAAACTTGCTCTTTCGTCGACAACTTGAATTCGCATTTTAAGTTTTTGCAAATAGTGATTTTATTTAGAGCTGTAATCATTTAAATCTTAAAAGTGAAATTTATTCCTAATTTTTTATCCACTCTTATTGAATGTTTACTAGTTCCCATAAATAATCTAATTCGAAATTTCCAGACATAAAACCACAATATTCCTGACGCGATAAAGACGTCTGCATATGACATGCATTGTAAACCTCGTTGTTTACCCAACGGAGGTTTGTAACCCGGACTCACATACTTAAAACATTCACGAAGGCACACTTTGCATAAGACACTGCTTATGCTTGGAGTAATTAAATGCTCAATTGACAGGCTCTTTACGTAAAGATTTGCCTAAAAGGCTGGATGTAATTTGTTTAATGCTAAGAAAATTGCAGGTTAATCAGTATACATTAATCAGCTTTCATGGCGGGTTAAATCTCTTTTCATACTCAGGAGAGAACTCTGAACAGAAACTAGTGTTCTTACAGATTAATTGTCACGATACACGTAAACACAAAAGGCACATTCCTAAATAAATCAATAATTTTTGAAGCAACTGCACGCAATAATAACATAAATAATGAAGCGTTCTTAAATACTATATTCGTTCTGTATATTGTTGGCTGGCGAGAATAAAAGTGTTCCTTCTTTAATAAATAAGATAAAGATTGTACATGCATATCCTATTATAAAATTGGGGATGGTTGATAAGAAAACCTTTAGGATTTGTTCCCCTAAAAGTCTTAACAATAGTAAATGTCAATGTAACATTATTAAATTATGATTTATATTAATACCAGCAGACATACCCGTTATTACTCGTGTTATAAAGTATGGGAAAATTTAAAACGCATTCGTATTGCTTTTCAAAAATATCTCAATAATATATTGGATTTAATTCTACTATAAAATAAATAAAAGTATGGACGAAACGGTAGCTTAAGTTATTCTCGTAAAATTTAACCCCGTTGAAACAATCATTTTAAATCTTTCTGAAATATTTGAATTTATAAAATGTGTTTCCAAAATATAATTCTAATCATACTCCATGGTCATATAATAATATCAAAAAATATAATGTTGTCTATTTACTAAATTATTTTCATAACAATTTTTTTTATTAACAATTTACATCAAAGTTGAAAAGTGTTTATGACTTTGTTCATTCTGTCTGTCTGTCTGTCTGTCTGTCTGTCCGTTAGCACGATAACTGCCGTAAAAATGACTTTTATGTATATGAAAGAATGGAAACAATATACAAAATGAAATTTTAGTATATTGATCAGACAGTCTGTAGAACCTATGGGAATATAAATGAATAACATCACCCAATTAGTTTTGGATAGAACCCGGGTCGAAAAAATGAAATACATTGAACCCTATGGGAACTAATTTTTCAAACATTTTTTAAGCGGATTTAAAATTCATAAATTGCTTCGAAAATTTTAGGTAATATTGTTCCATAAAATATATAAAAAAAGATTCAGCGAAATATATTCAGTAGTTTTTTAAATAAAAATTTAAATAATAATTACACCTCTCATATGAAACGATCACGTGACCATGATATGAAACGATCACATGACCCACTTCAAAATGATATATGGCATCCATCTTGTTTCAAAATGTGATTTTTTAAAGTTTTTTTTAAATTCATATTGAGTGTTGTATCCGTCCTAAAACTACTTTATTATTGCTTAAATTCTGTGCATCTACATACTGAAACAACGCAATGACAATATATTTGAGTTTAAATGTTCATCTAAATTTGATTATTTCTACAACTAAGCCTATTTTTCACCTATGTAAAATGTAAACAGCAAAATATATAGAATGAGTGGTATTAGAATTCCTGTATATTTTCAACACAAAATAATTTAGTCTATGGAGTCTGCATGGCTGATATGAATGAAATATTAATTGATTTCATAAAGAGAAGGACGATTTTTTTCGATGAAGTTTCAAGCATAGAATTTAATTTTTTGTAGTTCCATGGTCTTAAACAAAATGTTCAAATAAAATAAATTATTATAGTATTCTGATGAATGAAATGAATGGGAGAAAGTTATGAATGAAATCCTGTTTTTATAGAGAGATCCAGGTGTGTTATTTTTTCTATGACGTCATTTGAATTAATTTCAGTTGTTTTCGATGAAGTTTTCAAATATAATAAATTATCGTAGTATTATGATAATTCTAAAATTATTACCGATGAATGTCTAATATTTTAGAGATGTTTAAACCAGGCAATTTATATTTCAATGCCGTCATTTGAATGAAGTTCATTTTTTTCGATGAAGGTTTGAGTTTTCAAATATAATAAATTAATGCAGTATTGTGATAAGTTTCAAAATATTACCGAGGAATGCATTGCACTTTAGACTTGTTTAAATAAAATTGCATTGAAGTTGTAAACTGTTTCATAATCAATGCTTTAAGCATGATTGATCTTTCTTGTTATCAAAAGTAACAATTATACAGTCTATGCTCCACACATATGTGCAAGTTATAGTGGTTTTCTGAATGATTTTATTTTTGAAAAATTCAAAGTAAAAATTAATTTAAATACCTTAAAAAGAAATATAAGAATATGTGATCTAACTTGACAAAATTATCTTCACAGTCTGATCTAACTTTTGGTCATTTGATTTATATATATATATATATATATATATATATATACATATGTAGATACATATATATATATATATATACATATATATATATATTTATATATATATATATATATATATATATATATATATTTATATATATATATATAAATATATATATTTATATATATATATATATATATATATATATATATTTATATATATATATATATATATATATATTTATATATATATATATATATATATATTTATATATATATATATATATATATATATATATATATATATATATATATTTATATATATATATATATATATATATATATATATATATATATATATATATATATATATATATATATATAATATAATACAAAAGTAATCAGATGAAGAAAACGTAAGCATACATAAGTATGAAAAAGGCTTAACGTAGATGGCGCAATGCTGCACAAGTACGTAAAGCAGTTATAGAGCAAATAAAAGTATGAAGGAAAAAATGGGAATCAAGCCAACGGGAAAGCATAAATGGCAGAGGGGGATTGTGACCCCTCGTTCCCGGTTATAGCATGCTATTACACCTAGGTAACACTCCCGGAACCAAATACTTTGCCGAAACTTGACCTCCGAAATGGTATCGAGCACAAGACACTGACCGTGGAAGTGAGTACAAAACTCAAAAATCGAAGAAATGTCCGAAGTACAAAACCGAAATAAAACACATAATGAAAAAGGCCAAGAGTCGTTAACAAAGGAGAGTGCAATCCATATATAGCATTATACTACCACTAGGGTGCGCTATCAGCAAGTTCCGTGTAGGTGAATCGCACAGTTACCATCATAGGTGTGTACAAGTTATATCCTTAAAATAAGCGTTTTTTACATCGTTGTATACAGTATTATAATAATGTCCAAGGAAATTTGCGGGATAATGTTTCTTGATCGTTTCTTGCATTATTCTTCTGTCATTTTCAGTTCGATCTTTTTTGAAGGTATGGATTCTTTGATTGCGTATCAGATGATTGACTATAATATTTCGTAATATATTTTTACTCAGATTTGAGTTCCAATCGATAACGTGATTGATGCTGGTCTTGAAAGTATTTCTCTTGTCGTATAAAATGGTATATAAACAATTGTTTTTACCGTAAAGGATACTAATATCCAGGAAATCAACTTGATTTTTATTTACGAACAAATGCCTGAATTTGACTTCAGTTTCTACCCTGATAACTTGGATCTCATAGAAACACACATGGAAAATAAAAATCAAATCCTTTCCAATAAAAATCAAATCCTTTCCATTATATTGATAAGTTACCTTCTATTTTTATCCTTAGTCTTGGTCTATAGTTACTTATTTGTTACAGATATGCTATAGATGGGTTTTTTTGTACCGTCTATAGCATAGTTTATGCACCGTAGTTTATGCATAGTTTTCGTTAAAAAAATCTCAATTGTTATATATATATATATATATATATATATATATATATATAATACATTTATATATATATACATTATATATATTTATATATATATATATACATTTATATATATATACATTATATATATTTATATATATATATACATATTTATATATATATATATGTATATATATATACATATATATATATATACATATATATATATATACATATATATATATACATATATATATATACATATATATATATATATATACATATATACACATATACATATATACACGTATAC